>VWZF01001525.1:1366032-1542000 GCA_013396755.1 Sclerurus mexicanus | reverse complement strand
CGGCGCGCGCGGACCAGCGGCGGTGTCCGCGCCCGTTCCGGTAACGGCCGGGGAGGCCCCGCGCGCTCCGAGCCGCGTCACGGCGGCAGCGAGCGAGGGAGGCAGGGAGGGAGCGAGCGAGCAGAAGGACACGCTCCCCCAGTTTTCTCCTCCCCACCTCCCGCCCCTTCCTCACGCTCCGGGGGTTCGGAGCTCTCCGGCGGGTGCGGAAGTGGGATCGTTTCGCAGTTTAGGCGTTCAAAGCGTCTGCGTGGAACAGCCGCGTGAGGATAAGGAAGGGTGTGCTGCTGCTGCTGCTGCGGCTTTGGAAACTGAGTCAGGTGCTGCGGCGTAGGGCGAGGATTGTTGCTATAAGTCGCGATTTGAGGCCGTCTGTTCTGGTGTCTCTGTGTGGTGGCTCCTGTAACAAATGTGTTCTGGCATTAAGAGGCGAGCTTGGATACGGTGGACTTGGATATGGTTTTCGGGCATGGTTTTTATTAGGCTGGTTTAGGCCACTGTTTCAGGAGAGGAGTTGCCAAATTGCCCCCTCTGGTTCCTTACTAAAAAGTAGGTGCGCTGCTTCCTGATGATGGTGTGAAGAAGGCTGGGATGTGCTGCAGACTAAGTGAGCTTTGTGGCAGTGGTTTGCAGTCCTGCAGGTATTTGTGGAGATGTGGGAATGCGGTTGCAGCTGAATATTCCAGGTTAAGCTCAGAACATAGTCGATGTTCTTGGCAAGCTGGAAAATCCACAACTGATAGAAAAATTTGCTCATAAAAAAAAAATCTTGATCTTTTTTTCTGAGGACCTCATTTCCAAAGCATATCAGGTTAAATAATGAATTTACTAATTTGAGAAAGCCTGTCAGCTTGTGTTGCTAAACATAAAGTGATTTGTAGTTTACCTTTTGTGGGGAGGGAAAGGAGTTTATGGTCTCAAAAACAGTAACATGTTGCAGTTGAATCAATAAAGATATGTAGGAAAGACTCAAACATGAAAAGATTTATCTTAATTTGATCTTGTTATAATGAGAGTATTTTGAAATTTTGCATATTTTATTGTGCTGTTTTTATTAAATAACTAGTCAAATTTGAAGTCTATATGTTGTCTAGGGCAAAAACATGCTACTCTTTTACATTGCTAGTGTTGTGTTTGAAAGTTGCAATTGTAAACACGAGTAAATGAAATTCAACACTGAAAATCTTTGGTGGTTTGTTTCTTTCTCCTGGATAGATTTCTATTCTGATCAGTGGACAAGGAGACTAACCAGAGAAAAATGGCTGATGTGACCAAGACAGAAGAACAGGAAGTAGAGAAGAGTTTGGTTGAAGAAGTGGAAAAAACACCTGGTACTTCAGAGTCAGATTCAGGTCTTGGATGTGAAGGTGATAGTTCCACTTCAGGTACAGTGCAGCCCACTGAAAATGAAAAGGAAGTTGATCATCGTGGTCGGGACAGCGCAGCAAAGAGGAAGAATTTGGATTCTGAAGATGGACCTCCTAAGAAAATAGTGAGTATCATTTATTTTGAGCTATTTTCAAATCCTTTTATCAAAGTCTTAGCTTAAGAAAAGATTGAAAATATTTATGTTAAACATACGTGAACCAGCATGAAATACCAAATGTCAAAGTATGTGGGTAGCTTCCTAGCAAAATAACAGGTGGACAAATTATGTTGGCTTCAGGGAAGAGAAAGACGGCTGGTAATTAGAATGTTAGTCTCAGCACATGCTTAGTCTAATTCTAAGACTGTCCTTCTATCATCTGTGTGGTAGAAATCTGGTAGTGTAGAGTTTACTGGCATTAGTCCAAGTCCTGTGTCTTGAACTCAGACCTCATGTATGTTGTTAAGCGGTGCATTAGTTACCCGTGCCTGTAAGGTTCTTCCAGAAAACAATTTTGTCCTCTCATTTTGTCAGTAAGTATGGTTTACAAAACTCTGCAAACTGCATCCTCTCTGCTATAACTTAAGTCTGGTTTGTTGGCAAAGTGAAGTGCTGAAAGATTTAAGATATTTAAGACTAAAAAAAATAGTAGAAAATGTGCCCTTTTGGTTGGGAGGGTGAAAAGCGTAATGTTTTGTATGATGCTGTCCTTTATTATGTTTGAGCTTGTAGAAACTGATGCTTTAATATCCAGTCTGATTTTGACCTTCTGGGGTATTTAAATATAATTTGAAAATGTCTTTGACCTAAAGTTTTGTTTCTCTGTCCAGAATTTTCCCAGGATGTTAATTTTTTGGCTGAGCAGTATGATAAAATAAAGAGTGCCTTTTGTTGTGGTAGAAACATTATTGACCTTTTTAATAATGTGGGATAAGGTTTAGATGAACAAGAAATACATTGGTTTTGTGTAGCTTAAGGGTGAAGAGAGGTGATTGAACGTATCTGCCAGCATATAGATGCTATTGATGATGGCTGCTTGCAGCTGAGGTGTGTTAGTTGTTTGTATGAATATGTCTCCCACATTTGTCTTAAGTCAGCCGTTGTGGCTTATGTCACCTTCAGTTGCCATTCAAGGAGCCATCTGTGCTTACCCTAAAAAAGAATAGAAATGGTCAAAATATTTGTTAGTATCAATCAGCCCAGATGATGGGCTCATGGAGATTCCAGACAAGTATCTGTGTTCATTCTGAAGGTTACCAAAAGTAGATGAAACACTGAAGAATTTACGTATTTTCTTAAAGTCAGTCAAACCTGCTTTTCCCTCGAGGAACTGCTATTTGAAGAGTAAAATGCTGGGATATTGATTTCTGTACTCAACTGTGGGGTATGCTTTAAATGGTTGTGTGAATTTGTACTGGCTGGGCTTTTTAGCATGTTTGTGGATTTAACTGAGAATCCTTCATTCTGGTTTGTACTGTTATTTCAAATGCTTTTGTGCCTCACAGAATTTGTGTTAGTTCTCTGTGTTCTGTTACTTTGTGTTTTATTTATAATGTATTGTCATTTCATGTATGTAGTTAAAGATTATTTTCAAGATAAAGAAGTGTTGGGAGTTAAATATCTGGATATAAGCTGCTTCTCTGTGTAACATAGGACAAATCTCTTGGAGTATTTAAAGTTAAGGCTGAATCAGAGACCTTTCTATAACCAACTGTTAAGCATTAGATGGAACATGTTGTCAAGTGATTCCTCTAATTCCCTTACCATTGTCTGTTTAAAGCTCTGGTAGTGGGGTCCATCTACTTGGGGCTTTATGTGGCATCAGCTAGTTGGCGTTTTGATTAATTTGGCAGTTTATACACTTTTGTCAGATGGAAACACTGAATTTCTGAAACAAGCTCTTTAAATAGACTTAAAGTTCCTTGAAAAGGAACATCCTCTTCTTCAGTCCAGGGCTTAAGGGGAATGAAACTACGTCCTTGAAAATGGTGAGCGTATTTGAGAAACGAAAGTTAAATATTTCTGTGAAGGAAAGATGCTGGGTATTATCCATCAGAAATTACTTGGATAAACTGAAAAAAGGGTTTAAATTTTAGAAGACATGAGTACTAGAACAGATGTGGGAAGTCTCATTATAATAATGGTGCGCTTCATTGTATTACTTGTTTGCTTTCTTTAATCTTTGATGAGAACATGCGTGGTTTTTGGTTAAATGAAAGAGTAATACAAAGAATTCACTGCTTGAGTCTACTCCTTCCTGTCATTTTTACAGTCTGAGATAGGCCATGGGCAAGCTGTTGCTGCACATTATAATGAGCTCCAAGAAGTTGGATTGGAAAAACGTAGCCAGTCTCGCATATTCTACCTCCGAAACTTTAATAATTGGACAAAGAGTGTCCTCATTGGTAAGCTTCCTTAATTGATCTCTTAGACTTGAGTAAAATATAACCACTCTTTGTAGAAAGATGTAACTTTTTCCTCTTGCCCCGATGTGGACTTCCACTGTCTCATAGTACTTAGTAAGTTTTTCAACTGCAATAAAATGTCTATATTTTTATTTAATTTGAATTTCTATGATAGTGTTTTGTATTGTTGGCCAAATGTGTACTAAAATTTTAAATATCAACTGACTTGAAAAGTAGAAAAAGTTCATGCTGGAAACTGTTGTGACATTTTTGAAGAGAAAAATACGACTTCAAATCATAAATAATCTAGCTGTTCTTAGATTGAGCTGTTCTTGTTATTTAAATCTAGCTCAAATAATTCCTTAGCCATTTTCCCAAAGCAATCTATGCTCTGATCTTGGTTAAACAATTCTGCAGAAAACTTAAACATATAAATATTTTCTCTCTTACCCATAGTTAATGGTTTAAGAGATAAAATACTAGAGTATGTAGTTCTTTACACATGGCAGTTTTTATTAGAAGGCAAAATCTGCTGGCCCACAGATTAATTCCTATGTGAGGAAGCAAAACCATCAGATAGCTGCCAACGAAGAAAAGAATTATCGGCACAGCAACACAGGTTCATGGAGAGGGATTTGTGCCAGGAGATGTTGGCACCATTTGTCTCAGCATGCTGCTTTTTGTTGTGTTGTATCAGAGCAGTTAGAAGCAATATTTAGATTTATATAAAGCTGTTCCTGAAGCCTGTGTTGAAGCCTTTCTGTCATAAGGAATTTCAGCAGTGTGGCTTTATAGCAGTTGTATCAAAACATATTTCATGTCTCTTACTGTGAAGAAAAGTTGCTAGCATGCGGATATGTTTTACACAATATGCCAACATCAGTCAGAACAGAGAGAATCTAGTCAGAGTGGAGATAGAAGAGAAAATGAAACTTGTATATGTAGGGTAAAAAGGCAGCAAACAAGTAGCTAATGTTACTGCAAGGCCTGGGAGAGAGTGGGAAACATGCATTTTTGTAAAGTGACTGGGAAGAGATGTTGTTGTGGCTGATGCATTTAATTGGCTTTCCCATGCATTCGAATAACATCTGCCTTCATTATAATGGTAATGAAAGGGAATCCTGTTTCCCTGCTCATTCACAGAATGCTTGTTTAGCCATGTGCAGTTTTGACTTAGCAAGGAAAACAGTTCAGAGCTTCAGTCATATTGCATACAGAGCACATTAAGTACAGAAAATATTATCTTCTCCATAGTTTAAAAAGTTTGTGATTCCTTTCATCATTCTAGAGATTTAAGTTTAGACTTATAGACAAAGTAAGCTCGGAGGTGTTTTAAAATTCTCAAACCTTTTCGGTCCTTTAGTCTTCTCTGTGCAATACAAGTGAAATACAGAGACATCTATATATGTTCCCTCTTTTTATTTTTCTAGGTGAATTTATAGATCGGGTACGACAGAAAAAGAATGATATAACTGTTTTGGATCTAGGATGTGGCAAAGGTGGAGACTTACTGAAATGGAAAAAAGGCAGAATTAAAAAACTTGTCTGTACTGGTAAGAAGATATAACCTTCTAGTGAAAGTACAACAGTGTTTGATGGGGAGACTGAGTACATCTCCAGTATTTTTTATTTTTTTTTTGGTAAACCCAAGAATGCAATGAACGTATTTTGTCAAAACGTCTTATTCTGTGTTTAACCTGAAGACATCGACTTGATTGCCAGCAGAAATAAAAGACTCGTTTGTTTTCTCTGTCTTTAGCTTTCAGTTCAGCTCCTAAATACAAAATACAATCAAAATTGTCACAAATTGTCTTAGGCAAAATGTGGCACCAGGGAAAAGACTAACATTTTCTATTTTATGCTTTTTCTCCCACATCTAATCTCTTGTAGTATTTTTAACTGTTTGGATAACACATACAGAAGAGTTGCATTTAAACAACAAATAAATCCCACAATGTTCTGACAAAAAATGGCCTTGGGTGTTACAATCACCTAAAGATTTTTAGACACAAAAATGGGGAAGAGCTGAAAGCTAATTAAAGAGTTCTTATTTGAATGATTTGTTTAGATGTTGGGAGGAAGATACCATCTTCCCTTTTCCCAGAAAAGGTTAATCAGAGGAAGTATTACTTCAGATTTTGTTAGATCCTAAATTTCCATAAAATTCTTTTAGTGGGAATTATTCTGGGTATTCTACATTTTGCAGTTCTCTCTTGCATTTTTCAGTGGGCAGTATTCAAATACAGTTAATTCATTTACTTAAAAAGTTTTGATGTAGATTTATTGCATATTGTCAGAAACTTGATGCCTCAGAAAGGAATAGTCTTAGAATTTAAAAAAATTTCCCACAGTGTAACATATCAGAAATAATTGCATTTCAATGTCTTCTGTATTTGTATGAACACGGAGAATGAGAATCCCTGGGAGATGAACTGCTCTAATGGAACTGAAGAAAACCTTTTTATCCCTGCCATATTATACCTTCTCTGTTCCAGTAGTCATTTCAGCTTTCTTGTCTGGAGAGCAGTATAGACACTTTTTTTTTTTTAATTATCTTTTCATACATAGATATTGCTGACATTTCTGTGCAACAGTGCAAGCACCGATATGAAGAAATGAAAGCCCGATGTCGATATAATGAACGTATTTTTGATGCAGAATTCATACAAGCAGATAGTACCAAGGTACAGTTTCTATGCTTTGTAATATTTTGGAGATTTCACATTCTTTTACTAAGCAAGTATAGGAAGTTGATGGTAGTGCTGTAATATTTTGGGAATATATATTTTTAAGATCAGATGATTGTACTACCAGGAGAATCTGCTGCATGGGTTCCTGGAAAGTTGCTTAAGATGTAGATAGATGTGTTTTGCTGCTGTTGTACAGCTGTACAGTGTAACATTCTTGAAGCCTAAATATCTTTTTCAGATAATCTGGTGCTTTCAGTATCTTTTATTTGACAAAGGGAACAGAATGACTTCTTACCTCTGGAGTTTCTATGAGCCAGAGTGGAATGTTGAAAGCTGTCTTGGTGAATGTGTTTTTACTGCTGGAATAAATAAGGGACCTTTACTGATTTGACTTGTACATTTTAGTTATCCCAAATTTTTTTTTTCTAGATGCATTTTAGTTGGTATGATATGTATCTTCAAAACTTGTATGATAGAGCAGGTTAATGGTGAACACATTGCTGAGGCTTAGCAGACAGTCTTGTAACCAGAACTGCTTTTGCTTCCTGGAAATGCAGGCTGGGGGTGCCCTGCTGATTGCAGTCTGAGCGACAGAACCTACCTGGTTCCAGCATATCTGTGGAAAAGCTGAACCTGTTCTCAGCCTTGCAGGAAGGGTTGTTTACTGAATTCTTGGTTGTTTTTCTTTCTTCTGAGAAATAGTCTGTTGCTGATTCATGTCATCTCTCTCTGTTCAAAGTTACAGTCAGGGGAGAGAGAAGAGAGCCTTGATCAGGAAAGAAAGGGATATTTTCATGTTCTTGTTACAGCTCAGTCTTAGATACTTAGTATTTTCTGCTGCATGCTTTGTTCTGTCTATCCTTGCACACAAAAGTTAATTTCCCTGACTTTGTATCTCTATCACGAATGTTGTATATCCTGCAAAATATCATTCTCTCAGCTTGTCTAATTCTTCCCACCTCTGTTTCTCACTGCCCTGTATCTTTCTCAAAATGTGGAGGAAGATGAAATGAACTGATAAAATTGCTATGGGTATGTTTTTATCTTGCCAAATAAGGAACATTGACAATGTGTGGCATGAACTAGTGGAGTTTGGGAGTGAGTGAATGGGAGGATGGGAAGTCTGTGAAAGAAGGGGAACTGGGGTAGAACTGTTAAGTATGAAATATTGTAAGTACAGAATATCATGGGCCTTGGGGAGAACTTGTGTGCTCCTGTGTTGTTTATTGTGTGACTACTAGTATTATATAAAAGAAGCCAGATCAGGAAGAGTTAGAGAACTGCTGAGTGGAGGGTGAAACTTTGGCATGCTTTAACCTGACAAATTTCAAGGGCTCCGAGTTCTTTAGATTTTAGTTACTTGGTCTGGGGTGGGGAGGAGTATGTTAGTATGCATATATATGTATGTGTATGAGAATACAGACAAATACAACTTGATGGGCAGTGCAAATCACTGTATTTAAAACAACCCCTTCTCTCAAGTATCTGTTTAATGAGTCAATTTTTATTCTCTCTGAGACTTAGTAAATTAAAAATTCATTTTATTACAGTATTATTTTTTCCAGCTGAATGATGGCCAGTTATAAACCCTCAGCAGTAAAGAACCTTTGGAAACTATTAAGTAACTAACCCTGGGTTTTGGCCTTTCAGGTGCAGTGGTGTTACCTTAAAACATGAAAACAATTTGAGGAAATAACTTTTAAATTCTGTATATTCTTGTTCCTAAATGTTGTGTATGGTTTTCTGTGTAACAGAGAACTTTTTCTTATTCTTACCTTTTTTATCTTGTCCTTATTGAACTTGTGAAGGAGTGGGCACTAAGAGGAAAAACTTCAAAGGATTATGGGAGTAGTGTATTAGTTGGAAGATTTAAGTGAATCATGCTTGTTTCTGTAGCTTTTGTTTCTTTCTAATCTATTTCAGGATCTCTTGTCTTCCAAATATAATGATCCAGATATGCGCTTTGACATTTGCAGCTGTCAATTTGTTTACCACTATTCATTTGAGACATATGAGCAGGCTGACATGATGCTTAAAAACGCTTGTGGGAACCTCTCTCCTGGAGGTTATTTCATTGGCACAACTCCAAATAGCTTTGAACTTGTGTAAGTACTTCTATATTCTATTAGTCTTTCAAAAGTCTGTGAAGGCTTGTTAAGTGATAATTGTTTTTGCAGTGCTTCAATATATTTGAGCAAATAAAAGTGAATTTTTTGCAACAGTCTTGAATTCTAGTAAAAAAAAAATTCTCATGAACCTCACTCAGGTAAATCAATACTAATCCGTGTCTCAGAAGCACCCATGGCTCTTCTGGTATAGAGAATAGGTCTTCGTACACTTAAGCCTTCTGTAAGGACTTAAATAGTGGCAAAATGGCCATAGCCTGGAGGCAAACTGTCAGCGTGTTGTAGTTGTTCCGAGAAGCCTGTCTTGCCCATGTACAGTGTCTCTGGGCTAAAGGTTAATCCATGTCCATTAGGGCCATGTAACGTTGTACAGGAATGATAAACTGTTAAAACCTAGCATATAGCTTCATTCCATTGTTTCATTGCCTTACTAGATAAGGGAGGTGGGAAACTAGAGAGATCACTGAACTTTGTAGTACTGGGAGAAACAGTCTCAAGCTTCTTATTTTTATTACCTGTTAAATTAAATACCCATCAATTAATGTTTGTTTATATCTTATTTTATAGAAAGAGACTTGAGGCTTCAGAAGCAAATTCATTTGGGAATGAGGTGTACAATGTAAAATTTGAAAAAAAGGGAGATTATCCTTTATTTGGCTGCAAGTATGATTTCCACTTGGAAGAAGTGGTTGATGTCCCTGAGTTCTTGGTTTACTTCCCATTACTGGAAGAGTAAGTTATGTTTTGAATTCATTATACAATGAAAGCTGTGGAGCATAATAAACATTTGTTTACTTTGTGTGTCATTGCATAACACTTGCAGAAAATGATGTTTTGGTTTTCTCATATTTTGCAGTTCCTAGTTTTTGTTGCTGTTGCTCCAAATGCAGGTGTTTCTTGCATTTCCATCCACAGCTGTAGTCTCTCCATTCCGCACACTTGTAGGTGTTCTGGTCAGAAACTGTGAAGACTTAAACTAGGTCTCACATGAGAACGTCTGTATCTCATATGTTGGATCTATCACCAAACCTTTACTGCTGTCAACTTTTTCTTCTTTGATCTTAACTTTTTGAGGTGTTTCTTTCTACCTTTTTTCAGTCCTTTAGCAGCTTTATTGTGTATCCTCTTCGTTATGGCACCTCTTTCTTGTTGTCTTCAACTTTCTTTGAATGTTCATAGGATTTTCCCTCTGACTTATTTTTTTTCTTCATCTGTGAGCATGTGTTTTGCTGTTACCTCTGTGTAAACTCAGATTTGCTTTTCCCGGCCTGTGTCCTGAGTTACTGGCAAATGCTTCCGTGTGGATTTTTCCTGCCACTCTAGCTCAGGATTGTTAAACGATATTATGCTTTCCCTTTAAGCCTGTATATTTTCACATATACTTCACATATACTTTCACATATACTTCATTTATTCTCTATGAAAAATGCGAGCATCTGTCACTGATGCATGTCCACAGTGTCTACGTATAATTGAGATGTAAGGCACTAAATCTAATAGAAAGAAGTTCTCTAAATATATTCCTAATGTCTGACATGACAGATACTGCAGGGAAAAGAGTGTAGTCTGTCTGGAAGTTCTCCGTTTTGGGAGAAGAGGCATTTTTCTATTAAGATGATGGTAAATTACTTCTGTGTAGATTTTTGTTGTCCTAATTTTAAAAAAAGTACAGTTTGTGATTGTGCTGCAGCTTTTTTCATCTAAATGTATTCACTAAAAGAAAATAATTCTGAAGTGTAATCCTACTGAATACCATAAGATGTCACTGTGGCTTAAAATTGTTCCTTTGAAAATAAAGCTACAATAATTTTAGTGCTTCTCTAATCTTATTATTTTGACAGAATGGCAAAGAAGCATGGTATGAAATTAGTCTACAAAATGACATTTCGAGAATTCTATGAAGAAAAAATCAAGAACGAGGAGCATAAAATGCTGTTAAGGAGAATGCAGGCCTTGGAGGTAAATTTGCAGTTGACTTGCTTCATTTTAATAGCATTTTGCATCGTGTTAATTATTTGTACAGTAATTGAAATTCCCACTGTGAACATTAATGCAAAGTAATTAAGGGCTACCAACAGAAAGAACTTAATTCCTTGGACTAAAAGTGTGACTGTGCTGGGTTGACCTTGACTGGCTGCCAGATATCCACTGACCTGCTCTTGTTCCCTTTTCCAACAGGATGGGGGGAGAAAATAGAAAAAAAAATGTGGGTTTTTTCAAGATAAATTCAAAGAGATTGATTAATAATTACTGTTTACAGCTGAAACAGAGTAAACTTGGAGAAGATTAATTTATTGCCACGAAAAAAGTAGTAAAAAAGTGAGAAACATAGTCAAAGCTAAACATACCGTTGCCTCACCAACTGCTTTTTCCCAGGCTCAATTTCACTTGGCTGTGCCCTGTGGGGGCTTTATTGGAGTTGGTGGAACCAACTGTGTCTGTCCTCACGGAGGCCACCTCTAGCTCCTGCTGCCATCTCCTGGCCACCAGCACCCCATAGAATGATTCAAGTTTGGAAGATAATATTTCAATTTTGTAGGAAGTTTTCATTTTTATGAAATAGGAAATAGGAGCACAAGAATCATGCCACATGTCACCGTTTCTTCCTCAGCACAGAGTGACTGAAAGCTGAATCTTTGTGCAAGGAATATTAAGTGAAAAGACAGAAAGGAATCTTTGTAGGAATAAAAGGACAGGCTGTGTTCGTAGAAGAAAATGGTACTTAGCTGTAACTGAGCTTATGTTTTTGCCAAATGTTTTTGTGTTTTTTATCCTCAGGCTCTTACCGTGAATGACTTTATCAGCTTCAGAGAAGCTTTCATGCCACCTCTGAGGCTTTGGTTTTACTTGTGGTTCTCTATGCTTCCCTCCCTGCTCAAACAGCAGAATTCTTCAGCATAGAACTATCAAGTCGAGTATCTGGTGACTTAGTAAATTGAGTCACATGGGCTTCAAGTGAACTTTCTGTCCTTGTTGACTCTGAAAGTACTGGTGCTGTGTATGGGCTCACACTGTCAGTAACATGGTGACACAGCCTTTGACATACCAGCTTCCTTCTTAGAAAAGTGAGAGTTATCTTAAAAGTAGTGGCCACATACAACTGAGGACTGAATTGTTGCATGCAGCTCATTAGTAACTGGCATACTTAATAAGTAAATCTTAGTTTTGAAGAATCAGTTGTATACTTCTGTTACAGCTCCTGTGTTAACTGAAGCATTTTAATTGTCCTGCTTGAAATTGTACAGTTGCTCATTTCTTAGGACTTCTGCTTAAAATATGCTATTTATTTAGTTGCTGTTCTAAAATAAGGTGTATTTAGGTAATGGTATGTATTCGGGTAGAATTCCATGTGGGTATTTTTGGTCTGTGTTTGGCCCAGCCACCTGTGAAAAGCTGGATTTTCTCCTGCCCAATTATAGGAAAACAGGCTGATAAAGACGGTCTCTAGCCTTCAGAGAGAGATTTCTGTGTAAACTAAAATTAATTGATCTCTCATGATTGGCTGATGGCCCTCCAAGGGCACTTGAAGGAGGAAGAGAGGAGGAGAAGGATGAAGTAAGCCCCCAGACCCATTTAATAAAGACTCCCTGGAGCATATTAGGCAGGCGCCAATGCCCCCAGACATGTGCAAGAGGGTCCCACTTACATAACGGGGGGGAGGTGCCAAATACCTTTGCTTGGGTGGCCCTGGCCATGTTGCTCAGGTAAACATCATTTGGCCAATTTGATAAAAGGCAGATGGCTCATATCTTGGGGCTCACTTGCTTCACGTGTCAGGACAACGTTGCCTTGGTGGGGATGCCTGCCGTCACCTGTGAGCCTGCTGACCCTTGAGGATGCAGCCACTGCTAGGGAAATCTGGGCATTCCAGGGGTCGGTGAGACAACTCCATGGGAAACACCTGGGCAATTTGGGTGTTGGCACCTGGCAGCCTGTTTTCTCTTTTCTCTCTCTCTTGGGTTCTTTTTCCCGTTTACTTGGTCACTTTTGGTAATAAAACTACTGTTTGGGTTCAGTTTTCTGTGGTGTTTCAGTTTCCACATCCTTTCAGACCCCTGTTTCTCCTGGGAACATGGTCATAATGAGCTCTAAGTGGAGGGGGATTTTTATAGTTACTCTGTTTCCCCTCTTTTGGAGACATAAGGATAAAACTTAATTTATAAATCCTTGGTGTTGGATTTTCTGGTAAGTAGGGAATATCAGACCTGTTCCTGAGGGTACTGTGAAGGAGAGACTTAAATTTAAAATATTCTTTAAGAATTACTGACCTCTGTTCTGGATTATGTTGTGGCAAACCTGTGACTGATGTGATTAATGTCTCCTACTATGCAATTAATGTCTTTTCTCATATTTTTTATGTTCTTCAGCCATATTCTGCACTTGGTGATTCCAGGCTTGTTTCTGATAAACCTGATGATTATGACCATGCAAAAGAGTTCATCAAAGATGGCAAGGCAAAGTTACCATTGGTAAGTTCTTCATATTTCACTAGAGCAAATGGTGTCTAAGTTGAGGTCCTAATTTTTCAGATATGTGGTGCCTTCTTCATTTCAACTGCAATAGAATTAGTAAGAATGGTTTTTTGCATGTGAAAATTGTAGAGCTGCAGGGCTGAGGAGTTCATCCTCAAAGGAGTTCATCCTCAAAGGAGTTCATCCTCAAAGGAGTTCATCCTCAAAGGAGTTCATCCTCAAAGAATCAAATTCACTTAATCTGGTTGCTATTAAGACATTTGTAATAGTGCAAAGGATATTTCTCCATCTTACTAATTCTTTCTAACTATTCCTAATTTGAAGAATTTTCATATGTTTTTGAACCGCCACACCACTGATTTAAAGCTTCAGTTCCAGTCCTCTGATGGGAAAATCAAAAACTTTGTTCATGACACCGTATATATTGGAAATCATCCTTTTCATTGTCATAGATACAGCATGGGGCTGGTCACCTTGAAGTTTTTCCTCTTGGATTTTTCTTATTTTAATCAGTGGTTTTCATTTATTGTTTGTGTTCTGAATTCTTGAGGATGTAGTCCTTTTACTGTATATATAAAAATCCTACATCAAGAAGGAAATGAAACCTGCGTTCAATATTTGAAGTCTGAAAACTTTAAAATGAAAATGGTTTCTTTTAAGAAATAGGCCTAAGACCATGAGAATAGCCAAGTCGGACCCTTTTGCCAGGTACTGTTTTAAAAGATGAACCATTTGGTGAGGATTGTTGAGTGGGTAGTGTATGGGCTAAATCATACCCCCAGTGAGAACTCATGGGAAGGGAATGGAGTGAGTAGAACTAAAAATCAGCTTCTTGTTGTTACCTGATGTTTCTTAATTGTTAAGGTAAACGGCAGCAGCTTTTTACTTGTGGACTTGCCCTGATTTCATTGGATCAGCTGAACTGGGAGACTGGGAGTAGGTTTCCTAGGCTGGAAGGCAGGCTGTTTTTTCAGAATGTGTGAGTTGAATTGGAAGTTAGAAACTTTATTTGCAAGACACTGTGGATTGGGGGGAAGTATTAGGTGGAGGCAGATAGTTCCTGGGGTAGGTGGCAGCACTATGATACAAGGCCTTGTCTTGACTTTGCACAAGTGCTGGGTATCTCAGGCTGGACTGCAGCTTCAGCTGGGTCAGGTCACACTGATGTATGGTAATGGACCCAGCATGCTCTGCATTGCAGAGGCATCCAGACCAACGGGCTGTTGGCCCATTCTCCTATATCTGTGTGATTTAGGTGTGTTCCATTATCTGGGGTGTTCCACTTCCCTACCATCATAGTTATTTGAGTTATAAGTATCTGTGGTCTACAGTAATGCTCTTCTTTTCTCTAAATAGCCAGACAATGTGGGTGGTTAGTTGGTCGGTGAAGGATTATCCCGAGTTAAATCAGTGTTTTATTGTTTCCTCATTTTTGTTGACACTGTATTTTTTTGTCCCCTTCTAGGGAACCTTGAGTAAATCTGAATGGGAAGCAACAAGTAAGTAATATTTTGAAAACTCAATATTGACTGAATAACCGCTATGGAAAGTGTGTAAAATAGCCTGTTGGTTATGGAAGAAAATACCAATTTTAAATATAACAAGATATTATTATTTGTGTAATTCAAATGCATATGTATGCATTATGTAGTTAACACATCTCAAGAAATTGGGAGGAAAATGCATAAAATAGGTTAAAATTTTGCTTTATTTAAATATGTTCTAACACACAAACTTTTGGGCTAGAACAGTTTTGGGATGTCCTACTTGGGACATATGAAAAAATGATGCCACTGTTAAAGGACTATTTTGGTAGTATTAGAGAATTAAATGCTACACTTCTGTATGATACACTTGGATGTTATACCATTACCAGTCAAGTAGAAAACAAACTCCAGTTGGGACATACATTCACCAGAAATAATACAAACCTGTTTGGGGAAGACAGGGACCAGAGCTTTGCTCCTTGCCTGTAGTGATACATATATAAGGAAGAAGCAATTAAAACATGGGCAGTGAAGACGTGTTTGAATGTTTTATAAAGAGTATGGAAAAATTCAGTGCCTCAGACACCACAAAGGTGTTAAATATGTTTTGAAATTTTGTAAGCACGTGCAATAGAAAACTTTTGATGTTGGATTTTTCCAATGTTGAGTTCAATAAAACTCAGTTATAAGGGACTGAGAGTTGTTGTAAGGATAAAAATTGATTCCTGGATAGATTGTTACTAATTCCGTGTAAGTGCAGTCAACCAGGATTTGCACTTTTGCAGACCATTATTCTTGTTGTTTTAGTGGTTTAAAAGCAAACAAAAAGTGCTGTTTAATTCACAAGTGAAAAAAGTCTTCAGTCTGCTTTCTTAAATTATTATCGAATTTTAAAAGGTATGAATCATAAGGAAGACATTAATTCCAGCAACACAGAAGTATTACATGAACTATTAATCAAATTGAGAGAGACTTTTTATGCCTTTAGAAGTTCAGTCATTACTGTGTTTCCTAAGTAGTCTCATTTTTCAGAGAGGTTTGCAATACCGAACTTCTGATAGAGTACAAGCACAGTTTGCTCATTACATGGAACTTTGCTTTGTTACTGAGGAATGTTTGATAGATTTGTCTTTGAAGGTTTGCAATGTAGCTATGGCACCTCATCCATTAAAATAAAAGTTGAGTTCAAGTGGAAATCCATAAATGTTTATTAGATTCATGGCCTCAAGTAACTGGTTTAACATATCTGTCTAGTAGGGAGAGTAAGAACATCCAACGTAGCTGACATTGATTATATGCCAAGTAAGAGTTCTCCAAGGCTGCTGGTGTGGATTGTACAAGTATCCATTACTAGAATCATACTGTTCTGAACTTGAGAAAATGCCGTAATTTCTTCCTTGTCCATCAAAATTTTAAAAAGTGAAATTAATAGTCTGTATCATGAGTTTATTCACTTTTAAATTAAAAATGAAATTGATAATTTCACCCCTAGTTGCCCATAACTGAGTGTACAAAGGAGTCTTAACTTACTTGCATATGACTTTTTATGCACTAGTGAGTGTTGATTATGTGTAGAATGGCACAGTAGTCTATGAATTCCATTCACATATCAGTAATATCATTAACTGAAGTTAGTGTTGCTTTAACCGTATATGTAGTACTTAAAATACTTTACTTCTGTGCGTTCTGTGCTCTATTGTGAAAAAAAAACTATCCTGGACCTGAATGCTAGAGTTACTCATTGGGAAACTCTAATATTTTTTATAATTTCAGTAATCTGCTAACAGGTTGTTTGGACAGAATATCAACCTGGTAACATTTTGAAAACTTGAGTTGCCAAGGAAGCTGAAACTTTAAATATCCCCATTTTCTTTTTTAGGTATTTACTTGGTGTTTGCATTTGAGAAGCAACTGTGAAAATTCACATACTGAATGCAGCAAGAAGAGATCATATCCACGAGGAAGTTGGAATGGTCGGAAATTCATTGTGGCAACTATTTTTTTATTTTTTATTTTTTAATTATCAGAAGTGTGCAGGACACTACCAAAAACTAGAGCAAGCTCGTGATTCAGAGTTACATTGCCTGTCTGTGACAGATGGACTTGTGTGTGTATATATAAGAAAGATTCTGAACCAGTCTTTTTAAGCATTTGTAAGCAATCTGCATGCTCTCAAAACCTGTGTTTGAACTGACACAACTTTATGTTAGAAACAAACGTTTTGTTAGTAGAAGTATGTTTGTGATTACAAGCCTGACCCTGCACTTTCTGAAGTTGATGGAAAAATGACTGTTGACTTTGATGGTGCAGAATGAGGGCCAAAATACTGTAGTGCAGAGCTCAGTTAATTCATAACGAGATCTATTCAGACATAGAGGGTATGTCTACATTGCATGCAGAGCAAAAAATATCTGAGTCAGTTCAAGTACCTCTGTGCTTGTGCTCGAGCCTGCAGTGTAAATCTACCTTAGTGGTATTCATGGTGTGGTTTACATGGTAAAATCACATGATGCTCTTGTTTTTCCTGCTTGCTAATACATAGTGTCACGTCATGGTGCTTTCGAGATTAAACAACTTTGTTCTGTACAAAACTGCTCTCAATGTACTCAGTTTCTAACATTTTAAATCTCTACTTCGTTTTTCCAAATATGACTGTGCGGTAATTGGTTACAAGTGCTGAACTTAAATTACTGAGCATTTTCTATTGTATTAAAGACTCACCTAACTTTCTGGTAGTTTTAATGTTTCTTGAAATTTACTAGGCAGATCTTAGGATGCATTCCTTTCTTGTTTCATAAAATTCCAAATGGGCTTCGCAATAGGATGAGCTGTTGCTAGTGATAGGGACCTCATTGCAGTCCTTAAGGCATTAAAAACATGATCACATGTCATGGATCATGAACAAAAAGGGGAGCCTGTGTAACATATGAGGATAACAGCAGTTCACTCTGGAAGGGAGGGCTGTGTGTGTGTGTGCAAAACCTGGTACATGTGGGTAGAAATCCCCGAACTAGAGCCAAATATTTTGTTTGGTAATATAATCTAATGATACCAGTAGACAGAACTGTGCCTAACTACCATCTTAACTGCTTGTTAGTCTGTTAGAGCTGGTTTAGGGATTACTGGGGCAATGTTTGCTCAGCTTTCCAGTGCTTGTAGCTTCTTACTACTGAGAAGGCCTGTATACTTCATGTTTTTTCTCTCTCTTTTTGGGTTAACAGTAGCTAATTGCTGCTGCTTATAGTTTATGTAGAGATGAAATGAGGAAATTTTGATGGTACATGAGTACTTTTGAAAGTTATAAGAAAATTAGGAAAGAACATTTCTGTTAGAGTTAAGCATTCAAATAATTTGAGTTTGTAGTTGTATTGCCTTCTCCCTGTAATTAGGTCATATAGAAGAACATCTATAACCTTCACTGAAGCAGTAGAGTTAGTCAGTTCTGCTGCTGAAATTAAGAAAACAAGACTTGTTTTGTCTGCTAGAATTAGTACTCATGAAACTAGCTGATAAATGCTGACACTTTATAGAAGTGCTGAAGTGTTTCTTTGAAATTTGTGTGTCAAAGCTAGTTTTGATAGATTTCTTGTATCGAATTTCACTTGAAAGTACATTGTTATGCTATTTTTGGAAGAAATAAGAATAATAAAAAGAGGGGGAATATGGTGAAGTGTCTTTCCTCTTTTAAGCAAATCTCGACCTATCACATAGTCTTGTAATAGCTGAGGTTGTAAGAGACCTCTGGAGGTCATTTGGTCCAACCCCCCTGCTCAAGCAGGTTCACTGAGAACTGGTTGCCCAGGCCCATGTCCAGACAGTTTTTGAATAGCTCGAAGAATGGGGACTCCACAATGTCACTGGGTATCCTGTGCCAGTACTTGGTCACCCTTGCAATAAAAATGTTTCCTGATGCTCAGGGGGAGCTTATGTGTGTTTCAGTGTGTGCCCATTGCCGCTTGCCCTGTCACTGGGGACTTTACATCCTCCCTTTGGGTATTTGGACACATTGATAAGGTGACTGTCCTGAGCCTTCTCCAGGCTCCAGGTCTCTCAGCCTTTCCTTATATGAGAGGTGCTCCAGGATTTTGAACACAATTGGACTCAATGTCAGCTAGGGCACACTGTTAGCGTCTTCCAACTAGACTTTGTTCCCTTGATTACCACTCTCTAGGATTGGCTGCTCAGCCAGTTGCAATCCCTCCCTCACTGTTCATCCATGATAATGTTAAAAAAGCTTTTTGAAGTCAAGGTAGACTGTATCCACTGCTTTCCCATCATCTATCAAGCCAGATATTTATTTTCTCATAGAAGTTTATCCTGTTAGTTAAGCATGACTTCCCCTTAAGGAATCCATGTTGACTAGTCCTGGTGTTTTTCTTGTCCTTCACGTGCTTGGAAATAATTTCCAGTATCTGTTGTTCAATCATCTAATTGATGTGAGTGACTGTACTGTAGTTCGCTGGATCCTCTTCCTTGTCCTACTTGAAGATAGGAGCAGCATTTACTTTCCTCCAGTCTTTGGGCACTTCTCCCATGAGTATTCAAAGGTTATTGACAGTGGGCTCATAATGATACCTGTCATCTCCCTTCACACTTGTGGGTGCCTGTTGTCAGGGTCCATGGATTTATACATGTCTAGTTTATTTGAGTATTCCTTGATCTAGTCCTCTTCAACCAAGAACATATCTTCCTTGTTCCAACCTTTCATCCTGGTCTCTGAACCTGGGGTTCCTGAAGGTTGGTTTTGGGAGTAAAGACAGAGGTGTGGAAGGCATTTGGCATCTCAGCCTTTTCCATGTCTTGTTGTCACCAGTGCCCCAGCCCCATCCTGCACTGAGCTCACATTTTTCCCAGCCGTCATTTTTTCACCCATATACTTATCAAAGCCCTTGCTGCCTTTGAAATCCCTGGTCTGATTCAATTTCAGGTGAGCTTTTGGCTTTCCTAACTGCATATCTGCATGCTTGCATAATGTCTTCATATTCCTAGTAGGTTACTTGCCTGTGCTTCTACTCTTTCTTTGTCTGCTTTCCTCATGTGTCTGAGTTTTGTCAGGAGCTCCTTGTTCATCCATGCAGGTCTCCTGGCATTTTTGGCATTGTTTGAATTCTTATTCATTGGGATGGATCAGTCTTGACCTTGGAGGAAGTGATCTTTGAATATTATCTGTCTTTGTTGAGCCCCCTTTCCTCTAGGGCAGTATCCCATCAGATTCTACAAAGCAGACCTTTGAAGAGGCCAATATCTGCTCTCCTGAAGACCGGTGATGTGCTTGCTTTTTTCTCTGCTAATGCATCTTAAGATCCTAAACTCCATTGTTTCATGGTCACTGTAGCCAAGGTTGCCTTTGACCTTCACATCCCAAACAAGCTCCTTGGTGGTGGTGAGTTTGAGGTCCAGCAGAATACCTCCCTTCATTGGTTCCTCTATCACTTGGATCAGGAAGTTGATTGCTCTTCAGGAACCGCCTGAATTGCTTGTATCTTGGTGTGTTGTCCCTCCAGTCGGTATTGAGGACCAGGGCCTGTAAATGTGAAGCTGCTTCTAGCTGTAGAGAGCCCCATCCACTTCTTTCTCTTCAGGTGTCCTTTAGCCAACATAGACTGTAATGTCACCTGTACCTGTCATCTCTTTAGTTCTTACCCATAAGCTCTCAGATGGCTCATTGTCCATCCCACGGCATCCATGCATTCCAGTTACATTGTCGTGCAAATGGCAACTCCAATGCTTCACCTTGTCTTCCTGGCCTGTGATTCCTAAAGAGCCTGTATCCCTTCATTTCAGCACTCCAGTCACGCGAGTAAGTCGTCTCACCATGTCTCTGGGACCGCAACAACATCCTAGCCCTGCAACATTTCCTGATAAATACGTACCTTCCTAGTAGAACTGGATGGCTTTAGAGAAGCAATTAAAAGTGAGCAGATCATCCCGGTTCTCAGGATTGCTGATGAGAAATTGAAGATGGGAGATCATATGAGTTGAAAGATTTTTGCCATAGAAGGAGTTTTGGTAATCCCCTTGTTGTGGGTTTCTCGATTAGGTTTTTTGATAAGAGGAAGAGTGGCTTCTGTTAGAAGCTGCTAGAAATTTCCCCCATCCTATGGAGCCAATGATAGTCAGCTTTGAGAAAAACTTCCTGCTTTTGAATCATGGTAACCCTCTTGTGTGAGAATATTTAAGAATAGGAGTTGTTGCGCAGTTGAAAATTTGCAGCTGTGGATTAACAATGCAGACATCAAGGTCAGTGCAGGAAGAGAGGGAGGAGGAGGAACCCCATGGGATCAGGGAAAGGACTCAAAACTATGATTCCCTGACTACCGTGGTGATGGCCATGGTTATTACGAGTTGTCCCCGTGAAGCCCATGGGATCCATCGGGGTGCAAAGAGCCCCCTGCCGGAGAAGGGGGATGCATGAAGGAGGCTGTTACCTCGTGGGAGGCCCACAAGGTGGAGTGGAGTCCTGCAAGAGATTTGCGGCCAAGACGCATGAAAGGAAAAACCCACACTTAGCAGGTACAGCTTATCCGTAAGAGACTGCACCCCATGGAATGATCCACAAGAGAGTAGAGGATCTCTCTCTTGGGGGCCCCCATGGAATGCAGGGGAAGGACTCAGAGTTATGAATCCTCTGTGACCATGCTGATGACTGTGGTGAGGCAAGCTGTCCCCTTGCAGCCCACAGAAAGACCCCTGAGATAGCAGATTTGGAAGAACCGCTGCTTAAAAGTCTTGGACTTACATCTGCGAATGGCTGAAAGCAACAACTGACTCTGGAGGGTAGTTGGAAAAGTGTTTCTAAACTGTTTTCTTATTTCTAGTTCTTAGCTTGTTAGTAATAAATTTAAGCATTATTCTGATACCTGCTTTGCCTTTGGTAATTAATCAAAGCTTCTCTTCTGGCTGTTATCTCTAACAGTAAATTCCTAGCTAGTTTTTTTTTCCCTTTCCCTCTGGAAGGTGAAAGGTGGGGAGAGGCCTTGAGCAGTTTGGCTGGACACTGGGTGTTCAGCCACACTCGAACCACCACAGTTTTTGGTGCCATGACTCATATTGACTCAAACCACCACACTCCTTTCCTTGAGAAAGGAAGGAGGAGTGTTACACAAAGGGTACTACACCAATTAAGTAGTTCAATTTTCAACTTTACACAAGCAGATTAGAAATGGTGACTTAGCTTTGTAGTTCAGTTTGTCCTCTCTCACCTGGGTGTTGAGACATATGAATTGGGAATAGCAGCTAGAAAACGTAATCTTTTCCTCTACTTTCTACCATGATGGCAAATAGTTGAGAACTGTGGTGGAACCTAGTGGCTCAGCATGGAGTTGCTGTGGAGAGCCAGCAAGCTGAAAAACTGATTTGCACTTAGGTTAAATAGATTCCTTACTACAGGAATCAACTCAGCTTGCCATGAAAATGGAAGTAAGAAAATCCAATATTAAATAATTGGTTAATATGTTCAAAAGTGCAACACTTTGTGTAATTTTGTGTTGATAAAGAGTCAAGTTAAACACCAAAACTTTCTATTTAAGATGGATTCAATGCTCATGAAAAGTGTATTTGGCAAGATAAGAATGGAAGACTTGTTAAAAAAAAGATAGTTTACTGCCAGTCGCAATTTGTCCTAATGCTTTCTTCCATATTTCTTCACTTTTAAGAGAAGCACATACATATTTTGTTTCCTTGTGCTGTAGCTGAGGTTGAGGCAGTGAAGTTGCTTAAACACTGTTAGTATAGGTCATTGTTCCTTGTTTGGGTATTCTGTAACCTTAGAGAAAAACCAATGGAATGAGATACTGTACTTGTGAAGGAAATGTATCATGCTTCAGTATCTTACTGTTATATCAGTGCTATATTGTAGGAGTTTGCTTTTGTGAATTACAAAGCAGTGTGGCAGAAATTGCTGCAAAACACTTAAGCATGTGCTGTGTTTTGTGATTAAGTTTCAAGCAAGTGCTTAAGGAAGACGTGCATTCCCTAGTAGAGGGTATTTGATTGACTTAAGAAGCTAGGCTTAGAATCCTTGAGTGGTCTAGGTTGGAAGGGATCTTAAAGATCATCTAATTTCAACACCCACGCTGTGGGCAAGAATACCTTTCACTAGACCAAGTTTCTCAGAGCTCCATCCAAACTGGCCTTGGACACTTCCAGGGATGGGGCATTCACAGACTCTCAGGGCAATCTGTTCCAGTGCCTCACCACTGTCAGAGTAAAGAATATCTTCTTAATATCTAACCCATATCTACTGTCTTTCAGTTTGAAGCCATTCTCCCTTGTCCTGTCACTACATGCTCTTGTAAAAAGTCCCTGTCCATCTTTTTTGTAGGCTCCCTTTGGACAGTGGAAGACTGCTTTAAGGTGTCCTGGTTTTAGCTAGGGTAGAGTTAATTTCTTCTCAGTAGCTGTTACAGTGCTGTGTTTTGGATTTGGAATGAGAATGGTGTTGATATCACACTGATGTTTTGGTTTTGCTAAGTAGTGTTTTTAATAAGTCAAGGACTCTTTTTTCCCCTTGTCTCATGCCCTGCCAGTGGGAGGGAGCATAGATGGGACAGGTGACCCAAACTGACAAAAGAGATGCTCCATAGCATAGAATGTCATGCCTGCTATATAAACTAGGGGGAGTTACCTGGAAGGGGGGCTGAGCTGTGTTCGGAAAGAGGGGGTCTGGTGTCAATCAGCAGATGCTGAGCAATGGCATTGTGCATCACTTGTTTGTTTCCTCTTTAATATTGTTATTATTATTTACCATTATTATTGTATTTTACTTTACTTTCAATTATTAAAATGTTCTTATCTCAGCATACAAGTTTTACTTTGATTCTCCTCCCCATTCCACTAGGGTGGGGGGTGAAAGAAGAGGGGTTGGACAAGCAGCTGCATGGTGCTTCATCCTCAGCTGGGCTTAAACCATGGCAGTAGATCACCCTGGAGCCTTCTCTTTTCCGGGCTGAACAATCCCAGTTCTCTTACCCTTTCCTCATAAGAAATGCTCCATCCCTCTAATCACCTGGGTGGCCCTCCTCTAGGCTCACTCCAACAGGTCAGTGTCTTTCCTGTGCTGGAGACCCCCGAGCTGGATGCAGCATTCCAGGTGGGATCTCATCAGAGTGGAGTGGAGGGGCAGAATCTCCTCCCTTGACCTGCTGGCCACACTGCCTTTGATACAGCCCAGGATACAGTTGGCCTTCTGGGCTGCAAGCACACATGGCCTGGTCATGTCCAGCCTCTCACTCACCAGCACCCACAAGTCCTTCTTTGCAGGGCTGCTCTCGATCTGTTCATTCCCCAGCCTGTGTTGATACTGAGGGCTGTTCTGATCCAGGTGCAGCAGCTTGCACTTGGTCTTGTTGAACCTCATGAGATTCCCTTGGACCCACTTCTTGAGCCTGTCCAGGTTCCTCTGGATGGTATCCCATATTTCAGGTGTACTGCAAATCTTACATGTTCTCCTGTTAAAACACTTGAATAGTTCAATTTACATAATGAACACCTCAGTCCTTTGACTATGAGTGTTTTCCTTTTGAGTCGTCTATTTAATAAAGCACTCTCTTGTCTAATATCTATTTTCATGAAAATAAGTAATTATATGTCATCTTCTAATTGCTAAACTATTTTTAAAGAAACTGAAAACCATTAATTTAGGCAATGTTAAGCTGGGTAGCAAGAAATTTGAAACATCTGCAGAGTATTCAAGGGGCTGATAATAAATCCATTCTTGCAATCCACTTACTGCCAAATTAATAATGCTTCTGGAGGAAGAAATGGCTCATCTAATATCAAACAGGATTAACAGTAGTCTTGTAATCTCAGTCCCTAGTGTTCCTTGTATGCCACAAATGAGAACCTCTCTCTGTATGAAAGTGAGGGAATGGACATCTATATTGTTGCTTATGAATGGAAATAAGCACCCTGATTTTTCAGAAGCATGAAGCACAAAAATCAGATCATTTAAGTGCCAAAAGATTTGGAGACAAGTGTTTGGGTGGTTTGTGAACAATAAACCTCACTTGAGATTTAAAGAAAAAAGTCTGAAATCTGAATCCTTGTGCTGATGGCATTATGAATGCTGTGTATGAACAACTGCTAATATAGTTTATTTTTTTGCAGCTTCAGTGTGTAACATCTTTCATGGATGTGCTAGTACTGGTGAAATGGCTTTCCTTTAACCTCCCTTATAGCATACACCTGTAATGCATCACCATCATGGATTTATGTACTGCCTTGAGTGTTTCTGTTACTTAGAGAACAGATATAAGGCAGAACAAGGCTAACTTGATCAATTAGGTTTTGATAAGTTAAAGGTTTTCTAATGCCATTTAAATGGAAGCTGTCATCCTTTCTTCATTTTATTAAAGCTGGTTCTCAACACTGTTGTCTTTTTATTTGCATTAATGTGTCTCCCAGCAACTGAGGACCACTTTCAGGCTGAGGTATTTGAGCATTTAAAGTCTGAGTGATCTGTGCTGTTCATAGCTGAAGCCCAAGGAAAGAATGTTTTTTAAATTCATAGGCCATATTGTTTCAATGGGCAACTTCATAAGGGTTGTGCTCTCTCCATCTGAGGCTCACAGTCTTTTCTGAATTCATACAAGTTGTGCTTGTGAGAGTCTGTTTTAATCACTAATTGAGATTAAACTGCAAATGAATATTACCATGGGTTTTAGAGTAACAATGTTCACACTGCTGGAGTCACGTTTTCTGGGTCTGGGTGCTTGACTCTTCTTAACTTTTATGGCTTTTTCATAGTCCTGGAATAAGACTACTCAGCTGGTGACTTAATAGCTCCCAGCTAGTAACAGCTTCCCTCTTAGTTTGCACTCACTTCTAACTGGACAGTGATGGAATTGTTCTGACTTTAGACACAAGACTAGTCTTTGTTTGTAGGTTTTGAAGTAAAGAAACTACATCAAATAATAAACACAAAAGAAAGCCTTGGTTTATGTATAAAATCCTTTAAATCTCTAATTTTTTTAGTCCAAGGAAACTTCTCTGTGGAGCAGTCATTTTCTGGTAGCAGAATTATTCTGAATTCTTTGATCCAAGTAGTCCTTTTCTTTCTTTACTTCACTTTGACTCCTGGAGTGTACATCTTTGCAACGTGCAGCTGGAACTGAAGCCTGCTTCTTTATAAAAGAGCTGTGAGCTGAACAAATAACAGTAATTACAGGGTTGGAAATTGTTGGCTTCCTTGTATAATTTATAAAAGATTTCATTAAATGTTTCTTCAGCTAGGAGCAAATCACTGTTTCCTCTTAACAGCAGCCTCAAGGAAAAATTGAACTGCTTTACAAGTGTGTAGGGCCCCCTGAATCTGGAGGATAATGGTAGGGACTGCTGGACCTCTTAGAAACTGGGCGATCAGGAGTGGCTACTGAGAATCTGAGACCATAGGAGGCTTTAAGGCAAAACCATGGAATCTCAACTGTGGTAACCAAGGGGCTGATTACATAGTGTATAGTTTGTCTAATGCCTGTTTAAGGTAAAATTTATGTAAAATTTAACACAAACTGAGAAGAAGACATAGTCCTAATTTGCCCTAAAGACATACCTGTCAGTGATTAGGTTAAATATTTCTTTTTGCTTGTGGGTTGTATCACTAATTTGTGGTGTGATAGAACTTGCATGTTTGATGCTGTACAGACAGGTGAAAGAATAGTTTATCCTCTGAAGAAGACCAGTCTTTAAATCAGAGAACAATGGTTTTCTATGTTACCCTACCTGCATGGACATTGCCTTCATTAGTACTATGGTTTTGTGCCTGAATAAAGATGAATTGATGTTTCATTTTAATTCTGTAAGAATATTCTGGCTATCATAGAATCGTAGATTGGTTCATGTTGGAAGGGACCCATAAAGATCACTTAGTCCAACCCACTTGCTTTGGACAGGGACATATTCCAGTTGACCAGGTTGCTCAAAGCTCCATCCAGCCTGGCCTTGAACACTTTCAGGGATGGGACATCCACAATTTCTCTGGACAACCTGTTCCAGCACCTGACATCCTCACAGTAAAAAATGTTCTTGTATCTAATCTAAACCTATTCTCTTTTAGTTTAAAACTGTTACACCTTGTCCTTTCACTACAGGCCCTGGTAAAAAGACTCTCTCCATCTATATTATAAGCCCCCTTTAAGTATTGAAATACCTCAGTAAGGTCTCCCTGGAGCCTTCTCTGCTCCAGGCTAAAGAATTTTAAGCAAAGCAGCAATATTTTATTGTATGTTTGCAGTGAGTTGATCCTCACTGGATGCCAGGATCAAAGCCTCTCTAGCACTTACCTCCTCAGCTGGGCAGGGGAGAAAAAATATAATGAAAGCTCCTAGGTCAAGATAAGGGCAGGGAGAGATTACTCACCAGTTACTGTCTTGGGCAAATCAGAGTTGACTTGAGGAAATCCATTGAATTCATTACCAATGAAATCAGAGTCAGATAATGAGAAAAATTAAATCTTAAAAAAAAATTCACCCCACGCCTTGCTTCTTCTTGGGCTCAACTTCACTTCCACATTCTCTACCTCCTCCACTTCAGCAGTACAGTGGGATGGGGAAAGTTTTATGCTTTTCCTTTTCAGAGGTTTCGGTTGACTCCTGAGTTAAATGGGAATGGAATGTGTAATTTGGCCAGTGCCAATAGAGTGTTTTCATATGCCAGGAATTTCGTGCCCTTCTTCCCTAAGGAGTGAAGAGAGGGAAGAATGTCCTGCTGGTAGAAGTCTGTTAATTCTGCAACATTGTAATCTGTCATTTTCGTGGTATTATTTAGGAATTTCAAGACAAAACAATGGAGTTTTACAGTGATACCACTTTTATAAGACTTCTAAAATGTTGGTTTATTAGCTGACTTTCATTTAAAGTGGGCGTGACAGAAGAAGTCAGTGTATTAAACAATTTTCTTCTGTTCTGACATTAGTTTTGTAGTACAATTTTTAATTTTAGTCATCATTCCTGTTGACAATTTGTGCTAACTTCAAAGATGACTTAGGTGCACTGATGAAGAGCATCCGCAGTGTGTGGTGCACCTGTGCATGAGTCATAGCTGTAGCCTGCTGTAGAATTTTTTGTCTCAGCAAGTAATTTCACTAGGTTTTGCCTTAAAAATAGTATGTACAGGGTAGGGCAATACATCTTGCAATAAATAGAAGAGCAGATAAAAGAATTATTATTTTTTATTTCCTGTTTCCTTTTCCCCCATGGTTCTCTATTCTGCTATCTAATGCAATGCTGAGTGTTTTCAAGTTTCCTTTCAGAGCTGATCAGTTCAATTATTGTAACTGAGAGTTTTATAGTGAAAATGTTTTGGGGAGAAGATGATTTATTAATGAAATGCATTTTCCAGCTTTGCAGGAGTTCCTTCAAACTGTAGTGCAGAATAATCAGTGCCTATTTCTTTGTTTTACTTGAAATGAATTTCAGTCTTTGGTGGTCACTCCCTTAAATAATTAATTTGTAATGTGTGAAACACATCCATTTCATGTAGGAAAAGATCTTTCAGTACAAATAATATTTTGATGGAAATGTACATTACAAAGCAATGTAAAGATTCTGGGTCTAGCAGGCAAGGAATTTTCCATGAGTTGTTCACAGTGGGGAAAATGTGACATTCTTCTTGCAGATTCAAGGCCAGAAACAGCTCATAGAACAGAGAACATGACCTCATTGTGCTTATAGTAGCAATTTTTACTTTAAATTAATATCTTAAATCATGTGAGTATCATCTTTCCTCCCTTCTTGAAGATGCACTTGTCTCCAGACTGTATCTATGATTTTGCTTATCATGTTTTCCCCTCTGACAGCTGCTTTTTCTGGTAGCAATCTAGCAGTTATACACTGAAGAATGTCTCACAAAAACTAATCTTTCACAAGGTCACCTTTCAATCATTCGGTGTGCTGAAACTCCTATGTGAACACGAAACCAAATCCTGATTGATTGATTGATATTAATATTGCCCACTTCATCCAATATAAAGACAGATGCACTCAGTGTGGTGGAGAAAAACTAATTCATAGTCTGGATTTCTGTATTCAGCTAGTGGGACTAATCACATTTCTTCTCAGCCTAAATGGAAAATGACATTTATTCCCGGGAGGATGTGTTAATTTTTCTTTCCTTTCTTTTTTCTTTCAAACCAACCTGACTAATCTTGACTTTGCATTTACATAGTAAAGTATTTGTTTTACTTCTGTCACTTTGAATCTCTTTTTAGATTTAAGCATGTTAGATCTAAAAACATAATTTGCTTTGATCAGCTAAGGTGGTGACATTTATTTAGAGACCAATGACAGGCTTGCTTGTAAATCATTCACTAAGACCACTAAGACTTTGTACAACTCAACCTTGTGCTGTGGGGCAAAACTTTGTTCTGTTGTCTGGCTTGCTTGGCACAGGATTATACAAATGGCTAGTAATACAAAGGTTATAGATTTCTAAAGGTGGGCTGAGGAGGAATTTTAAGTATTTGGATTTGAAATTATGATTCACACACACTTGCTCAGTAGACTCCAAATTCCTGTAGAAACCCCTTCCTCTTTTTTGCCTCTCCCCTTTTTCTTACTTTCCCCAGGTTTTACCTCATATTGGCTGACTTCTGGAGAGCCCTGGTCCAGTGGGTTTACTCAGACTGGGTTGAGCAGGGTAAGTATGGCCTAATAGAGTACTTTTTTTAAAAGAGTGACTTCACTGCCATCACTTTCTGCAAAAAAGAAGGGACAGCAAGAGAACTAGGGTAGATAGGCCAACATGTTAGGAGGCAGAACAAGTTTGTTCATATTTATACTACGAAACTTATGTAATTCCAGCTGAAATGCAATTTTTCTTTTAGTCACTACAACCAGCAAGTAGGAACTAAGACAGAGAAAAGCTCAAATTAGCATGAACATTTACTAACTGGTCAAATAAGCAAAAAAAGAATTTCCCAGACTCTTGTTTACTTATGCTTAATAAAGTGTGAGATAATGAATTAGGACAAATTGCTTATTAACAGGCAACAGCTTAGTCAAGGTGATGTGTTGTCATGAACTACCAGAATGAGGTATAGATGTCTATAAAAATGCCAGGTCCAAGTTGAAGCCAAAGCTTAGAGATTAGTTTATAATCACTTTTGTATTATACAGTGAATAGTTTTTACAAGTAAATGACATACCATTCAGTCCTGCTGTAATTAAAGAATGCTAATGAGACATGCCAGGCAGTCCTCTGCTGGGCAATTATACCAATTCATAAAATGATGTATGGCAGGCAGCAGAATGAATGCAGGGTAGACATACAGACCACCAGCAAAAGCTCAGGAGTCTGGGAAATGCTGAGTTAATACAACTACATGAATAAGTAATTGAATTCTGGTATCTATTGATATGGTGATAGAGACAGTAAAAAGTGACTCAGCAAAGGCTCTGTGTGGTGTTGCACACAAAAATATTTCTTCTCTCCTGTTTGGATGAGTGATTTGGCCAGAAACAGGTTTGTAGAAAGCAACAGAGGTACTCTGGAGTGTTTCAGCACTGTCAGAGAATCACTTAAAAGCCATTTGCTTCAGCTTTAGCTGCTGGTTGTTAGCTTCCATGTATATGGCATAGCTTTTTTTTTTTTTTTTTTTTCTTGCCTGTACCAAACATCTAGTTGGTTAGTCCAGGTTGGCTCTTGTCTTTCTGTCCTATTCATATGCACTCAGTTGCATTTCTACACAGTAATGATCTGAGAGTGTGTCTGTAAAATTTCTTTGCTAGGATGAGTTTCTCTCAGTTTCAGTTGTTCATGGAATATAATTGCAGAATGCCTTTGTTCTCATTTTCCCAAGGCCGTAAGTTCTGACTTAGTGCTTTGTACAATGCTTGTACAGAGAGTCAGGCCAAATAATTCTTCAGCCCAAATACTGTAGCCTTTAAACAGAGCCTGCCTTGGTCAAATTTGCATTGAAAAAAACTGGCAAACCATAGTATAGGTACTCAGAAATAGGAGCAGGGCAGGAAGGAGAAAAATGAAGTCACCAAAAATTTATTTCATACTTTTACTAAAGTTTATTTTCAATCCCTCTCTAAGTCCTTTTATTTCTTTACAGAGGCCAGAAAAGAGGAAATGATCAGTAATTTCAAATGATATTTTATTATGAACTATGAATCACTAATCTATTTAGCTGATGAACATTTTTATTAAATGAAGGACATAAGGTATTCATAATGTTTTCTCTGCTTGGGAAAAAAACCAGTCTAGGGGAGGTGCTTCAAGGAGCACAAGCTACTCTGTGTACAACAAGCTTATATGCAGATCTCAAGCTTGTTACTGAAAAATGGGGTTCCTGCAACAGAGTAATCTCTGGTTGGAGGCTTGCTGGCACTCAGAAAGACAATCCCTTAGGCATGACATCCTCAAATGGCAGAAGGGAAGGCAGCAGGGTCATATGGAAATGAGGGGAGAGGGTGTTTCCTTGATATTTGGTATGTGACATTTTCTGTAGTCTCAGGCTCAAAGACAGCATTTCACATGCCAAGTGACAGTCATGAGAGTCGTGTGGAACAGAAATAAACAGGTACACAATGACACTGTTGTGCCTACTACTCAACACCATAAAAAATTGGAGTTAAGCTAGAGTTTTATTGAGGGAAGGAGTGTAAGCCTGTAGGTATTTCTGCAGTAGATCTATACCAAAATAAAAGTCCATTTATTTTCAGTTCTAAAGGGATGACATCTGTGAACAATTTACTTTTCTTAAACTTTGCGAGTCTGTTTATCCTTGAGTCCTCTCATGCTTGCTGAAAACCTTTGTCTAGCACATGCTATTGGGATGAGAAGCCACATGAAATGAAGGTCAAGGTTCAGTCTGAGTTTCACTGTGGTCAGAGGAACTTTTCCAGCAGTCTTCTATAACTTGCCCCTATTTTTCTAAAAATGTTCCACACCTACGCAGGAGAACCCAGGTGTATCTACATTGGGTGCACTGTGCCTGACTCCAAACTAAAAACATATAATTAGGAAAATTCATTTTATGTTGTTAGGTGTCTTAAAAATCAGTTGCTCCCTTGCCTTGCAGATTTCAGTACTAACTTTCCTTTCCATTGCTAGAAACCAGATGAACACCAGATCAACACTTGGAAACTGTTTCCATAAATCATGTGGGACCTTGAGGCATATTCAGAAGAATTTGCCAGGAGCTGTAATTAAGACACAAACCCATTAGTGACAAATAAATTACAGCATGACAGACGAAAATGAGTCAAGCACAAAATAAGATATTTCCTTAGTCATATCAGAATGTTGATGTATCTGGAAGGATACAATAGCAATATGGTAGTAAGTTTTATTAGTAGCAGAGATATTTGTTTGTTGCAACCCTTAAAGTCATGTTCAATGTGTCTTTAAATTCTGCTTTTTGCGTTAACTATTCCCATTTGGTGATACAATTATTTTTGGTGATCCTCATTACTTGAAAACTTTTAATCATTTTTCAAGTGTGAATCATCAGAGTGGTCCATGTAACTGGAGGATATTTAACTCAAAAGGCTTCAGACACTTGCATTTGGAATTTTCCCTTTCACAGCAACAGCAGCACTGAGTGCTGTGTATTTAGGCTGTGTATGTCTACTGTGTTGTACTGTGAGTACAGTAGTTTTAAAGGTAATAATGTCAAGACTCTTAAAGACAAGAATACTCTGTCTTTAACATCTCTCTTCAACTCCCAGAATAGCAAGGTCTGGGAATTTCCAAGGAGGCCTGCAGAGAGCTGGGGTCTCTCTTTGGTTCAAAAGAAATGATGATTTTTTTTGTCCCTAACCTTTCTAAGCTCCTTTTAAAATTTTAAATTCTGACTTTTTTTCAGTAGGGCCCAGTGTGGAGAATACTGTGAAAAGAGTTAAGTTTTGGTACAGACTTCTGGAAAGCAGGAGTAGATGGCAAATGGGACCCATTATATGCGGTATTTAGAGGTGTCATTGCCCATTCCAGTTTCTGGTGCTACCAAAGAAACACATGGGAAACACTGATGCAGTCAAGGCTTCTTGTATTGAAGGTGGCTTATTTTTGCTACCGTGTGTTTGGCTTGTTAGTGGAGCCACTACACCTTCTTTTTGGAGAGAAGTTAACAATTTAAGGAAGTGATTTGTAGTTGTCTTTTGTCATCAGTCTGCACAGTTATTCTTTCAAGCTAGTTCACGGTTCATATTGCTCCTTGGTGTTGATTTTGCACAGATTGGATGTTATCAGAATGCAGGCTCATCATATGTTCGTATTAATTCTGAGGAGCCTTGTGGATACGCAGATGCGAATGTCAAACACATGACTTGTCCTGTTCTGGCACTTGCCTTTGTCACTTTGCTGAGTAGTATCACATGTCCAAAAGACATTTTGTTAGTTTTTTTAGTGGAGATGAAACCAGAGATGCTTAACCTGGGGGCACCATGATGTAATGTGTTCTTTTTATTCAGTCCCCTCTTTGTCAGTCCAAGACCAGCATCAGGTTTCCTCAACGCAGCTTTGCATCAGAGATCCACATTGCCTAAGTCCGAGGCAGTGGCTGCATTCCCCTAAGTTAGGGTAATTTTTTTTCTTGTCTCCAGGTTTACCCTGACAAAAACTGCTGAGGAATCCAGAGAACTAAAAAGGGCAATATACTTTTCCAAGAGTCAAGACTGCTCATAAAGTGAGGGGAAAAAAGTGCTTTGTGACATGTGCCTAGCCTTGCAAGGTGATAATGCCCATATGCAGAGTTTTAGATATCTTCAGTCTCCCCCTTAAAACTGAATTAATGTTGAGAAGTAGCTTTAAGACTATAAGTTGCTGTTGAGATCAGAAAGAGGAAAGGGAAAGGACTGGTACAGGGTCTGTCTGGGATGGAGTTCCTGTTAGCCCATATAATGGTGTAGAAAGGTGGAGAAAGAGTTCACTGGATTAAAGTGTAGTAAAACTTAATAATTGAGGTTCTCCTTGAAAGTAGAAATCCAGTGTCTGGTTGTACAATTAGGCTGTGGTATTAAAGGATTATATTGCATATTCTAGACTTGATGAAGGTATTTTTCAAGTACAATGCTGTAAAGCTTTAAGTATTCTAAATTATTTTACTATAATCCCTCTTCTATGTAGGCTGAACTCTGAGGGCACTAGTTTACTATTTATTATAAAAAGGTTAAGTACATTGCCCTGTGGGCTTGCAATCAGTGTATATGCCAAAATAATAGATGGAATAGCACAAATAGTGCCTAGACAAACCAGTACTGTCATAGTCTACAGGAACACTGGAGAAATCAAATATGGAAAGTACTTGTACAGAGTCTGGCTGAATGTGGCAGGGTAGTGGAGAGAAGACTCTCGGTCAGGCACGAGTGGTATGTCACTGATTATGTGGATGATTATGATTAGGCTTATTGATAATATGATATCTAAATATTGCCTATGTAGTATATAATATAAGCAAGCCTAAAGTGTTATATTATAAGCAAGCTGGGCAAGAACTACACAGGTTTGTAGTCTTTGGCCTCGCAGAAGGCACAATTACAAAGTATCAAAGCACCTATGGGAGCTACTTTAGGATTTTGTCTCCATATGTGACCAGATCTTGCTCAGAACTTTTACTCATCCATCCAAAGTGAGTGTTCCCCATCTTGAGGCTGGACATACCCTGCAGACATCCCTGTTAATGGGAATATCCACACCGAAGCTGTCCGCAACCTCGGGAGACAAGTTTGCTCAGTTGGCCCAATCTCCAGAAGCATTTTATAACCTTTTGCAGGCAGATGTTTACCAAAGTCATTCACAATCATCACAGCTCTTCCCATCTCTGGAATGTATTCATTATACAACTGTCCAGACAGTTCCTCCTGCAATTCCCACCTGATGTTCTTAGGAGGATCCACACTGCCCATCAGAGATGGCAAGGGGGAGTGTGTGTAAGATGAACAAGAAGACCCGACTAGCTTTTGTTGCTGTTTCACTGGGATGGAGTTCATATCAGCCCATATGATGCTGTGCTTTTCATTTGTGTCTACGATAGCGTTGATCACACACCATTGTTTTGGCCACTGCTGAGCAGTGCTATCACAACATCAAGGCTTTCTTTCCAAATCACTCCTTCAAAGACCAGTAGGCAAGGGGTTGGAAGGCACACAGATGGGGCAACTGACCCTAGCTGACCAAAGGGGTATCCTGTACCATATGATGTCATGCTCAGTACAATAAAGCTGAATTTTAAAATGTTACTGATTTTTGAAATTATGTTTTAAGGCAACTTACTAGATGTAATATTAAAAGGTCTGTTTTTTTTTTAAAGATGACATGCTCAGCAGTCCTTGAAAATCAAGTCCCTCTGAAAATCCTGCGTATAATAATGAATACTCGCATTAGCTCCTAGATTTATTTATGCGGGTGGACATTTTGAACAGCAGTGTGTACCACCTAACAAAAGTAACATGGTAGTAAGATGGGCAAGTTTGGAAGTCTATGATTCTCTTCTTTCTCATGGTAAAACAAGTAAGTTACAGAGCTGTAGGAAAGATTATTGCTGGTGACTACCTTTAAGTTATCTGTTTTTGCTCCATCTACTGCATAGTAACACAACGTGACTTTTCACAGCTGCTGCAGGCTTCTCTTCACTCAAGCACATGCAATCATTACAGGGGTCCTCTTCATCACAGCTACACAGCATAATTTTTTGCCTCCTTGAGGCCAATTAAACACTTATGGAATATATTGAAGATTCTGTTTATGAATGCATTGTTTTAAGTTTCAAAATTTGGTGGCTGTGCAATTGGTGTAATGAAGTGACAGCTGGCATGCAGCATGATTATGACCCTGGTTTTTGTGGAGGCAATAACAGTGAATGGGAAAAGTGCTAATTACTGTAGTTGGTTTCAATGCACTACCTAGTTTCTTGCCTTTGCTAAGGTTGCAGAAGAACCTAGATGTTTTTTTGAAAGTTTGGCAATGTAAGTTCGGTGCTAACTTCAGTGGTGTACACACTTTTGTAGCAAATTTGTCCTTTATATCTCTTTTACTCTTTGCTCTTCCAACTTCAGGAACAGAGGTATTCTTTTATCACTGCTGACTTTGTAAGAAGTTTTTTGTTCAGCCTGGGATTACTTTTTATATATTATTACATGAATGAAACAAAGGCAATTAAGAGAAAAAAGAAGCAGCCATTATTTTTTCTTGCCCAGTTATATATTCACTAGAAATTACAGAGCAGAAAATCCTTGGATTGTTGTGTTGGTTTTGCTGGGATAGAGTTAATTTTCTTCATAGTAGCAGGTATGCAGCCATGTTTTTGATTTATGCTGCCAACAGTGTTGATAACTCAGGGACATTTTTATTATTGCTGAGCAGCGCTTGCACAGTGTCAAGGCTTTTTCTGCTTCTCCTATCGCCTTGCCAGCAAGGAGGCTGAGGGGGAGGAGGGGGAAGGAGTTGTGAGGGGACGCAGCTAGCCCCAACTGACCAAAGAGACATTCCGTACCTTATGGGGTCATACTCAGCATATAGAGCTGGGGGAAGAAGAAGGAAGGGTTGGTGTTTGGAGTGATGGTGTTTGTCTTCCCAAGTCACTGTTATGCATGATGGGGCCCTGCTTTCCTGGGGATGGCTGAACACCTGCCTGCCCATGGGAAGTGGTGAATTAATTTCTTGTTCTGTTTTGCTTGTGCATGCAGCTTTTGATTTACCTCTTAATCTGTCTTTATCTCAACCCAAGGGGTTTCTCACTTTATTCTCCTGGTTCTATTCCCTTTCCCCCTGGGAGCAAGGAGCTGTGTGGTTCATAGTTGTCACCTGGGGTTAAACCACAAAACATTTTTAATCTAAAATGAACATGAAGAAAAAGATCTGTATGGCCTCTTCAACATCAATAAAACAACATACCATTGAAGTGAATATCTGATTTTACAGTTCCACACTGCAATAATGGCAGCCATATGTACTCAAGGATATCAAATCATCAATGTGGTTTTGAGTAACTTTCCATAACTACTTGCCAAGACAACTTCCAGTAACTTCTGTGGGTAAAACACTGTTGTGGTGACCTTAATAATAGCTAAGAAAAAAGGAGAGACAAAGAGAGCGAATTTCTGAACAAGGCTTTGCTCACACCTGAAAGTCACATCAACCTGTTCAGTGCAAAATTCAGCTTCCATCTGTTCCTTGAATTTTACAATTTCATAAATTGTGGTCAAAGTGCCCTTGAGGAGAAAAAGTCATATTAGAAAACAAATTGTTTTGAACTACTTAGGGCCAAATTTACGATTATGTGCTTTAAAGTTTGGGTAGAGTGCTTCTTTGAAAAGCTGGAGTCTGGAATTTTCATTATAATTGCACCCTGTTGATATTCTGAGAGCTCCCATTGCTTTATCTGAAATCAGTCAGTGTTTCTGAGTGTGAGAATAGCTTACTGTGCTTTCTCTGCCAGTAACAGTTGAACTAGACATGCTAATAATTCGTAATTTAAAGTAAATATATTCAGAAGTATGTCTATCTTCCATTGCTCAGCAAATTTTTTTGAAGTCTTCTAATTTTTTTTTTATTTGATTTTAGTAGTAAAATCCCAATGTGACTTTTGTGGTTTTAGAAGATAACAAATCACTTCAATCTTGTATACTTACATTTTTCTCCTGACTGAAAGCAAATAGAATTTCATCTAATGGGAAGCTTGGAATTTGCAAAATACTATTAATTTGTCAGTGTTATTACTAAGAAACAAGCCTACTCATCTTAGTGATCAAGCAGAGGGCATTGGCTTCCCAAATGCTAACTGAAACAGAAACAATGAAGTAATTTTTTAATTTGAATCAATGAAAGAAAACTGGGAATGGTGGAATATATGTACACGGGTTCCTTTAATTTCTCTTCTCTGACAGAGAGTGGCAAGTGACATTATAGATATCATGTACCAGCTGGGGTTTCCTGCCTTCTCCTGCTCCAGTTCCACTGCCTGTTTTGTCCAGCTCACTGCCACGATCGGTCCTCAATATGTGTGTCTGCTCACAGCGCAGATACAACACTTTACCTGTAATCTCTCACCTTACATATCCTGTCTGGAGCACAAACTGAAAAAAAAAAAGATATAGCAGCAATCAGAGGCTAGTGAAAAGCTGTTCTCCTTAACTCCAGAATTCTGACTTTCAAAATCAGTGGTAATGTTTGTTTGTTTTTTCCCCCAGATGCAACCCTGTACTGTACTGTAAGAGAAGCTTTTTCCCACAGCTCTCCTGTGCTGCTCTGGAATCACAGGCCGATGCTCACTTTCCCACCCACAGCATTGGATGGTATAGTGGTTCATATAATCTTGCTGAATCTCTGTCTTGGCCTGTTCTTGAACAGCCGCTGAGAGTAAAATCCACTCCTCAGTGAGCTTCAACACCTGCATATCTCTTACACAGCAATGTAATCTCATGTGAATAAGTAAAACCTTTGGCTGCCAGCAAGAAGCACTTGCAAGAAGCATTAATTATTAATAGCAATATTGCCTTTTTTTTTTTTTTAGTAAACAACAAACCAAGTTTAAAGAAAATAGTAAAGAAAAAGTTCACACAGAAAGTTATTTAGGTGTAATGGTTGTTTCCAGGGAGAAATATCAGAGCACAGCTTCTCTAAAAAAGCAAAAAGATTTCAGCATTACACCTAAAGGAAGGTTTCTGTGCCCCTCAACAAGGGCAAAGAGTGTCTTGCTGACATAGTTGCCCTGACTTTTATCAGGCAGCAAATAAAAATGGTGTGAACAGATATGTCATTTTTCAGAGGTTGTATGAGCATCCAAATGCTCAGTTTCACACAGGGCTTACATGTAGACAGCAGTTATTTTGTGTTAGTGCCACCAGTTATGTGAAAGTGGTACAGCTTTTCACTGGAAGTGTAGTTGTACTGTTACAGACTGTTTACAGATGCAAAAAGACAGATGTTATACACATAAGCATCTCTACCCATTCAAGTAGAACTAGGTGTGCCAGGTGAAACTGTCATGGAAAAGATGTCACATCTCTTATTGATATATCTTTTGTAAACTAGATGAAGAAAGCTGAATTGGAATTTCATCTTCCTGTCATGTTTGTGTTTCCTCCCTAATAATGGGCCGTGCTTTGGTAGATACAAAAAGCATTTGCTATGCATCTGTATTCCTGCTAACAGATGTCATTTGTCAGCGAACACATCAACAAGTAAGGTCAGTGGTATTTATTTTATTTTTTTTATGGAACAAACAGCAGAGCTGTTTGGTGTCTAAGGCTGTGGTTTGGCACAGATTTCCTTTGGTGGCTCGCTAACAGTTTTTATCTCTCATTGGCCACTTTTTCCTCTCACTTATATAGCACAGATCTATATGTGAATATGTAAGACCTGGACCTCAAATTCAGCAGAAAAACAACCATCCTTTTAAGACATTACTTTTTTCCCAACTCAGAACTTCTCCCTGATCCCACTTGTCATATAGCTTCCAAGTGTTCCTGCAGGCATGACCAGTATGGAGGCCAGTTCAGGAACAGAGGGCTGCTTAAGGGACCATAACTGTGAAAATAAATGGATTTCCACTCAGGCCATACTGCATGCATGCTTCTGTCATGGTTTTGTTTTCCAGTGTTCATTTGCAAATGATAATATTTGAGATAACTTCAGACAAGTTTAGTTATACCAAAGAAATGGGAAGGACACAACTCCCCATCCACCCATCCCCAAACCAAACAAAAAACCAACCCTCCAGGTCCCAAACCCTATTATATTTTCATAACTCTAGGCTGGAAAATATATGGGGCATATGTGTGCCTGGAGTTAGTCTTTAAGTCAATACTTAATGACCCAAACACATGTCTTGAATCTCAAAAGTAATAATCATTCTGCTGTTAAGAAGAATCTATTCTGAAATGCCTTTTGGAAAAAAAAAGTAAGAATTCAATGATTTTTTACTTCAACTTCAAGAAATACAAATAATCAAAAGCTAAGTAAAATAAAAAATGGGCTCACAGAAGAGGAAAACATTTGGACAGGGCTAAAATTTTAAGATCCAATGTATTTTGGTTTTATTGGTAGTGTGTAGTGGACACATATTCAGATAGAAAAAGCCTTATTTACAGAATATTAGCCTGCAATATTAAAATTGGCAAGAATCTCAAGTGGAAAGGATGTAAGTGCTTCAGTTTGACATGGCAGTAAAGTTAATGTTCTGATCCTCTGTTAGGATCTGGCTGTGATGCAAAGCTCTGATGCAATACAGACTCATTCAGCTGGTTTAAACATCTTTAAACAATTTTGATAGGGTAACTTGATACTGGCACGCTTTAGTGCAGTGCTTGAATTGCCTGTCCACCCTGTTCCAGCTCTATTATAAGGTCAGACATTGATCATCCCATTGTAGGTCATAAACACTACACTGTGTGCTAAATCCAGCACAAACCATCAGGATGAAAAACATCTCTCTTCCACAAAGTCAGGTGTCCTGAACTTCTCCCTGCATCCTCTAACTTGTAGTGGGCATGTCTTATCAAGCAATTCCCATGGCCTTCTTGTTATTCTTAGTCAGTTTATGAGCTCACTGTGTTAATCTCAAAATAGTTTGAAAAGATGCTTCTCGCATCTAGTTACTGACAAATTTACTGCCTTTTAGACAGACTCGAAGACAACGAAGATGAAGAAGTGGAAATTTCATTATTAAATTCACTCTCTTATAAGTTCCATAATGTTAAACTTTCATTTGCCTTTGTATTTTAATTATTTGTATTATTTGTAACTGAGAAGCACTGCAATATTTTCTAATCTTGCTTAATCTGCTAAGAATAGACTTTTATAAATCTGAAAAAAAGACCATGTGTTACTGTTTTATTTTCTCATTGCTATTGTCACTGCATTGGTAGTAGTTAATTTTAACTCAGCACCAAAAACCTCACTTGGTTGCAAACACCAAATTCACTGAACATGCTCAATGAAATAATTGATTTTCTCTAGTTTGTTTCTTACAGTGTATTGAGACAAAACTCCAGCTGTCCTACTGCTAAGCCTGAATTAAGGTTGTATTGGGAAGTATACTTTGTGTTGCCTGTTTTTCAGAAATGATGGGATCACTGAACTTGATCATGTTGGTCCTGCAGGTCAGTATTAGTTTTGTTCCTAAAACTCAGGTGTATACTAAGCAAGTGCATTTCTTTCTCATTGCTGAAAATGAAGCTCCATTTGTTTAATTTTTTGTATAAGAGCCTGTGAACTTGCTGTGCCTGCAAATTTATTTGCTGGAATAAAATCAGGAGACTTGCAAGCTCTTTGTCTCAGTTGTTCTAATTGATCTAAATCTTTGGATGAACTTGTTCCCTTTCCTTGAATCGCTATTACTTTCCCTGAAGCTTTTTTTTTTTTTTTCCCCAGCCGAGGAACAGAATTCTAGGAGATGATTAATTACTGGAAGTGGCTCCAACTAGAGGCACATAAAAATGATGGTTAATAAACCTCTTATTACTCTTTTACAGTTTAGAAGGCTAGTTACAGCATCACTTGGTTTAGGTTATTAAGATATGTCTTAAATGCCTTTTATATTGTACTGCATCTTTCTTAGGTTTCTACTCTAATGCAACAACCACCACTCCAGCTGAGTGGTGGCCATACTAACTGAGAGTGGCCATTGGAAGGCTCAGATGAAAGGGTCGATGGACAAAAGTGCTAGTGCGGTCATACTAAGTATGGCTGATCCTATCCTTTCACAGGGCACAGTTTGTGTGATACTTTGGTGTCTTTTTTCAGTCTCACTTTTTTTTCTGCAGAATAAAAAATTAAAATGTTGATTTGAAGATTAGGGCCATGATGTAAAATAAAGTATTCGCTATGCCACAGTTTACTGCAAAGCCTAACTTCTAGGCTTTCAGCTGCTTCCTGGGCAGGCAAGTGAACTGAACAACAGTCTATCATCAGTTCATCCAGTTTTTTATTTAAGGACAAGAAGTAATGAAGCCTATTCTTTAAAAAAAATTTAAATTATTTTTTTATTTTTAGATCTAGATTAATTGCCTGACTTTATTAAAGGCTAACTGGCTGGTAATTTTGGGGATGTAACAGTGGGGACCTTGATGGTGCTCAGACAAGGCTATTCAGCACAAAGGTCAAGAGAAATAGTTTTCTCAGTCTGAGACATTCGAGAACATTTGTTATGTGATTCAAATGCAGAGAAGGCCATGATCTTCCCTTTTGGTGATCCATGGGTTATCTCTTACAGCAGTCTAAGAAGACCCTTTGCAGCTGTGAAATATTATGCTAATGACAGCATAGACAAAAAGTAGACAGAAGAGGGATTTCATAAATAGGCCAAGAGCACCAATCCAAAGCTATGTCATCAAGAACAAATGTGTTTTCATCTAATAGATAAAAATATCTTCAGAAGAACACTGGAATTGAATTGCTTGAATGTATTAGCACTAGACAAATTTTAAGATTTGCATTAACATCACTAACATTCTTCTCTGATGCTGTTAAGATTAGAACAGTTTAATACCAGAACGTGTCTAACTAGCTCTTCTTACAGAAACTTTGTGGATATGTTTCACCTTTGGCCTCAATGACCCATTTATTGATAAAATCATTATCTTGCTGTCCTGAAGGTGGCATGCAACTCCCTGCTGGTTTTGACATGATGTAACTTGACCTACATGTCAGTGTAGTTTCAGTGGATGTGCTGGGAGAAGGATGATCATTGGTTGTGCTGATGACAGGAAAGGGCTGGTTGTTTCTGCCAGTGGCATTGTTCCACTCTGGTTGCTCTTGAAGCCTGAGAGGCAGGTATGTGTCTGGAGCGGCTTCTGCTCCCTCTCACCGCTTCACAATTGCAAAAAACGGCATCAGACAGAAACAGGCCCTGGCATCTCTTTTTCTGCTGAATTCATATTTTACTTCTTTATTCTGTCCACTCATGTCTTTCTGTAGCGCTTTCTATCTCTTTTCCTGGAACTGAAAGAAATTTCTTGGTGAGTTCAGTGGAACAGAGGCTTCTAGCATTTAGCATTTCCTTACACCGTGTAAGATGTTATATGAAGTACAAAACAAATGAAATCTTCCTAAGGATACATTTTAGTCTTCCTTTTGGGATGACCAAGGACCTCAGAAGCACTGCCAATGGCTCCAAATCCAGGCTCCTTGACATGTGACCCAGCTGTCCTTTTTTTCTATGCTGCAGCGAAACCTGTGAACCTGCACCCCAAGCCCACCATTCAACCTCTCTTCTTCTTTCCATGTGTGAAAAGAAAATGGTGGTCTGAGAACAGAACAGGGGGTTCATTGTGTTCCTCAGGGTCAAGTCCTGTGCTGTGTTGGTACAATCCAACAGCTAAATACCAGCTCAGGCTTTGTGATGCATAAATTACTGTTTGCTCTTGCTGGCAGTCCAGTGCATCTTTGTGACCTTGTAAAAGACTGAGTGCCAACTTGTTTGTAGAGTTAGAGAATTCATATAACTGAACAGTCAAGGAAGCTGAACACTAAGGTCATGAACATTTGAAAGACAAGCCTATTCATTCAAGAGTCCTTCATCTGGAAGGTGAAGCCATTCTTGGATTCTTCCCAAGAGAATCCAAAGATCTACTCCTGCACCTCTTAAAATCCCTATAACTCACCCACACGCCTCCACCCACTACTAATTCAGTGTCCCTTCTATTACTTATTTATCAAGCTATAACACTTTCAGCTGTTTACTGCAGCAATATAATAATAAAACTGGTTTGTTTTTTTTTTTTTTTGGAGTGGTATGGGAGAGGGAAGTATTTTTTATTTTCATGAACTAACATAAAAAAAAAAAAAGAAAGCATCCATACCACTACCCGGTTTCCAGGCAGGCAATTTTTCTTCAAGCTTTGAAAATAAGGGAGTTTCTTAGTATAGCATATACACTTGTACCAAGGTTTACACCTGCAATGTCTGGCTTGTGGAACAAGAATCCAAAGGCTGATTCATAATTTATATGTGAGAAACTTGGCGTTGCTCTGAGGAATAACAGCCAAACTATCCAGTCTGATGTGTGATTTATTTCTTGTAATTGGCTGGACTACTGAGCCTTACCAGGTACGCTGAGAACTTTTGTAAAGGCAGCTAAGCTGGTCTGCAAAGAACTTTGTTGAACTGAACATACAGAGGAATTCATAAATGGAAAGAATAGAATTTAAAAAAAGAATGCAATAAACAACATCAATAACAAAGCAGGATACTGCAAGACGAGTAATTGAAAGTGGAAAGAGCACAATGTCTGTACAGTTCTTCCCAGATATAAGAACGCTGGCAGAAGTAAAATTTTGCCCCTAGGTATCTGATTTCCAAGGTCTATAATGGGAAAATCAAAGATAACTAAAAGCCTGTTTTACATTAATGAACAGAAAGAGAACAGCAGATGACCCCTCTCTGTACTTTTCTTTTGGGCATAGCAAAGAACTACGAGCTCAGAATTGGCACACACATGAGATATAGCAGGGAGTGTGTATGTTGGCTAGGTGGCATTATCCACTTCAATTTAACAGCTGCACTTGAGCATAGTTTGCTACCACTAGTTTGTGATAACCTAAATTTTCTTTCCAGGACTGGGAAGAAGGGACAGGCAAAGTTCATCTCCTGACTATAACTGCATAATGCCAGAGAAGCCATTTTACTCGAAATAATAAAAATGCTTTTCACTGTCACCTTTGGTGCAGGGGCTGTTTGTACATGAGAGTATTTCATGCAGGTGTTTCAGCATCCCTAGAGTGAAGCCAGTGGTAAAAATAGAGAAACCTCTTGTGGAACATAGTAATTCGAAATAGGGATTTAGCTTCTTTTCAATGATAAGCTTTAGCTGAACACTGAAAACATGAAAATGGCATAGGATATAGCAATAAAATTAGTTTTTTGGTGATGATTCTTTAAGAAAAATACTGGTTAAAAATGCTCATTTGAAGCTGTCATACACCATGAAATAATCCCAACCCACTAAATTGTGGAAAAGTGGTGATTCGGAGATGCAGAGACTTTGTATCTCAAATTAACTTTAAATACTGAGTGGTATTTGACTATCTGGTTAGCAGCTAATATGAAGGGCATTTGGCAGTGTCAGAAAACTGTGAGCTTTGCATTCCCCAGTCTACACACAGAAGCAGAGACCATTTGTTAAAGACTTGCACTAATTTTATCACCTTTTGGGTAAGACCAGAAGGAGCATTGGCTGCCTGATTGGTGGACCCACAGAAGAACTTCAGCCATTGGAATACTGAGTGCTGAGTTTAACAGCTCTTAGGCCCCATGAAACCTGAGGGAATTCACATCCATCTTGGGAAGCCCTGGTTTCTGGCATGATGTACTGTGTGTTCCTTCCATGTCTATGTTGAAGTCTCTACTCTAGTGAGTGGAACAGAACACAACCATTTACTGTTATATTTCTTTTCATACAAATTAATTGAATATGTCTTCTATTCGTGGCATTATGGGTTTGACTGTATCTTCTCTGAGATTTGTAACAGTGAGGTTCTTCTTTAGGAAAAAAAACCAAAACTGAATATAAGACAAATGCTTATAACAGTTATGAGCCTCCCATTTCAATAAAGTCTTCTGTTCTCGCCTCTTTTGTAGCATTATTGCAGCATGAACTTATTGACAGTGTACTAGCAACAAAAAAGAAAACAAACAAAAAGAAATACTTTTGGATAGGAGCATGCCTACTACATTTTTCCTTTTAATATTATAGAAAGCTCATTATGAACTTCAGATCAGAATCACTGTTCAGTTACAAAGACAGAAGACCACTAGATGGTGGTAAAATCCCAGGCCTTTTCTACTAGATCTGTGGAAAGAGAAGTCCAGAGGGGCAAAGGGGGAGGAGGAGCCACAGTTTGAGTACTGAAGTCATTATTGCTTGGAGTCTATAAAAAGGCAGTTGCACAGTAAGTAATTTATACGTGGTCAGCTTTGACTCTATGGATTTGCTCATTCCTTTCCCGCTATTTCTTTCATCTAGTCCCAACAAGGAGTCCCCAGCCCCAGATGTTGGGAGAGGAGGGGGGCTGAAACTTCAGCTCTCTGGAGGAAAGGTTTCAGGCGATGAAGAGGAAGAGCAGCTGAAGGAGCAGCTCTGATAAATAGGTACAGTTAATTCTTGATTGCAAAAAAAAAGGCTACTTTTAAAAACTGAAAATTATTTAGCATTATGTGCCTCGAAATTTATTTGCAACAAGTCACTGACAAACAGCTCTAAGTTCTCCCTTTATTAAGAATCAAATGGCTTACAATTTGCCCTGAATACTGTCATTAACAACAAACATTGAATAAAATAGTCATGATCTAGAATGGAAAACTTATTTTACAATAGAATTCCACCACACTAATTCTGTAACCTTAGTGTATCCTGAAATGTGTGGATTTGTCTTGGTTAGGTGTTTAATATCATTAATGCTTTTAAATAAGCATGTTAGTATTGCACAGATAAGCTGTTCATAATACAGTTCATGCAAACTTAAAAGTACAAAGGTCAGGACGGTATTTAAATGTTTTACTGAAAATGTTCCATTCTTAAATGTGGCAATAATCAAAACTTATTATATTCAAGTTTTCAAGTGAGCGATTTCTGCTGGACCTCATACTATATTCTACTGCATTTCTGGGGTCTGAGAGTCGGGACTGGGAAAACTGTTTGTTTGTTTTTCAACAGAATTTCCAGGACATTCTGGGGAAGTATTCCAGGGGACCAAACAGAATGAACAAAAGAATGAATGAAGGGTGCATGAATCTCTTCATTAGTTTGTGGTTTTAATTTCCCAGTAAGGATGGGAGAAAACCTCTGTTATGACCAGAGGCTAATTTAGAATCAGTACAGGAATATGGTGTGGAAGTGGCAGGACATGTGTGAGATTAATTAAATAGAAATGGGTGATACTTATTTTGTCAACTTCTGCCTGTACTCATTATACCTTTTTTTTTCCCCCCTCCCCCCCAGGATCTTTTGTCTTTTGGAAAATGCATTTACCACACTCCTTGGCAAGCCCCTCAAAAGGAACAGAATATGTTAACTTCCAGAAATGAACACCTCCTCTCAGCTGTATGTTTCTGAACTAAACCTGAGTGCCTTTGGTAGCAACTTTACTGTGCCTACTGTCAAGAGCAAGTCATCGCCATGTGAGCAAGTGGCCATTGCAGCTGAGGTGTTCCTAGCGCTGGGTATTGTAAGCCTGCTTGAAAACATCTTAGTTATATGTGCAATAGTTAAGAATAAGAACTTGCATTCACCAATGTACTTTTTTGTTTGCAGTTTAGCAGTGGCTGACATGCTGGTTAGTGTGTCTAATGCTTGGGAGACCATAACAATATACTTAATAAACAACAGGCACATCATTATGGAAGATGCCTTTGTCCGTCATATAGACAATGTCTTTGATTCAATGATTTGCATATCTGTGGTGGCTTCCATGTGCAGTTTGCTGGCTATAGCAGTAGACAGATACATCACTATCTTCTATGCCCTACGCTACCACAACATCATGACAGTGAAAAGATCGGGTCTTATTATTGCATGCATCTGGACCTTTTGCACAGGCTGTGGCATTATCTTCATTCTTTATTATGAATCAACTTACGTAGTCATTTGTCTCATCACTATGTTTTTTACCATGTTGTTCCTCATGGTCTCACTGTACATCCATATGTTCCTCCTGGCTCGTAGTCATGTGAAAAAAATTGCTGCTTTGCCTGGATACAACTCTGTCCGTCAAAGAACCAGCATGAAAGGAGCCATCACTCTGACTATTCTTCTTGGCATCTTCATTGTCTGCTGGGCTCCATTCTTCCTTCATCTCATCCTGATGATCTCCTGTCCTCAAAACCTCTACTGTGTTTGCTTCATGTCTCACTTCAACATGTACCTCATTCTCATTATGTGCAACTCAGTGATCGATCCCTTGATCTACGCCTTTCGTAGCCAGGAAATGAGGAAGACCTTCAAAGAGATAATTTGTTGCTATAGCCTGAGGATGGTCTGTGGGTTATCAGATAAGTATTAAGAAAACAAGAGCAAATCAAGGAAGAGAATAAAAATGCAACATCTTGCAGCATCTTATAATTCGGCTGAAATGCCCATGGAACATTTTCTCCATTCAGCTGTTACGATTTCTGCCGCAATCAGAAACCATTTTTTAACATGTGATTTTAAATTTCTTTCCCTCCACACACCTCTGTCATGCTGCTGGTAGGAGCTACTCGGTACATCTGTAGTATAGGAATAAAGAATATTTTGAATCTCATTTACCCTATTGAAGACTGCATTTTATTAGGGAATTATAAAGGGAAAAGCCTTACTTTTCTTTCTGCTAAGTGCAATGAGTGCCATGCAAATGAACCCATCAGCCTCTCAAAGTGTGCTTCTTTTGATATTATTTGTCTCTCTAGATTCAAATAAGCATGGCTTATTTTGATACCCAGAATTATCAGGTTTTTTTTACTATTTCCTTCTGAAGATGTAAAATCAGAGAAGTAGTTCCAATTGTCAAGCTTCACATACCTTGGTCAGCAGTTATGACCAATATACATTCATGTATCAACAGTCTTGTATTTCCAGTCATGACTGTTACTGTCATAAAATATGTATTATGTAAGAGGCCTGTGTTACCATGAGAGTTTTCAGGCTGAATACAGTACTTTATAATATATAATTATCTGTGTTTTTATCATGCTGAGCAAGACTTACCATAGGTGGATTTTAAGGCTGAATATGAAGACTGACCTGATTCTAGTCTGTTTGTTTTCTTTATTCATCAGGGCTAGGGAAATAAAGGGTACATGCTTCTAGATAGTTATGTAATGTTTTGTGGGGATGGAAAAACTGGGTGAGTGGCTGCCTTTGTACAGACATTGCTGTACATTTTGACTGTGAGGAGCTTTTGTTACTGAAGGAAGCTGTACTGCAGATTGTATCTTTCAAGCTGGAAGAGAAAAAACAAGTTTAGTAATCAAAAGGCATAGCAGGCAAGGGCAAAACAGGGATTTCAAAACCTCAGGCACATGTAGCTGTGACAGAGTCCTGACTTTTGCTCCCCAAACAAACAGTGTTTGCCTTTGTTGAGAGGATTGTAGGGTGAAACTCTCATGCCTTCTGTGTAAGTAATTTGAATCTAGTCATGGTTTCACAAACATGCTGTTCTGCAACAGCTGTGTAATGTACAAAATATTGGATTTATCACAGATGAAGGAAGTGCAAGTATGGCATTGATTCCTTGATGACCATGGATGATGCATATCTTGCACTGTGATTTAAGCTATGAAAATGTTTCAAGTGGTGGTAGCCCATCGACTAGATATCAGAAAATATCTTGGGAAAATGAGCTATTCCTTTTGAAATCTGGAAAAATAATGTTTGTTATACTTCATTACAGATGCAGTAAACCTCTTGTTATCAATAGAAGGAATGTGATTTATTTATGGGTGTTAGATGATACCTTCAAGGTGAAAGTCCTGATTGGGTTTTAGGAAATTTTTTTTGCCATAGGGGTGGTCAAACATAGGAACAAGTGCCCAGTGGTTGTGCAAGCTCCATCCTTAGAGATATTCAGAACTTGACTGGGCACAGCCCTGAACAGTCTACTCGAAGTTGAAAGCTGACTCTAATGTTGAAGTTGGCCCTGCTGTGAATGATTAGGAGTAGATTACCTCCATGGGTCTCTCCCAACCCAAGCTATTTGGTGTTTTCATGAAACAGGTTGCATATTATGATAAAATTATTTTTCCTTCCTAATTTTATCTCTTGTGTAAGAAAAATTATAAAATATTCTCTCCCACAGAATTAAAAAGATAGCATACTTTGTGTCTTCATTTGCTTTGGAGATCTCTGACAGGAGATGTACCTTTAGCATTAGAGTTATATGTTTTGTCTGCTGAACCTTGAAATATATTATTCCTCCAGCTCACACATATCTCTCTCATATGAGTGGGAGTGTTATTCTTGATGGAGACACCTTATTATATTGACTGATATAATGGTTATATCAAAGCACTAGGTTCCGCAATCTTTCTTCAGTTATATCTGAAAATGGGATTTCAGAGATACGTTCCTGATCAGTAGTGAGACTCTTGCCTTGTTTCAGTCCATCTCTTAACCCTATCCATAAATAGCACCTAAATGTGGGCTCTTGCAGCTAGGAATGTAAATGGCAAAAGGAGACAGTTCCATTGCATAGTGAAAGGCACCAGCTGATGTAAATAAATAATTAAATCCTCACTGGGTACTGCAAATAAGACAGTCTTGTACATAATTGTGAAACAACAAGGGGGAAGCCAAAACTGTAATAGTTTGGGTATTTTCTTGAATTGTATAATAATTTCTTTTTAAGTTTGTTTGATGTATAAATACAGACATATGAAGAAAATATTAAACTATTAAACTGGATTGCTGGAAACCCCACTGTTACTGCTTGTTCATTGCAATGTCTGCTACTTTATGGATTATTCACAGAATGGATATTGCATTACAGACTTTCACATCTCAATTTAACCCAATGCCTTATTAAGAAACACATTCTGAATGAGAGTTACAGGCTAATACAATATATTTACATTCATACCTATGTTCCTCTGGGTGTCAGCATCACATCTTCATTATGAGCTTTATGGGTGGAGGCTGAGGGAGCTGAGGTTGTTCAGCCTAGAGAAGAGGAGGCTCAGGAGAGACCTTATCACTCTCTACAACTACCTGAAAGGAGATTGTAGTGATGTGGAGGTCGGTCTCTTCTCCAAGGCAACTAATGACAGGATGAGAGTGCACAGTCTTGAGCTGTGCCAAGGAAGGTTTAGGTTAGACATTAGGAAGAAGTTCTTTACAGAGAGAGTGTTCAGACATTGGAATGGGCTGCCCGGGGAGGTAGTAGATTCACTGTCCCTGGAGGTATTTAAGAAGAGACTGGATATGGCACTTAGTGCCATGGTCTAGGAGGTAAGGTGGTGTTAGGTCAAAGGTTGGACTTGATGATCTCAGAGGTTTTTTCCAACCTGATTAGTTCTGTGATTCTTTGGGGAGCTGAAAGAGCTTAAGGGTTAAAGGAAAGTATTTTCAAGAACAGGCTAGAACAGTTCCTGCAAAAAAGACTGTTTACACTATAGGAATGCATGTAAAATACCTATCTCTAGAAGATCAAACATGTTTTAGTATGTTTCTTTCTTCTGTTTAGCTGAAGAATAAGAAGAACATTTAGCATGCTCTCACTTCTGTCAGAGCCTAGAAAACACTAAGTATTCTGTTAGATTGGAACAAGCAAACATTGGGTAAATAGGAAATTTGTTGTCAAAGGACAGTAATGAAAATGAAGTTGTTAGGCACCATGTCTCTGCAGTTAACAACACTACTCTTGCTTATGCAGCCTGCCATTTACCCTTTAGCTTTTGTCACTGGAAAAAAAAACCACCTCAAATCCCACAATTTCTGTCCCAGAGCTCCAAAACTAATTTATACTGCCCAGTGTCACTTTCATGACAGAATACTTCACTGCTTCTAACTTCTGTGTCACTACTGAAAAGTTTTTAATAAGCAATCATTCTGATCTCACTTCTGTTGCAGGTGAGACTTCTGCAAAGTCACCTGCATTTTAAGCAGGTTAGTATCAGCAAGAATATTAAAAGGCGAAAATCTCAATCTTTTCTCCAGGACAAGAGCACAATAAGGTATCTGGAAATACTAGTTTTCCAAGAGCCTTAGCATCTCCTCTAAAACCAAACAGTCATAACTGGATGGAACAAAGAAGCTGTTTATGATCCTGGGCTTTAAGATCCTACATCCCAAATGGGGACAAATCTGTCAGAAAGGGCTGTAATTACTGATTACCACTGTCTCTGAGTCTGGACTGGGAGGGATGATTGCTTTCAGCTCTACACCCTACGAGCCTGCACCCTCTGTGCAACCAGTGTACAACAGTACAGACTGATAATGTGTGGAGCCCTTTAGAGAGTGGGTTGCACTTTCATTCCCACTGCTTAGGCTTTCCTTCTCAGAAAACCTTCTCTTGGGTGCCTTTCTGGAGACTTGAGTTATGTTCATGAGTTCTGTGCAAATAAGTGCAGAAACTACAGGAATTTCCTGCACACACAAACTTTAAGAAGGCAGAGAAGATTTATAATCTTTGGGAACAAAACTCCCTTACACAGTCTGCTCCCTGAAATCTCCAAGGACTCTGTTATGCCCCAAAGCCTTGTTGGGGATTCTCCTGCCTATCTTGCACATAATAATAATAATAATAATAATAATAATTATTATTAATTATAATTAATTAATAATATAATGTAATTATTATTAATTATAATAATTATTATTAACATAATAATCCTTCTTCTGTTGCTTATCAGCTTCTTGCACAGAAGACCAACTCGTGGTGACCACTGCTGTGTTCAGGAATTGCAATTGATGCTCCCTGTCTTCAGCTGTGTTGGAGTGCACAGTGCCCTTTCTTTTAGGCAGGGTGGGTAAAGAAGACAGGGGAACATGGATATGGAAATGGGGATCCCCACATGAGGGATGGAAAGTCATGCAGGCTGTGGTGGAGCTGCCTGTGTAAGTCTCTGAGGTAGGTTATCTCTAGGTGAGATGTTCTCCCTCCTCTTCTAATCTTATGTGTTACAGCCTGAGCTGGGTGTATTTTGGATCCACTTGTTCTTCATACAGGACAGAAAAAGAGAATCTGAGGTATGTGTGTGTCTATACTTACATATATGCCTACATGAGTTCTTACTCGCAATTATAAAGTACAATAGCAGACAACATCAATACATTAAATGTGTGCGAGAACGTACAGTTTCTTTTTCTCTAACCTTTCTGCTCCTTGTCATTTAGTTATTTGTTATACTACTTTCCAATCTGCAGCGTTTCTCACTTATTTCCTCTACCTGTGAACAAATTAGCAACAGTCTAAATCTGAATTAGAAGGAAAAAACCTCAAGTGCTTTTTGTATCTTGAGCTTTTGAAAATTATAACAAACCAGTGTGACAGAACAAACAGTTCCTTTAGCACCTATCACTAAAGATCTAGTAAATTAGTTAAATTCTTATAGTCCTTAAACTTTATTCCTACAAGTTTTTTCTTGAGCTGCTTGCTAAAAAAACCCTAAGAATGCATGACTGGCTCTGCTGAATACTGAGAGTGAAGGGTCTTCATCAAAATAAAGAGTAGCTCTTTAAGGACCTAATGCAAAGTCTGGACATGTATCTGGTAATCCTATGAAATATCTGTAGAACTTCCAGCAAATTATGGTTTAGGGACTTGGGCAGGAGGTTATATTTACGGCTTTATAATTGATAGCTCTCAATGAATGTGTCTTATTTGAAATTATCTAATCATTTTTTAATCTCTTTGTTTTAATCTGCAACACTTTTTTTCTCAGGTTAGATATGTTGAGTAGAAATATTATTTTTCTCTCTTACAAAATATCTGCCTGGAAGTTTTCTTCAGTGCCCTATAGTCCTTGTGTTGTAAATAACTAGTCTCCATTCACTTTCCATGTGCCACTCATTCTCCTCACTTCTATTCCTCTGGAAAGTACTGCCTTGGTTGTGTCCCAGCTCTGTAGCAGAACTCACCTGCTGGACACAGCTTTCATTTCCCTACCTGTGATGGGACGAAAGTCTAGCCACAGAGGCTGGAAGGGTCTTGCGGTGTGTTCCAGCCATACTCTGGGTGGCTGAGGGTCAGGGACCCCAAGTTCAGACTCAGACTTCTGGAAACTCATCATTTCTTTGAGAATGTAATTTGTGCAGCTACCTCCAGATGGTGATTCATCACTCCTCGCCTTTCAATTAGGTTGGTTTTAGACCTGATTAAAGCGAGATGAGAAATGGAATGATGAGCTTTGTATGCTGGGTCCAGATGATTTTCAAAGGCATCGAATGAACTTTTTTAATGCTCTATTGCATAAATGCTTTAACAGCAACAAAACAGAACATAAACTCACAAAGAAAATGATGATAATTTTTCTCCCTAGTTTGCCAGTTTTTAACAGGACACAATTAATTTTGGCAGGCAATAAGAAGAGTTGCCCACAAATTAGCATTTTCATGGGTTTTTGTGTTTTTCACAGAAACTTTGTGCCTGTTTCACACCCCCTGAAAATACGATCTTAGGAATATCTATCATCTTTGTATTATGCTTTTTCTTTGTCATCTCTTTGCTCTGAACTGCTTTCTGGAAAGCTTTGAATGGGTTTTGAGTCAGGACCCAAATCCCTGAACTTCTGTATCCCTGTGGTTCATAGTTCTGGGAGAGACTTACATAGACCTTACTATTATTTCTGCTTCACAGGTTTCTTGTGCCTTTTTTTTTTTTTTTTTTTTTTAAGTCAGGAGAATCTGCCCAGGATATTCATCCATTCAAAGGAGAGTGGGAAGTATTCCTACACTTTGTTTTAAATCTATAGCAACATCATTATTAGTAGTGCCAACATTGACCTCAACTCAGAGATACTTCACTGAAACCAAGAGTAGCTCTTTGCCACAAGTTTTTTCCAGAGAACACGAAGTGCCCTGACTATAACAAGGAAAGGAGATTCTTCCTCTCTGCTTACGGAGTGGTAGGTAAGTGGTGGAGCTTGGCCAAGCAAGCAATTTAAATCTCTGCTAAGGTCACACTTGAACTCTGTAAGAGGATGAAAATAAATTGCCTTTTTCTACTGTGAGGATTAGGCTACATTAAAAAATGTTCTGGTAGACACAATTGTGCCAAATTCAGTTTTAGAGGAATAGAGTCAGTGAGTGCTAGAAACTTGGCTAAAAGTCTGCGTCCAAGACCCTCACCAGGTGCGACTGAATCCCATTCCACCGAAGTGTCTTGTAAGACATCTTGTCCCCATGAAGACATATAGCAGAAATTCAGGATGTGGTACCCCTCAAGTTTCTTCCTCTTTGGAAAGGAAAGTAACAATATTTTAAACATTAGCAGAAAATCAGAATGTCAAAAAATACATTTATTTCTCATGTTCCTCAAACCAAGAACCCACCAGCTGTCCTCAGTGGGCATCCAGGATGCAGTGGTCTGGCTGGGAGTTTCTGCAAAGACAGGTCATATAGAACTTGCTTAACTCCCTTGGAAAAGGTAGTGAAACCTTTGACTTCTCCTGGGCTAAAGTGCCATGCTTGGTACTCAGAGTTTGAAAAGCAGGTGCTTTAAAAGTCTTCATTTCAAATGGCAGAGAAAGGTAATTAATCAGTTGAATTTCAAGTGCAGTTCCAATGACAGTTCACGTCCCTGCATAAAGTACGTAAAAAATGAAGAGGTAGGAGGTAAGCCATTGAATTAAATCCAGGTCTTTGATCTCACAGTGAAACTCTAAATATTCAGGTTTTCACTATGAAAAGGGACATTGGCATGGCCACCTCTGAATCTGAAGGTGGATTTTTGAAGGAAAACTGTGAATTAAAAAATGGTATTTGGTGTGTAGCCTACTGGTTTAGTTACAGTCTAGAAAGTATAATGTTTCCTTTGGTGAAACGAGTGGAGAAACAGCTTTTTGGCTAATTTTGGCTGAAGTAATATTTGTTATGGCATCTGCAGTCTGTGGCCCTTGGTGTGTCAGTTGCCTAAAGCTTCCAGAAAACTGGAAGGTGCAAGGACTTTAGGTACAACAAGGGACAGGTGAATTTAGGCTCCCAGCTCCTCATGCAGCGACTTGGTTTTGCTGGCCACATGCCCGGTGCTTTGGTCATGTGCGATTAATAAATGAACTTAGCTGTGGCATTTCAAGCAATACGCTGGACTCTTTTTTAGAGTGGGGGATATTGAAAATGTGTCCAGCTTAATTAGAAGGGAACAGAAAAGAGGAAAGCCACCCTAGAGCTACCTCATGGGAGACAGCCTTGGCATACAGACAAGCGGAGGATCAAAGGCCTGTTGCACAATGTAATGAGTAAATAGATGACAAATACAACATTAGCTCTGGTGGACCTTTAGAGGGGCAGGCAGGCAATACAAGGAACACTGTATGTATTTCAGATGACCTTTTGTTGAAAATGTCAGTAAAAAGACTGTACTGAATTTATAAAGAGGGTAAGAAATAACTGAGCTGAATAATGAAAGGTTTAATTCTCAGGGAAGAATCAGAGTGAAGATGCAGGGAGGCTGGGCATCTGGAATTACACATACTTTAAAACTTTCCTGAATTAATAATGGCCAGTGAAGTGCCAGTGTTGTTAGTGCTGTGAAAAAACAAAAGCATCTAATGACATGAATATAGCTAACAATAATGACGGAAATCTGTGGTGAAATAGCAGAGCTGATAAAGAAGAGGCCCTGCAGAAGTTGCTCCCAGACCTTGTCCTAAGTCACCACTGCCTGCAGCAGCTCCCCCTTACATGTGCTCCAGCCCTGGAAGGGGGTGTCTGTGAGTCCTGGAAGTCATGCACTTTGGAAGAGATATACTAAACCTTCTCCATAGAGAAATAGGAAGTTATTAAACCATGTCCAAATTGACTTCTGTTTTGTTTTGTTCTGCAGTTTATTTTTCAATTATATGTTTGATCTTTCAGCTTGGCTTGGTAAAATAACTGCTGACAAAAACTAATTAAACAGATATTTAGAATTCAGTAACATCCTCCTTCTGAGACTCTCGAGGTATTTTGCAAACACTGAGGAAATCTCCAACTATTTCTGCAAGAAAGCTTTCAGAAGCACAGCATTGTCCCAAGGGTAAAGGTAGGGAGCTAAAGATGAGGTATTTTTGAAAGTAGAGCTCTAAAATACTGATTTCATACCTTTGTGATTAAGTAGCACATCTCGTTTTTTTCCTTTCTCTTCTAGTTTTTCAGCTATGGCTCGTTGCTTGTGAGTGGCATCTTTGTAACAGATCTGGAATCTCTTTGCAATGTGAAAAACTCTGAAGCAACAGCTATGATCACTGCAGCTTGAATGAACAAATAAATACATTGCTAAAATATACATTAAGGATAGTGAGTAGGACACTGTGACTTGCAGGGTGTGAAAATGTCTGGAGCCTCTTTCAAACTGTTTCAGAGTACTTTGCACACTAGCAATCCTTCTTACTAATGCATCCTTAGTCCTCTGAAATGCTCATACTGATTGGAACTGTTCTTTGAAAACCAACAAAATACAACCCATTTTCTTTATTAATTAACTGGAACAGTCGCAGCTGATAGGATTTCAAGGCTTATTCACTGCTACTGATTTGGATGATAGCAGTTGTCTTAGCTGCTAGGTAAGGTTTTATTAGACTGGCAATCCTTTTCTAATAAGCCAGGCCAGAGGGAAAAACACCTTAAAAGCTGTACTTGAGGAGTTTCTACATTTTCCTATGGATGTTTTAGTTTAACTGTATTTTCAATGTAATATCTGCTTTCAGACAGGGAGAATTCATAAGGCAGAGACAGGATAGTACAAAGACATATCTAAAAGACAAACTATTGATTCTTAATGTTAGTAATTTTGCCACTGGAATTCCTACCAGATACTGTTTTTGAATATCTACATCCACTTTCTTTCAGTTTTGGTCTGTAGTGTGGGGTTGAGTAGTTCCAGAAGGATGCACGCTCAGGCTGCATTTCAAGGACTTAGAAAGGATGATGGTAGTCTAGAAACATTATTTGTAATGCAAATACCTTGGCAAAACCATAATCAAGGCAAAGACAGAACCTTATGTCTAATTCTGCCTGTTGTTTTCTGCGAGAATTTGAAGTCTCTGTAAATTTTGCTACAACTTGAGAAAAAACCCCCAGGAATGGAAGCAATTTTTATTCCACAGAAATTATTTTTCTTATATAGAGTAGGAATCACTTAAAAATCTTTTCTGCTTCTTTACTAAGGCACATCTGACTCCCAGTTTTTTGGGGGCATTAGGCCTGTTTCTATCTAGCTGTCAGTGACCCTCTACCACTGTTGTATACCTTGTGTTGCAGATGAGGCAGTAGTAATGGTTTTCTTTCCAGTTTTAGTTTTTCACCAATCTACTGCTCCAGTCTAGTAGTGTTACAGGTTAACTGAGAACTTCTTCCTCAAGTGACTGTGGACTTTAAGAGAAATGATAAGCTAGTGATAAGCACGGCTTGTGCCTGCCACAGCAACACATTCCTCTGCACTGCAGAAAAAGACTAAATTTAAAATGTATTCACCCTGTGGGAAAAAGAAAATCAGTGATGGATGAAAAGCAGTAAAGTTTTTTAAAATGCTTTAGTTTTTCTAAGGGTACTGTCTTTGATTACTCACCTTACATGTAGCCATCTGGTCTAAAATCCCCTTAGTCTATCTGCAGTCAGATGGTTTGAAGACATCTTTTTTGGTTTTCCTTTGAAAAGATCTGTAGTTAACTGGCACCTGCTGTTCATTAGCTTTATGGCAACACTCTTGATTTAGTCTCCAGTTCAAGTAAATACATAAGAACAGACTGCTCTTTACTGCAAACTATCTTTCTGAACTCTGCAGGACTGCATACTTGATGACTCTGGGATAAGGGAACTGTGCTAGAGATCCTACTACTGGACCCAATACCCCTCCAGAACAAAGGAAAATGTGGCACAAGGACTGACTTGAGGGTCCCAGGTAATTCAGCCACCTAAGACTTGGGCTAAGTGTAACAACCAGCTCCTGACAGCAGTGTCAGTGCCTGCTACACCCCACAGTCTTGGCACCAGCTTGCTTAGAGCTTCTTTAAAGATGTCTGCATCGAGGCCCAGTGCAAGAGATAGATGAACCCTGAGTAAATTGCTTAGCTGGATCAATGTCAAATACCTAAAGATATTAGATGACTCATCATGTAATTTGTTTTTACGAAGTGTCATTAATCTCTGCCACTTCTTCATACAGTGTACACGCATCATTTTGAAGCTAGAATGAAGCAAGAAAACACAAGTAAAAGGACTTGTAAAAGGTAAAGGTAACCTTTAAGGTAAAGGTAACTTGTAAAATGTAAGCACTACCAATGGAATAATTTTTTCTGCAGACTTGTGCAAATGTGACTTTTCATGTCTGTTGCCACGATTGTGTTAAAATAATAAATTGAGAGGCTGTGAAAACAGTTGTGGGGAGAACTTGCTGAAACTGAGTTTTTAGTGGTGATGAATTAATACACCAATCATAGGATGATATTTCTATGGTCTTTATTATGGAAGTCAGGCCAGAGGATGATTTTAATCTATTTTGGTCTTAAAATTTTTGAATAAGTTTAATGAAATTTAGTAAATGTTCAGGTCTCTTTCCCAAGAAAGCTACTGAACAGTGATAATTCTGTTCTTCTTAAGGGGTAAAGTAATATGGTCCAAAAGAAATCTTCCTACATTTATAAATGTGAAGGTTCATGCTAGAAACTTTCATGAGTTTAGGTGAAGACCAGAGCATCAGAAATTTATGAAATTTAACACAAAGACTGAGTCAAAAATCACAGTACAAGTGAACAGCCTGAAATGTGAAGTAGCTTTGTACAAAATTCTGCTTGAAGTGAGAAACATTGATGAATGAACCAATTGATAAAAACCCCCAAACAAACAGAAAGAATACCTAAGATCATGGAATAATTTATGTTAAGATTAATTTATCCAGATCTAGCAGTGACATGACCCATTTAATTCATCATTTAATTTCCTGGATTTTTTTAATCTTATTTGAATCAACCACAATTAACCTTCTTTAGTTTTACATTGATTATGGTTACTGCATCTCTAATCATTCATAGCTTTGGTTATTTGTGTATTTTTCTTGCTACCAAAATATTTAATGTAGGTATCAAGGAGTTACAAAGGCAGGAGGTGGTAAAGCAAGGGTCTAATAAAAATCAGCTTAAATTCATGTCTGCCAATGTTCATGTTTAAAATCCTGCAAATGAAAGGATAAGACATCATCCCAGACATCCATTCAACCATCAGGATGAAAACCTGATGGTTGAATGTATAAATAAAATTGCAAAAGATAAATGAAAGCATAATTACTGATTGGGATGGAAGAATTTCTTTGGGATATATTTAGAAATATGTAATTATGGGTTCTAGAGCAATTCTGAAGTTTTCAAGAGCATGTTTAAAGTCTAACTTGGTTTGAACAGAAATTCCTGTTTAATACTAACATCTATGATGTCTGGATATCCCTTTAGTAGCCCCATAACCTAGCAGTTTAAGAATTATTTTTAAACAAATGCCTTTACTTTCTAGTGTTTGCACAGTTTGTGTTCCTGTTTACTTAGATTTTCTTTTATAGTGGCTCCTCTTAAAATTTATTTGAATTCCCCTGATGCAGACTATGCCAAATTCTCTGTCGTCAGAGCAGGGATGACAGAGCCATTAGGAGTTACCAACTCCTTGACTTGTTGCGACATTGGCATAGGGAGGAGCAGTGGGGGATGGTGTGATACAAAGACTGTGATTTAGATGTTGATTGGCAAATGTATAAATAAGCACCACAAATTCATGCAGCAGGCAGGATATTTGGAAGGAAGACATACGTTTCAGATGTCCTCTGTTGGTTCTTTTTTTTTTTTTTCTCTAGGCAAGATGAAAGAAGGTAGAACTTTAAAGAAATTGATTAATTGCAGGTTATATGAATGGTGTTAAGCTGATCTCTATTTTACATGTACTAATGTGCAACGTATGAATAACCTACAATTAGGTGACAAAAGAAAAGGCAGTCATTACTGGTACTCTGGAGATCTTCTCTTTTATGACTGTTTATTTAAAATTCTTACTGTAGTGTTGAAGTATTCTGATTTAGATTTTATTTATCCTAATGGACTTAAAAGAGAGTGAATGAAAAATACCCACATGCCTAAGCCTATTTTTCTCAAATTAAAGGTGAATGGAAATGCAAAAATACAGGGTAGGAATTTCCCAAAGACCATCTCAGCTGTAGAATGCCATTAGACATAAAATATATCTCAAAACACCCATTCTTAGTCTAACAACAGATTTCCTGGGAGTACAGTGGGCTTTTAAAATGAATGAAGAGCTGAAGAGACAGACTATCTAAATCATCCTGGAGCAACTTTCACATACTTCACATGGCACATAATTTTACTTATTTCAGTTCCACAACTTGTGGGTTAGTAGTTTATGATGCAGGACTTTTCTCTTTGTGACTCAGACTGAAGTTGCAGCCTGGCCATAGGGGCACCTGCACAGCTGCAAGAAGACAAAGAAAAAACCTATGGCTGAATTTTCTTTATTCTTCCAGTCACCTAGTAGTCATGCATTTCCCTCATGTAAGGGAGAAGCGAATGGGAAGTGCTGCTCTCTTTCTTAGTGTGAGACACTGTGGGAAGTAATTTTGCCCACTTTCAACCAAGCAACAACTCAAGGGCATTGAGCTTAATATCTTATCCCATTGCTCCCTTTTATCCATCCAGTGCCAACTGTCTAATTGGCCTGGAAACTGGTCATGCACCATGAGACATTTTTTTTCCACTTCTGATAATGTACTTAAACTGCTCTTCTTATTTTCCTAACCCAGATTTGCTCCTGAAGCCCTTAGAGTCAATTGCAGTTGCTTCAAAAGTAGTGTGGGCAAAATAGATCTGATAAAGGGCAAAATTCCCAAGAAGTAGCTGCTTCTATTTCCTGATTTACTCTGAAGAATTTTCACCCCAACTTGAAATACTTGTCTGTGGCCTGGTTCATGGTGTATTCCCAGTTGGAGCAGGATCATAGAATCTCAGAATGGTATAGATTGGAAGGGATTTTCAAGATCCTCTAGCTCCAACCCCACTGTGATGGGCAGGGACAGCTTCCACTAGATCAAGTTGCTCAAATCCTGTCCACCCGGCCTTGAACACTTCCAGGGGTGGGACATCCGCAACTTCTCTGTGAAACCTCTCCCGGTGCCTCACCACCCTCACAGTAAAGAATTTCTTCCTAATATCTAACCTAAACCTAACTCTTTCAGTTTAAAACCATTCTCTACCATATGCCTGCATGAAAAGTCCCTGTCCACCTTTTTTGTAGCCCTTTTCAAAGGACTGGAAAGCTGCTATAAGGTTTCCTCAGAGCCTTCTACTCCCCAGGCTGAACAACCCCAACTGTCTCAGCCTGTTTTCACAGGATCGATGCTCCAGCCCTCTGATAATCTTTATGGCCTCCTCTGGACTTGCTCCAGCAGGTCCACAGCCTCCTTATGATGGAGGCCCCAAAGCTGGATGCAGAAGAGAGGTCTCCTCCATTTTAACCACAGCTGAATGAATGTCTATAGGACAAACGCTTTTATGAGATTTTTAAGGTTCTGATATTTATTGTGCTTTGTAACCCATTTTTATGAAATGTGACTGTGTCAAGGTTTCAGATTTAGAACTCAGGCTCTGCCTGACACTTTTTTCTGGGATTCTGAAGTAGCCATGGAAGCCTTACCTTCAGAAGCATTGCTATACAAAACTAATTGCATCTAATGCACTTTTACAGAATGATTTGGCTGTAGCAGCCTAGGACAGTTTCGGAACTGCAAAAGCCTTTATCAAAAAAGAGTAAAAGGTAATAATTTAGTATATTTTCCATCATACTTTTTGCTTCAAATATCCTTTCAGGAAACTTCACTGTTCTTTAAAAAGGAAGGAGACATTTCTTGCTATTTCTTCCTGCTGATCCTTGGGTTGTTTTTCATCAAGTTTTATTGGGGAAGAAAAAAAATAAAAAAGAGTAACAAGCGAAAAGTAACAAATGAGTTATTTTGGTTTGAAGGAGCGTGTTTTTGTTTATTTGGCTTCTTGTTTATTTTTTTTTTTTACATATAAGTTAAGATTTCAAAGGAGCAAAAGTTCCTATTATTTTCTCTGAATGAACTTTCTGGCTTTTTATAAGCTCTACAAGATCCTAAGTTGTTTCATCTGTAGCTTGGCAAATGATTTGGTCTCATGTGGCAACTTGTTTCTCCATGAGTTGAAATTATATTGCTGTAAATCCAGTTTTGATAAACACTTTCATAACAGTCATTACCTCATAACAGTCACAGAAACATCTGAACAGTAGCTGTCTAAAGGAAAAAAAATCACTGTGGATGTCTTCTTCTTACAGACTTGAACTCTGGGTTTTCCATAACCAATAGGATTTTCAGTAACCGATTGAATTGATGCAAAGTGTCAGAGAAAGAGGCTTACATCTTCCAGGTTGAATTATTTTCTTCTGTAATTATCAGGAATAAAGTATTTCCATCCAGTAAATGTGTTATACCCTGAAAGTTATATATGTGAACCTTCTGAAGATACAGGGGTTTCTCTTTGTTTGTCTAATTCATCTCTTCTGTAAGAGCACAAATGGTAAAGTTCTGTTTCCCTGCAAATGGACTTGAAAGGATGCTACCACTGAAAGAGTATAGTGTCGTGTTTTCTTTTTCTTAGGAAAATCAATGACAAGCCAGTCAAGATTTAATTTTTAAATTACTCCAAAGCTTTTTGGATCTAAAGGACTGGATTTAAAATATTTGTATGTATTCAAGCTTATAATTTCGCTATCTCCTTTTACATTAGCTGAAAGATGACATCACTTGATCTTTCACTGCTTTGTTGCTACAAAGGAGGGACCTAGGAGATTTTTCTGGAGAGACGGATTTTGCAATAAAGATCAATTTTTCTTTTAAGACCAGAAACAGAGTCAAAACATGAAACCCATCTGTTTCTTTTGAATAATTCTTCTTCAGTGAGTAGCTAATACCTGTCAAATAACTCTCAAGAGGATGTAATACAGATAATTTCCTACAAATGGCAACTTTGCAAAGGAATATGGCTGCAGTGGAATATGGCAATACTTTAGACAGCTGTAGGAATATAAATATATGCCAATGTATCTTAACCCAAATTTGCAAAAATACACATTGTTCCAATGTTGATCCTGCTAGATTGCCTGAACTGTATTAATGTCAATTCTCTTCTGTATGAGCATTTGAGTGTCTTGCCTCAGAAACTACAGCTTCTTCCATCTGACAAATGAGGAAATAGAGGTCCTTGACTGTTTCCAATGTCCTAGCTGAAAGTGAGATCCAGTACTGGGAGTCAAAACAGGAATACACATCCTGCTTCTTCACTTTCACTTAGGTTTTGTGCAAGTTCACTTCAGTGAAGTGTTGTCTCTGTAGAGCAGAAGTGAGAAAGCATATTCCATATAAAGAAAGAAAGCATTTTTGGCTCTTTCCTCTTTATTGCATTCTTGAGAAAACATCCATTTGTAACAACACATTTTTGTATGAAGGAACAGCAAAGACAAAAATATAAACCTCCAAAAGTTTGGAGGTTTTAACCTTCCCTCTTCCAAAAGGGTGAGTCAATCTTATTTCTACTCCTTTATGAGTCTATTTTAGTATAATTTACTGCTGTATTTGGTAACTAGTACAGTTGTACTCTACAGTAGTACAGTATATACTAAAAATATATGTGAGAAATTCATAGATGACTTAGAATTTGAAGTTCCACCTTTAAAAGGATTGAGGAAGCCAAATCCTGTCTGGAAAGTCAATGGCACATTTTCCAACATTTTCACTTCCTTCAAGGTGGCTTAAGTATTTTGTGAGACTAAAGAGTCTACTGGTGCTACTCTTATTTTCTCATTTAAACTTATAGTATTTCTAAGTTGTTTTTTTTTTTCTTTCATTGATCATATTTCCTATAGCAGAAGCAAATACAATTTCTATACACTGAGGTGCTGGTTTTGGCTTGCATGGTGCTATGTTTTGGATTGGTGACCAAAACAGTGTTGATAGCAAAGTGATGTTTTAGTTATTGCTGATCAGTGCTTACAAAGCAACAAGGCCTTTCGAGTTCCTTATGCTCCCGCTCCATCAAGGAGGCTGAGGCTGCACAAGAAGTTGGGAGGAGGGCACAGCCAGGACAGTTGACTCCACCTGACCAAAGGGACTTCCCACAACCTATGGCATCATGCTCAGCAATAAAATACACAGGGAAAGAAAGACAAAGAAGCCACATTTAGAGTGATGATATTTGCCTTCCCAAGTCATCATTACGTGTGATGGAGGACTGCTTTCCTGGGGATGGGATGGCTGAACACTTGCCTGTCCATGGGAAGTGGTGATTGAATTCCTTGTTTTGCTTTGGCTTCTGTGCCCCATTTTTGCTTTATCTATTAAACTCTCTGTATCTCAACCCACAAGTTTCATTCTTTTACCCTTCCATTCTCTCCTCCATCCCACTGCCAGGGGAGCGAGTGAGTGATTGTGTGGAGCTGAGCTGCCACCTGGGGTTTACCCACCCACCTGACTACTTAGAACAGAACAGGATTGACTCATATAAAACCAGCAGTGTTGCAAGAATATTTTGTAGAAGCAAAAGCCTTGCCCTTCTGCTTAGAAACCTGTGGTGCATGAGCTGCAGGTGTCACTATGGCCCTCTGAAGACTTTATTCCAAGCAAAACTCCGTGAAAGAATAATTTCCTAATGCAAATTATGCAGCTGTCTATATATTGCAGGGTGCTGAGAGAGCATCTCTGCAAAACTCTTGCCATGTTCTCTGGCTCTTTATGGCACTCTGAGTCACAAGAAGAGTTTCTGTTCTCCTCAAAGCCTTTGTTGTGTGGTTGGAGGTAAGTGTATTACACAGGTCCAAAAATAAGTAGATAAAAAGCCGAATACATCTTCACTGCAACACAACTAAAACAGTGACTGAGGCACTCCACAGCTCGCAAGTGATCCATGTTATTTTAAAGGCATGACACTGGAGTTCATTTCAACTTTGCATTCTTGCAAAAGCTGAAAGAAAAAGGGGAAACTTCCCTCACGCACTTTCGATCTGCTTGAACAATCCAAGCGATAGAAAGCTCTGTGATGAAATGTGAAGTTGTCAAAGATGATTCAAGAAGTTCAGGGAGAAGCAGAGAAAATAATGAGTTGAACAGAAAGCGAACATTCATGGAATCGTAGAGGGACCATCATAAACAAACTAGACCCCTTTTCAGCTTCTCTCCTTTGCATTGTCCTGTTACGATAAGGTCAATGAAGATTACATGCTTAACACTGCAGAACTCTTCATATTTTAAAAACTAGGTTATCTCTTTATTAAGAACTCTATGTCTCACAGAGCAGCTGGTAGCATCCCACCACAGGCAGAATGATTTTTTTTTCCACTTCCTTCTCTTTTGCAGCCCATGCTGTCCTTGCCAAGTTTTTTATCATACCTCTCTACAATGATTATTGTTGCTGAACTGTTTTTGTGGAACCTATTGACAACTGAGAGGAACTAGAGGAATTTAAAAGTTATTAGGTCATCACTAAAAAGTTTAACTCACTCCTGGATACTTTACTGCTACAGCATGTTAGATCTTGGTGCTCTTTCAGGATGCAGTTCCCTGAATCATTCTTGTTTGTGTTACTTCTGATTGCAGGGCAATGGCTGTTGCTACTGACCTTCATTTGTCAACTTCAGGTTTCTTTCATGGCCCATGCTTTCTTCTACCTGGAGCAACAGGAGTTTTTTTCTATGTTCTCCTGCTTTTGTGAGTCTCAGTGAGCCAACAAGTTTCATGTGTTTATCCACAGCTCCTGTCACGCTACTGGCAGCATGGCTGACCCTCTTGGATCACTGTGCTTATTCTCCACTTGTGAGTGCCACAGTTTTAGATATTTTCTTGAAAATGAAACCAACCTTCCTAAGCTAGTATTTGTCCTTCCTTCCTCCCTCCCTCCCTCTCTAAATAGGCCTGTAATTACATTACACAGGGAAAGGAGCAGGGATCCTAAACCTGCCAGTGAAGTAAAATCACTGAGCCCTCAGCTTACGTAGAGACTTCTGAGATCTGTGGAAGAATTCAGGAGCAGGTGGTTACAATGCATATTAACTTGACTGGGGAAAATGAAAATGAGTGGAAGAGCACGACTGCTTTTGCAGGTGAAAGAATATTGATTCTGTTCCCCTTTTCACCAGTCTCAGGAGAGCCAGTACCAGGATTCTTTTTCTGATTCCACACTAAGCTTTGACAAATATTTTGGCTTTAAAATAGCGTAAATCAGTTTAAAAGAGCACAGGATTAATGACGGACATCTGTTTAGAAGCTCAAGAGCTGTAACTTCTGGAGGGAAACATGATGGATCCCCAAAGCATGTGACACTTGGAATGATATAGTTATGCAGTGGTGGATGGCAAGTTGGAGAAGAGAGCCTGCCTTTCTCAAACAGTATACTTCTATCTCAGCATACTCTTTTATTCCCTAATGTTGTGGACTGACAGAGTGCTGTAACTTTTTCCACATGTGGACTGGGTGTTGTAAGCAAGGAATTCTGTTTTCATGTCCTAAAACCTATACCAATTGGAGTATAGCAAAGCAGAATGACTGGATGTGCATTTATGGCTGATGTCTTGCACATATGAGTGTGTGTGGGCAGCTACTGCATAGGCACATGCTGGTGACAAGAATTCCTTATGATCTAGAGGATACTACAAGACTATGCCCTCTACATCACTTGTCTGGAGCCATCTCTCTCAGCAGGAAACATTTCCCTGTCTCCTGTTGCACAATTATTTGGGAAGGTAAGGAAGCTTGGTTTTACCTTTGCAGCACCAGCTGGGATAAGATCCCAGTGGTAACACAGAGAGACAGGGTAATAGGTACTGATTTGGAGATAGTGTCTACTTGGTTTGGAGTTGCCAGGTCTTTAAATGTCGCTTCCCAGTGATTCAAGACTGACTTCAGTGATCAAAGCTGTAGCGATTGCCTATACACTGAAATCCCACTTGGGCCAAAAGAATGTGTCTCTTTAAGTTCATTAGGAGTGGTTAGAAATATGAATGTGAACAAACCTAAAAGCACAATACATTATCTTTATGCCATTGTGCCCAAACAAAACAAATCTAAGGAGAAAGCTGGTCACCAGCCAGCAGCAAGTTACCATGCTGCACATTCTTCCAGGGTGAGAAACATGATATTTCCAGATGCCTGCTTACTATTTTTTCTTTGCCATCTTCTCTCTGGACTTCACTATATGTATTCTACTGCCTACAAACACAGTCAATCTGTGAATTCTCAATTATGCACTGTAATTATAATGGTAATAAAAGAAGCTGAAACATGTTTCCCTGAAATACAGATATTTATCTTCTCTGGCTGGGTAAGGGACTAGTTAGTAACTATTCACTCTGGCTTCTGTCAATTTAGTAACTTTTTTTTTTTTTTTGGCTGCACTATTAGGTTTGTTTTTTCTACTCTCTTTCAAAATCTTCAGTTACACAACTACTAGAGATGAAGAGGATTGTGGTTACCAACCTTTGTCCCCAAGATATCTGCCTTCACATTATCAAAATGTCCTTTCCATGTTCCATTTATCCTCCTAAGTAATATTTATAGCTTCCTACTTCCTGAAAAAGGTACTGATTTTGAACTATTTCTATTCGAAATATTTTAGTTTTACTGCAAGCTTTTACAAATGAAATCAATAGGCGGTTTTTGCAAGAAAAGTAATTTCCTTGCAGCACACTATTTTAATTATATGGGGGAAAAGTAAATTAATACACAATAAATTCATCTATGAAGTGCTTTTTGAGCAATTTTAATTTTTATTATGCTATTTGTGAAAGCAGGAGTTACAGTGGCTGGAAAAGTAACGAAGAACACTGTGAGTATAGCTGCCATGGTGATAATGATGTAAGGACTTAGATTCAATCTGACATGACTATGTAGAGAAATAGCTTTTTACTTTCATCTACATGGCAAAAAGGAAGTGAAGAACTTGTTGTCTGATAGCTTTTGATTTAATCAGATGTAGTAAAACTTTTAGTGAAAGATAAAGAACAATACTTAATTTCCTACTAATGTGACACATCTGTTAATCCATCAGATTTGGATATGTCTTTTAGAAGGAAATACGTTACCTGCTTTAATGGAAATTCCATTATTACTCCTTGGTTAATTACTGTAATTGTTTGATTTTTCCTCTGTAAGAGATACAAATTTTTGATCAGTGGAGCTTTCAGAGGTAAGGCAAAATAATGGCTTGTCTGCAAAATAAGCCAGGGATTTCTTTCAGTAGTCATTTCATTGGCTTTAAATCAAGTACTGTCATGGCTGAGTGCATGAAATTATACTGTGCTTACCTTGAACTGCAAAATACTAATGCTTTAAAAACCAATGGCTTCAGTAAGAGATTGTGAAACTCCTGTCTGTAAAACAGATGAATAGAAGTAGCAAGCCCCTTACATTCTGAAAAATAAAATACTGTGACAAAATGAGGCAGAAAATATAAGATATAGCTTTATGCTTCTGTTTTGAGGAATTCTGGACCTTTCCTTGGACTGCAATTCTGCCTTTGGCACTAACAGGAAAGCTGTTCTCATTAATATAATAATTTATTACATACACAAAATCCCTGTATATAAAAGCTGTGGCTATAGTTACTTGTAAGAAGATTCTGACTTTAGAATTCTACATTCTCTCTTTTTTTCTCCCAGTATTTGAATCAGTAATTCTTTAGATTTTTTAGAGGTTTCCCTTCATCATTAATGTTTTGAATCTCATCAGTGCTGTAGATGGCAACACTATTTCTGTGTTTTGTTTTTGCTCCATAGTGTACTAAAGACAAGGATGTGAAGTTCTTATCTCCCCTATCAACCACTATTCCTTCATGTCCATTTGTTAGTGGGAAATGGGCATCTTCCTTTGTGCTTTGATCATACTGACCTCATTATTTGGGCTGTTTCCATTTGTCCTTCCCAAAAATGTATTTTTTCTTACCTCTCAGATTCTGTCTCTGAGACTTTTGTGCTGCTTTATTAGGTGGCTTCTGAAGTGGCAAAACAGCATAATGATGATAGAACAATCTCTCTCTCTCTCTCTCTCTCTCTCCCTATCTGTCATCTATCTATCCTTTATTCATCTGACAAGTGAAACATATTGGTGATTAAAACACTAATGTCTCATCAAACACTTCTGAACCTCCTCATCAAATTTTTTAGGTGGCTATTTTTAATCTTTCTATTTTGTCCACATGTTCAAACAGCTCTGTGGAATTTCATCCCACATCAGACATATACTGACAGCCAAGAATATGTGGTTTAAAAACTCAGTTCTGTGGAGATAAAGTTGTGAGATGATTAGTGAAACGTCAAAGACTCACCCACTATTTCTTTTCAGTTGTTTTCAGGCTAGGTAAAGCTAACCTCCTTTAAATGAAAGGAAGAGGAGTGCTCTCTGCAATGCACTCCTTTTAGAGCCTCTATTTAGACCAGATCCTGCATGGGCATGTGTTCCTCTGGCTCTTCTAACTCCTCCCTGCAGCAGCACAGACACTAGTAACCTTTCTAAGGGACTTAAAGCCATACTGGTGTAATTGCTCAATTTTTTAATAGAAAACTTGTGCAACCAGCTGAGAACTATAGCTGAGAAAGACATTTTTCCTAGAACAAAAGGGTACTGAACAAGAGGCATCTGTATACAGATCCAAAGGTCATGGGCTACAAAACCAAGGAAAGACTTAACCAAGCTGTGCATCAGCACGACAGGCATGCAGTCCTTGTCAGTTGTCTCTCTTGTCCTGATGGGTTATCAATTTCTCATTTCATCATGTGTTAAAAAAAGGGTCTACTTGCATTTCTCCTCCTTGTTGTTTGCTGCTTTCTGCTCAGCCTTGGAGGTGCGTACAATTGTGCTTCAAGTATATGTAACTGTGATTTTGATAACTTGTCAAATCGTCTATAAAACATGCCAAAGATAACACAAAAATTTATTTTAAAGCAGATGAGGACATGCATCTGAATCTTGAACATGTGCACATACATTTGAAATGTAGACAGCAAGATGTGGCCAGGGAGTGGAGAAGAAGCAATGCTGGCTGAAGTGTGGGTACTGCCTTACACATACTGTGGCTAATTTGCTCCCCTGGAAGCATATATTTGAAAGTGTCTTTCAAGTATCTGCTATTTACTCTCACCATTATGCTTTGCTACAGCAGTTGTCCCCTGAAAGGATGCTACTATTCCTTAAGGAAGCCAGTGTACTGGATGGTAAGTTCCACACAGGAAATCCACTGCTTTTGTTCTATCACTTTGGTAAAAAGAAGAGTCAAAAACAAGAGTTAGAACAAACTTGTTTGAAAGCCCCTGTGTTTGAAACAGGTGCCAAAATCCCATAAAAAACCCGATCAGTGTACACCACTAAGCATTAAAGCTAATTAATTCACTGCTCTGTTTTTTGTAGGGATCATTTTTTTACCTTTAATGTCTTTCTTCCAGGGATGAACCATGCCTGAGTTTTGACTTGCAGTTGTTTTCTTCCCTCCCTGGAATATCATCAGACTGTTGCTTACCTCCTCTTTCCTTAACCTCCACCTCAGAAATAGAAGCTGGCTGCATTCTGGTCTCTATTTCCAGATGTGGTCTTTTTCTCACAGCTAGTAACAATTTATTCTTTTAATTTAGTGTCCTAATTCCTTTAAAGAACAATTTTTTCAGCTGCAGAGACCTACTGGTGTGTGTGTGCTGACAGCACAGAGTTCCTAGTTCTTGGGATTCTTCATCTGCCAAGGTGAGGGTGGGATGAAATGTTTTGCAGCTTTTCCTGTAGTGAGGCTCCAATACTACTATTTATGTGGCTCACCCGGGCTTTTATACCCTTGTTATAAGAATATTTCCTCCACATGGTCAAAATATGTCCTCATGACTTTTCAATTTGTTTATTACTTAATCAGAAGACTTTCCCTCTAGCTAATATTACTGTAATAAATTTGAGCATTGTCATTCAAGAAAATACCCTGAGGTAACTAGTCTAGAAGAGAAACATTAAGATTTCATCTTGCAACTGGTTGAAAAAAGGGGTGAGTGGGTTATGACATAAGGTGTAGAAGACTTAGCAGCAAAGAATAGGTCTTCAAAGTGCACTCTATGAGTTTTGAAAAAGTGATTTTTTAAGGGCAACAAAATGTCCCTAGTGTTGATGGATAAAAGGGATTCTAGTAAATGCAGGCTACAAAAGATTTTAGAATATCCTTCAAAAGCCAAACATTTTAAAAATCAGACTGCACTTCAGGTTATTCAGAGATTGCTAGGCTTGAAGCAGAAATGTTAGAATTAAATTCGTTTTTAACAAGTTATATACTGTTTTAAATTTAGTTCCTAATATTCTGTCTTTAGTCCTTTCTCATTTCTTATTTCTTGATTATTGTGCCAAGAAACTTCTTGCAACCTACAGTATCATGGCTGCAGTGGTGGTTGGCATTTTTCTCTTGATAACTATGGCACTGTTTCTACTGTTGCTAGAAAGCACTACTAAAATGAAACAATTATTTTCTTTGACTTTTCTTTCTCTTAAGGTTACATTTGCTGACAACTCCATTGCTCTGTGTCACCTATGCTGTAACTCTGGCTGCCTACCTGCCAGCAGCTGCCATGCTTTGTTGCAGAGGTCTGTGCACTTTGGAGAGTGTGGCTTCTACCCATATCCAATCTCAGATCCTGGACGATCTGTCATCCAGTGTGCTGCAGGTGCTAGCAAAGTTCAGATTTCTCTTTTGTGGGAAAAGCCTCTTCCCACTGCTGTCTTAATTAACGAAGCTTTGTTCGAAGTACATAAACTCACAGACAAGGCAATCTGCCCTGCAGTCTGTTGTGGAGAAGTTGGTAACTGGTCAAGTGCACAAACCAGTCCTTTCCAGGACTTATTTAGCAGATCTGAGCAAAGGTATTTGTTGAAGAGATTCACCAACTGACAAAAAAGCGTGCCTCAGCTTGAAATTAGTGTGAGAAAAATTAGTCTCATGTAAAACCCCTTTCATTTTCTTATTACTTCATCTGTCACCCAAAAATACTGATATGAAAGTATGATTAACAGAACAGATGCATTTTTGAACTGTGCCAAATGCTATTTATGACCCTTATTTTAGGTATTTGTTTCAAAACGCTGCCAGTTGGTACAGGATATTCCTCAGGGGAGAGGCTTTGTCATCAATATAGCCAGAAGAGCTGGGAGAATAGACTTACTTAATTCAGACCTTTTTTTCTCCCTCATTTCCTATCTCATTCTTCCAGGAGAACATTTTCCAAACCCTTGAACTGAAAGCTTGGCCTTTTACAAAGCTAGCTGGAGGAAATTTGAGAAGATTTAATAAAGTTATCTTTCTTCTTTAGAGGAGAAATTCTCCATTACAGGCTTAGTGTAATACAGAGGGTCATCTGAGCTCCTGTGCATTTCTTTGCAAAGAAAACAGAAACAGCTGTTCCTGTTTTAGGCACCAAATTCCACCGAAGTCCCTCATTTTATTTAGCCCTCCTATTTCATACTGCTTTCTATTCACATTTTATTTCAAATATAAGAAAACAAGCTTTGACTAGACTACTGAATGTTAGTACAGATATCACATTAGATAATTTTAGTCATTTAAGCAAAATTAAGCAAAATTTTGTGATCGCGCCTCAGTTGCTGGGAAGGCAGTCAGCTGAGGAAAGTGTACTGTAGGTTGCTTACTTGTAGAGTGGATATAAAGCATTTTGCAGATATAATGTATGAAATACTTTTGAAACCTCGACATCTGAAATTCAAATGACTGTGCAATACTTTTTAAATTTTAAATGACCAGGTTATTTTTGAAATACCAGAAGCACCACTGCCTCTATTATGACTGATCTCTGGACATGATACATTAACAAGGACCAGGATCATGGCAGGAAATTTTATGATGATGATTTAAGGAAGAAACTGAACATTTTGAAAGAAAATGGAAAACAGATTAATAATTAAGCCATAAAGCACAAACATTATCCCTTTTTACATTATAGATTCTTCAGGACCTGTTTTGAATTCCTTCCCTGAGATATGGTATCACTTCATTTACACATATCCGAAGAAATAATACTTTAAGGTTTCTTTGGTCATTAAATCAAATGGATGCAGGACTGAGACTGAAAGCCTATGGGATTGAGTTGAAAGAATCTGTATGTCTCTGAAGATACGTATGATCCCTTGTGCATGACATTGATTCAGATAGCCACAGATTTGCCGTTTCTTCCAGGCACCAGGCACTCCTTCCAACTGCTGCCACCACTGATATCCAGTCTCCTTGGCAGCAGTAATGGCTGATGGTGCTCAAGATAATTTTTCTCTATTAGTCACCTCTTCATTGGAATTTCTGAGGCAAGTGCTTTTCTTGTCATGTGGTACTGACTGTAGTTCTGGCACTAATATGTCAAACAGAACTAGCTGTTTCACAGGCTGTGTCACTTGTGCCTACTCTCTACATTTACTTAAGTATTGTCAGAAAATCTTGACTTCGACATGCTGAGACTTGCGTTGATTCCAAAAAAGATTACGGGGTTCAAACTTGAACAACAGATAAACAGTAAATATCTGGACCATTTTGCGAACACTCCTGAGCAGCTGTCAGGCAATATTCTGTTCAAAAAGCTACTGCTCTGCATCTTCAATGTAAAACATTATTCTTGAGGTTTATTTGGCTGTCAAGGCAATAGTGCTAAGCTCTCAGACCATTTTACTATCACCTCTCTGAGTAATTTACTTGGTTTCCTAACTGTCAGTTTTCACCCACTTTTCACAATCTGATGGGAGAAGGTTGGCAGATTGTACTCAGCACAAAAAGCCATGTATACCTGCAAAGTTTACTCCCATCAGATGGAATAAGAGAAGATTTTTTTTTAGTGTATCCCAGGGCTTTGAGGTAAAAGGAATGTCCAAGGCTTATGCATAGAACCCAGTTTATTATTATTATCTGTGGTTTATTTGTTAATTAATTTAAGTCAGCATTTTCCTGCCAGTGTAAGAGTACATAAAGTTGCTTCAGATTGGAATCTCTAAGAAAGCTGGTGCAAGTTCACTAAACTAGTCTACTGCAAGCCATTTCCTTCACCTGTGGTTTGCCCATCGTTGCAGTTCTTCTGCATCTGATCTCTTAGACTAGAAATGTTAATTCTTATTTGTAGTGATGCCTAAAGGTTTGGTGTGTATTTTGTAGATTTTTAGAGTCTTAAAAGTATAGGTTTCCTTGCTCAAATATTAAGTGGTGTTAGAAGTTACTAAAGTGATTTTCTCACACATTCTCAGGCTTTCTGAAGGTCATGATGTTTTTCAGAGACACCTGCAAATCAAAACAATAGAAATCAACAATAGAAATCAAAACAATAGAAGAGCCCAGAAACCCTTGGAGGTGGTCCAGGGGGCATAGCCTAGGACCCTGATGGGTGGACCATGGAGAGAATTAGAAATGATGATTGGTTATAGATACCTAATATGTTAATTTTTAGGAAGAGTATAAAAACTGTAACCTTTGGGAGGGCGGGGTTCTTCGGGGATTTTTGGATGCAGAGATCCTTGTTGAAACAACGCGCGTTTTGTAGGTCCTAGTGGAGGCCCGAACTCCCAATGAAGGTATTGTCTATCTTTCTCCATTAATGTTTTCTCTGAGTGCCTATCTTCCAGGATTTTAGGCATCAGTAGGATTGATTGTGGTGGGTTGACCTTGGCTGGCTGCCAGGCGCCCACCCAGCCAGCTCTCTCACTTCCCCTCCTCAACAGACCAGGGGCAGGAAATGAGCACATCCAGACAGAGGTGCCACCCTCTTGGCTGCAGGGCTCAGCTGTGCCCTGTGGTGGGTTGTTGATGCTGGTGGAACTGGCTCTGTCCATCATGGGGGAGTCCTGGATTCTTCTCACAGAAGATATTCTTCTCACTGGCAGCCCCCCTGCCAGTACGTGGACATTTTCACCTGATACATCAATATAGAGTGAAAAATGCTGTTGAAGAAATCCACCAATTATTGGTTGTTAATGCAAATCAAGAGCAAAAACAGTGTTCTGGACATCTCTGCTCCTTTCACTCATCTCTCAACATTTCTTTTGTTTGCCTGACTCTAAATGTTACTTTTTTCATTTCTGTCTCTCTGTCAGCTCTACATACTTCTTTCCAGCAATGCAAGATAAATATGTCCTCTCCACCTGTTTGTTTCTCTGTTCTGCTTACTTCCATGCTGTGCTACCCAATCCTAGAAATTACTTTTTTCTTCCCTGCCCTTGTCTCTCCTAACCTGACCCTGGCTTTGCTGGCAACATTTCCAGCTTGGGAAACCAGGGACCCTTCTGTTCTGTGAGTTTTCTTGCACCCCTGACACTCCTGAGCCATCCAGACAAAACCTTCAGTATGGAAAGAGGCTGAACAAATTCATTTAACAGTGTTATTTTAAAAAAATTATTATTCATCAGCCATTTTCCCATGGCCTATTCACAGGTTTCTAACTGCCCTTAGTGTCAGCTCATCTAATGGGAAATGCTGCCAATCTCAGCACCTTATTAACCAGACAGCTCTTACTTTCAAAGCTGTGCTTCTTTCAACTGCCTGCTCATCCAGCCTGTTTCAAAGGCTTTGCTGTGATCTGAGGGGAAGCACAGATGAGAGCCCCAGGCCTCCATCAGCTTGTCTTGGCTTGCCCTCTGACATGGGCTGCTCTGTGCTGGGCTGAAGCATGTTTTCCCCTTTTCTTTTTTACCTTGTTGCGCAGACTGGCAGTTAAGACAGGTTTAGCTGTCACACCAGGTATGATTACTCAAATTGCTTGGCAGTGGTCTCGTTTCTCAAGTAAATGAAAATGTAGGGCTGTAGACTGTAAAACTGAAATGGTGCACCAGTGAAGCAACTCTGTAGATTTCTCTTTAAAATTCAAGTGAAAGTTCAAACGCATATTTAGCATGGTGGTTAATATTTATTAACTTTGAAAGTGAGTTTTCAATTGGAAGACATCTACCCTATAGTTTCCGTGCCACCTAACACTGAGACCAAATTTAAATAATCATGCAAAATTAGCCAGAAAAAGCTGTGTGATAGGATTTTAAAGGCTCTGAAGATGTTTCTTGCTGGATTTAGAAGCTGTACTGAAGCTCATGGTATTATGCTGACACCAAGACCCCCTGCAGAGCTGAACGCTCTCATGCTGTGACAGCGCAGAGGCTCCTGAGTGGCTTCAGACTCTGTGAAATTGGCTCTTAACAGCCTGACCTTGCAGCTAACAGGTCAGAGTCAGGGTGCCGTGGGGGCCTGTGGACATGGGGCTCCTCTGGGGTCCATCAGGGCATTCTGTCCTTCAGCTCTGGAAAGCTTTCTATACAGCTTACTCCGTCTGAAATGTCAATACAAGTGTCCACCCAGATCATATGCTCCATGTCCTCCATCCTTGGTCAGGTTGTCAGGGGGTATGAATTTGCCCATGGAGTAACTCCTCTCTTTCGCAAACAGTTTTTGACTAACTCTGCCTTTATTCAGATAGTTCACACAAAGTTTAGGTGTAATTGTTCGAGAACTAAGATTGTAATAAATGGTAGCATAAAGCTGCTGATGGAGCAGTGGAATGTGTAGTAACAAACCCATCTCATAGTCTAAATGTAAAAAAAAATACATTGTGGAAAGCAATAAATAATTTTAGTTACTCTGTAGGCATTTGTACTCCAGACAGGTTATGCAGAACTACTTGATAGTTAATGGTCACTCATTAGACTACGTGTGACAGTTCATTAGCCTGATCTTTGTCTTGAGATGAGAGGATTTGAGGACATGAGAAGACTGCTTTCAAGTGAACATGAAAAATTTTCTTAAATGGTCACACTCACTTCTCCAGAACTGTACTTTGTGTCATTCTCTTTGAATCGGAAGCTCCCAACAGCATTGTGTCTTAATTACATTTCAAATGAAGAAATACTAAAAGTGTTATTGAATGATAAAGACGCAATGAGTGCTATTGCTGCAATTACCTTGGAAAGAATTAAAAAACAGACCCTACTTGGGTATAATTCTGTTTGAATACATACATCAGTTGAAGAGTTTAGGTTTGTTTGAAAAACTGAAATTTTGTTCAGCTAATAGGAGTCCTATTTTTCTGAAAGTCTTGCTCAGAACAGTGATTCATTAAAACAAGATTTTTCTTATGTAAATAAACTTTCAACTATATTTTCTCACAAATAAACTATATTTGCTTTGTTAATTTGTGAAAAAAATTGAACTGCTCTGCAAGTTTGTATCTCACTGGCATACTGACTGTTTCATGAAATTAATTCCCCTGGGTGCCTTTATCAGATTTGTTCACTTTATTCCTGAACATGAAGTTCAGTTCAAAACAACAAAAACAGAGGAGGAGCTTTTCTTAGTTGATTTTGCAGTAAATGACTAGGAAATGTTTTGTTGCCAGAGGCATATGTAGTTCTGTGGACCCTTCCAAATCAAACATTGATTGTAACATTTTCAAGGGACTAGATGTTCCTTTCAGGCTTGTTAGCTTGTGGTAGAATCCAAGATGAACTTTTTTCTCCCAAAGCTAAGGTGCAGTTCTGCCTCTTAAACATTTGCAATTTAAAGCTGGGCAGATGAAGGGAAGTCCCAAAATCTGAGGAAAGTGTTCACTGTTATACATTAATATATCAGAGGTGAATTTCAATAGTAACTTCAGCACAGTACGATTAAAGCTTAAAGAAGCTAAAGAATCTGGCCTAAAGAATCTGTTCAAAGAGCAACACTATCATTTACATTTGGAGCTCTTCATCTGAACATGGAGACTGCATGTGTAGAGTTAGAGTGGACTTCCTTACAAGACAGCTGGTGGAGGCTACTTAGCTGTCTTAACTGTGCCTGTTTTAGAGAAGCAGACTGAAAGGTACATTTGGTTGATAATTTATGTATTGCAGAGTTAATATAAGTGCTGCTTAAATCACAATTTTCTGTCCAATATTTTTTTTCATTTTGAAGCTCATTATTTGTGTGCACAATTACAGTACTGTAGATATTTTGCTTTGCCTTTTCTTTAATATTATATATTTTTCTTTATTTTAACAAGTCTATTTCTTGCTGTTTATGTTTTATTCTCCTTTATGTTTGTTCTGCTTTTAATGGAAAGGAAAAAATTCTTATTAAAATAAAACATGATTATACCTGAATTTCTTTCTGAATTTGCTTTCTATAGATAAAACTGTTTTTGCAATAAATACGTAGATTTGAAAATTTTTCATTTTAGTACCTTTTTGCTAATTTAAAACATTTTCTTTATTTAGTTCTATAGAGGTTTATTGTCCCTTATAACTTTGTCTGTAAGCTTAAGTCCACCTGAATATGCAATTTTTGTCCATATTTCATAATCTTGACATTTTCTATTTCTCTCTGGCATTAGCTGAGTGACTACCCTGAATTATGGTGAGGTTAATTCCTCACCATATGCTGTGGACTGCTTCAGGATGTTTTGCTGTTGAAGAATATTCTGCATTAAAGTTTTGTGACTATTGTTATTATCTTGGCAGGCACAATTCAAATTTTTCTCACTAGGATACGTAAATAAATACAAACTGCTTTGTAACATCCTTCCAGACTGGCTAGCTTCTTCCTTACCCACGTGGCTGACTTCCTTGGAGGTGTTTGAATTTTGTCACTGGTATTATTTTTTTAAATTCTTTGTTGTAGCATGTCATGGTTGAATCAAAGTGCTTTTACTATCCATGAAGCCTATTATTTTACTAAAGAAAACTGGCACTGGCCAACTCAGCAATTTCCTTTGCTAGTCCACACCTGGCTTTGGGGATTTTAAAATTAAAAAACCCTGTATTTGCTGCCACAGCAACTTTATATTGGAAATAACTCTTCAGTGACTCAAAATAGCCTTTTAACCAAAATATCCTCTTCTCTTGGACTTACACTCCAAAAATTTTTTTTTAAACTTAGAGATCACTAATTGCATGATTTTAAGGAGACTAGATGTTAAAGAAGAGTCATGAGTTCACTTTTTCAGCAAAATCCATATTTTCTATTTAATCATAGACTTTTATACAAATGTGAAGTTTAGAAACAAGTGTTAATTTAATTGCAATTTAAACAATGGAACTTTAATATACACCTTAAACTGAAATTACTGATGCAAAATGAGTTGGCTCATCTCTGGTAATGCAACACTTGATGCAGAAGACTTAGTTTGAATTTTTCTGAAATGGCAAAAGACAGTTAAGACAATTTTCTTTTTTTTTTAACTTGCATAAAAAGTGTCAGCAGAATTAGCTTGGTAATATCTCTGGAGGTCTTGTTGACAAAGATCTGTGTGTATTTTTAGTTTTTATGTATTCTTTTGTAGCCCTTTGAAAAATCACTGGCAATATACTACAAACACAGTATTAATTTGGACATAATTGTTGGTATTTTTAACTCAGCAAATGGATGTTGCACAGCACCCCATTGGTGCTTCTATAATCTTCGTTTTTCATGAAATGTTTACCAGTTCCAGTTTGACCTGGAACAGTAGAACATCTTTCTAAATGTATTCCTCAATTCTGGGCTTCGGAATGCGAAAATTATGGGGTCAATGATCGCATTGCACATTATGAGCGTTCCATTCACGTGGAAAATGGACATGTAGCAAGCACAGTATGGGTTATGTGGGCAAAACCTTGCTAAGAGAATGTGAAGAACAAAGGGGGCCCAACAGCAAAGGAAAACTCCGAGAAAAATGGTCAGTGTAATTGCTCCTTTCATGTTAGTTCTCTGATGGACTGTGCTGGTGGGCAGTGAGGCGATCATTTTAGCATGAGAGCGAGCCAGGAGGAACATATGGACATAGAGGCACAATATAAAAAACATCATTAAAGGGAACAAGATAGTGAAAGGAATGACTGTTGCAGCTTCGTAGGAGAAGAGGGCAATGGCAATGCTACTGCCAGCACAGAACGTCCAAATGATTGCCAAGATAATCAAGGCCCTTCTTAGTGTCATGATATTATGGTACCGCAAAGCATAGAAGATGGTGATGTATCGATCTGCTGCAATAGCTAACAAGCTGAAAATAGACCCCAGTAATGACAAAATGAACATGGAATCCATGGCATCATCCAGTTTTTTCTCAAAGTCCCCATGACGTGTCAGGTATCCCATTTTGCACAAGATGATAAAGATGTTCTCCAGTGTTTTGTACAAGCTACCTAACATGTCTGAAATGGCTAAACTACAAATGAAGAAGTACATGGGCAAGTGCAAATTCTTATTTCTAACAACAGCAATAAGGATAAGCAGATTTTCCAGTATCCCAGCAGCAGCAACAGTGAAAAAAACTTCCTCTGGCACCACAACCTGGGTGCAGTCAGTGCTATTTAAGGAAAAATCACTTATATTTTCAAGGGAAGTAATGCTTGTCTGCCCTGGGTCTTTCATCAAATTGAAAGGTCTCTCAGTGCTCATCTCTTCTAGTGGTGGAAAGATTCTGGATTGCTGTTTTTTAGGTTTGGCTTTATTCCAAGTATGACCTGTGAGTCAGATTATTCTTCTTTAAATCCAGGCTTTGTCCTTCATCTGGAGCAATTTTAGGACTTGACTGAAATGTTTGGAATTTCTCCTACAATAAAACATGTAGAAACATAAACATCAAGAAGAAATTTACCAATAATAAGACCAAAAAACACATTTCAAATATCACCTATTGCAATGGAGAGTACATATATCATCACTAGAGAGGGGCACAATTGGTTTGGATAAAATATGAGCTTTGCCAAACCTTAGAGAAAATAAAAATGTAAATTTTCTTTTAGCTTCAAAGTAATAAGTGTAGTTTTCTTTACCAATGGGCATTTTAAATTTACTGGAGTTAATCTGCCAGACTTCAAGAGTTTGGCAATCTTTCCTGGCCCAGCTGTTTGCTTTTAGAAAGTCTGGCATTTCTCACGAGATCTGCAGTATTATTAGACACAAATAAGACCAATGCCAAGATAAACTGTTGTCCAGAACAGTAACATGTTTACCACCACACTGTTGATGATATAATGAGATGCCCTCCATTTAGATGTGAACATTTGTAAATATTGATATTTTTAGAGGCACGTTAAATACTAGCGAGAGGCTTCCTTTTAATTTAAATTGAAACCACCTTTTGATTTCATGAACATATTTCTAAGATCCAAAGTGAATCTTTTCTTGCCTGTATTTTACAAGAATCTAAAAGACTGAATGTTTATTTCAGCGTCAAGATGATGTTTTCCTTTCTCCATAATGATTCTGATCTAAACTACCTCAAAGTATTTTGGAATCTTTCAAAAAGGATAGGCTTTTACTTTTTTCATTAATGTATAAATAGACATGATGTGAAATTAGCTCACATATGATCCATAAATGATAAGAAAAACCTTTCCCTGTCTTTTTTATAGTCCCTCTTGTGAAATACAGATGCAGTTGCTATTTGGGAAGTCCCCGTATTTAAAGAACTGATATATTTTCACTGAGAGGATTGCCAGGCATTGGAACAGGCTGCCCACAGTAATGGTTGAGTCACCATCCCATGAGGTATTTACATGATGTGTAGATGTGACTCTCAGGGACATGGTTTAGTGGAGAACTTGGCAGTGCTGGGTTAACAGTTGGACCTGGTGATCTTAAATGTCTTTTCCAAGCTGACTCTGTGATTCTATGATTTTATGATTTTTCCCCTCAATTTTTAAGTTTAAAACAGGTTTGTCACTTTCATACCAATAAGTCTTGAAATTACTTAGGACATTTCTTCATAGTCAGGGTTGCTGAATACCATAATGCACTGTTACTGTTCCAAAGGGAGAAGTCAAAAGTTTTAATTATTTTGTAAACAAAAAAATACTCTCTGCAAGTGTCAATATTTGCCACTGGGACAGCTGAACTGCTGCCTGGATCTGATTAGCCTTAATGCAGGTGGATGTATTTGGCCTCTTTTCAGTGGAAAACAGGTTTCTAAGTTGGGTTTGCTACAGTCATCTCCTGAGATTTCCGGTAGGGTGTTACCTGTGGTATAGAATGCTGAGATTTGGACCACCTGCTGTCGTGAATTTGATTGAAACAAGCTCATTTACGAAAGAAAGCTCTCAGGAGAGTACCCACACATATTTGAAAACACAGGTTGTGTAGTGGAATAAATGAACTGTATTGCACCGCAGCATGCATGAACATTCCAAAGAAAATTAGGTTAACATCTGCCAGTACATGAAGGAGAGAATTACTAACAAGAATAAGAGCCTTGACAATGTTTTTGTAATTATATGTTTGTCCTATTCTCACCTAGAGCTGCTGTCACAGTTAAGTTTTAAGATTTCTAATCTAGCAATCTGTTTAACAACTTAATTTTCACTCTGTAGGTAGTCAACAAAGACACTTCAGACAAAATCTCATTTCAGTGGGATTTAAACAGGAGAATCAGTTGACAAAAATTCACTATTTTCTCAGAACTGTTTTTTCATAATGCTTCTTTACTGAAATAGTCACATTGCTGAAATAATCTGCCTGAAAAACATGAAAGGTTCCTTTACTGAAAACATATATTTGAATAACATGATATATTATATCTGCTGCTTATAATTTTAGAGTAACATTTTAGTAAGTACAGCATTTGGGCAGAACAGAGAAATTACAAGGGCTTCAGTGCATTTACTGAATAATCACTTACATCCCTTAATGTTGTTTCCAAAATAGAAAGCCAGAAAATAACATTTTTGTTTCAGAGAGTCTCATTTCAGCGTATTGCACACTTTTATTAGGTTTCCATTGAGGATCTTAACAATTATCTCTTATTTATGGTCTGAGAATAAGCTTGTCTGACTGTATCAAGAAATGTATAACAGTCAAAAAGCAATAAATGACAACAGAAGACCCTTTATGTCTGAAACACATTTGCAAATATAGCTGTACAGCAATACTTGTAGAAATCTCAGCCCATTCTTTTTCATGTTTAAATCAGGTCCCGGAGGGCAAAATCAACAGCTCAGTAACATTGGATATTCAGAAATACTATTTATTCAGAAAGAGGCAGTCTCCTGAGCAAGTATGGGCAATGAGCTGGTGGCAACAATAAAGTTACTAAAAATGCATGTATTTGTAATATTACGAGCAATTTCTATTTGATTTGTAGTTATCTAAAGAAAGACGAAGCAGCAAACTGAGACAATGGAAGCCAGGACCAGAAACTATACTGACAGTATTGTATAAACTTAGTAAACAAGTAAAAATCAGATTACCTATCAGTTTTATTCATCACCATGATTACCATGTGGCTCTTTACAACACTCTTGTCACTTGGAAAGCATGTTTGCACTGGTTTATATGACACAGCTAAGAGCCAGCCCTAGTAGTTCAGCTTGTGACAAGGCTGAGAGTGCCTTTGTGGATGCTGGGAGCTCCCAGTATCTTATGGGATTAGCCTTGGAGAGAAAGCATAACTCTCTCCTGTGTGCCCAGTGCCTACTGATAACTAAAACATAATTTTGTCTACTGTAGAAATGTAATATTTTAGCATCTGAAAGGTCTGGGAACAATAGGCCTGCACTTGATTTTTTTTTTTAATTGGATGAAGACTTATTCATTATATAAATAAACAACATATTTCCCTCAATACCAAAATGTTAAATAAACTGACCTGGCAGCTGTAATAGCAGTAAAAGCAAATTCAGTTGAGAACTATAATGTTAAGACATAGTAAAAAATTATATACTTTAAATACCATGTAATTTTCCAGATTTTTTTTGCATCTATTTTTTTTTTTTAATAGCAAACTATACATCCCTTTGTCAGAGAGACCCCAAGGTGTACTTACTCTTTAACTAGCTGGCAGTAAATAAAACCAGAAAGGGTACTGAGTAGTCTCTTCAGCTTTTGAACTGCACGAAACAGCTGAGATAACTAGACAGTTATGTAGACGCTATGAAATGTATTATCCCTGTTCTACATATAAAAGCATTTTGAAAAATGTAATTTATTAGGAATGAAACAGAAAAGTGGTTGGTGTATCAGACACAGTATATACAGTATAGTTGACAACCCATCCAGTATATACGGAGGTTTGTACAAAGGTGCTTGTTTTTCACTTGAAATTCCATGACTTTTTCTCAATCCCCAAAAGTCTCCACTATATTAGCACTTGCCTCTGGTGTCATTATCTCTAGCATTTCATTTCCAAAGCTATTCAGTATATGTACTCTCATTGTTTTAAATAAAAGTACCTCTTTCATCAGAGCACCTGATAATCTGTTTGGTTTGGTTCACCTTCTAAAACTTAGTCTAATGGAACAGGAGCCCCTGCTGGAGGTGGCCGGACAAGCTGTGTGTGACTGGTTATGTTGCTTGGTGCTGCTTAGGATGACCTTCTTTGTCTGAAAATGCTAGCCAAAGTCCCATGGATGGGAGCTAAGTATTTTTTCAGCCCTGAACAAGGAAGTAAGTGACAAAGAACACACAGAGCCCAATTCTGCCTTGCCTTGCACATTGTATAGTTCTTTACAGTTGTTAAAAGTAACTGCGTCAGAAATATATAGACTCCTAAGGGCCCTGTTAGCTTCTCTACCTCCTCTACCTTTTCTGGCCATAGTTAAAGTGGAGATCACTGGTTATCTCAGAGTACTTAAAATATCTCACTGAATACAATGTTGACTGTGCTTAAGGTAACTCAACATGTCCTATATAAAAAAAACTGAACAGAAACCTTTCTGCTTGAGGAACAGTAGCAGATCGTAAATGAAACATCCTCAGCTGCAAATGTTAAACTCTTGAAGGAAATCGTTTCCTCAGATAACCTCGATTTTAAATCCCTCACCATTTATTAAACAGACCCAAATAGTGCAGGAAGTATCCAAGAAAGTTGCTAAGACTTAGTGGAAACACAGTCCTTCAATAATGTTTAAGTATTGTTCCTTTTTGAAGCAAGCTGTTAAATGATCTTGGAGCATTCTTTTTTTTCTTTTCTTTGTGAAGGAGAGTTTGCTTGGTTTCATAGAAAGCTCTGAGTCACATGAGAACCTCACTATGCCAAAAGGCTAATTTCTCACTCTCCCTTCCTATCTGTTCTTCTCTCACTCCTGTTATCTCCCTGGAGCCTTTCCAAACCTTTTCTTCCCTGAACAGCTATAGCAGTTATTATGTGTGTGTCACACTTCCTTACACCAGGGTGTACCCTGAAAATGGGGTATGCTGGTGGGGCTGACTGGGGCAGGGGCTGCAGCATACTGAACCGACCTGTGAGGCAGCTGCAAGCTACCACACATAGCAGTTTGCTCATGATAAACTAACCCTAACTTTGTGAGTTTTTGGCCAAGACCGTGCTATTTCTATCCACTCAGATATCCTAGGCAGCGTAACAATGTACAAACCACAGCATGAGTAGCTCCTTGGTTGTGAAGCTTGAATGCCAGGGTTGGTCCTCCATGAGGGCTGATTAACCAGATCCTTCCTCTTCGCAAACTATTCACAGTCCTAAGGACCCTGCCTTTGGGAATCCTGCTGGAAGTATTAGTGTTTCTCATCAGTAATTGAGATGGCAAAAGAATGTGCATTTGATAACTTACTTTCATGCAAAACTAAGAAAATCTGTATTTTACAAACTTTGTTTAGCAGACACTGAATGAAACAGCAGCTGCAAATGGCAAAAGAGTGTCAGCATTGATTTCTATCCTCTTCTGAATGTGAACAGTCTCAGTTACTGGCATTTAGGTGTAACAGAAAGATCTCTGTCCAGGGAAGGTCTTTCAGAAAAAACCAATTTTCCCTGCTTACTGCTGTAGGTACCTGCTAGAAAAAAGTACTGTTGTCAGAGAACACTGGACTGAGTAGCTGGACTCTGCTTATGTTTCATTTTTCAGATGTTAGAACCTGTTTCTTTTCATCAAAGTAAACATATTTCATATGAAAAACTAATTTAATACAGAATACAGTAATAGTGGTTTTGATCTAATAATTTTCCTTCCAAGTGTTAAATATTTTTTAAATTATTTTTTGTTCTTTAAAATTACAGTCTAAAACAATATCAAATAGGGATATGTGAGAACTATGAGGAAAAATTAAGATACTGTGATACCTGGTGTTGTTTCATTATATAATCTTTTGAAATTTTATGAACAACTGCAATTAGTATCCATAATGTATTAGATCATTTATTCTTTTGCTTTGATCTCCCTCTAGTGTTCAAGAAAATAGGGTTAGCCAGGTATTAATGACTAATTGTAGGTATTCTGATTCCTCACCCATGTGGACACTATATAATATTGTGTTGCCTAAACTCAAGTTCATGAACTGTTGTGAGACCCAGGCAAATGTTTGTTGTATAAGGATGTTCCCTGCCATGTGTCTTGGAGATTTACTGCATCAGAATAAAGAATATGGTTTCAATGTCTACTATTTTCTTAGAAATAACTTTACACAGAGACTAATTTCTGAAGGAAGATCAAAGAGACAAAGAAGGGAAGTGTATATGTATACAAGCTAAAAAAAAAAAAGTATTGTTGCATCTAAAGCCAAGTATATACGAATTGGGCTAGTTGCTAGCAAAATATTACTCATATGATTACAACCTTGACTTTCCTATAAACAACATTCCTAGAGTGAAATTAGGCTGTAAGTCATACTTGCTGAAATTTGAAAGGTAAGATATGTGTGCATATATGTTGAAGAGAATTGTATACACTATGTTTTTCCTGACTTTGAAAACTGTATAAAAAGAATTTTCTGATCAAATTATAAACTGAGCAGACGGGAGATTACGGTTGAAGATTACAGCTGAAGAAAATTTGAGTTCGGTTTACTTCCTATGGATAATTTTTTACTTTTCCCCTGAAGATCACCACTGAAATAACACAATTATATGTTTGTTTTATGAATAATGAAAAATGCCACTATCAGGAAAAATTTTCTTATTCTCATTTAAGGTTAGGTATATTCAATATGCCATGATTTCATTGCCAACAATAAAAAATGCAATAAGGTATCTAAGCTATGCAGAAACTAACTGTCCAGGACTGCTCTTCTCTATACGGTACAAGTGTATCTTCATTCAAAACGTGCATAACCCTGGGTACTTCAGCAAAGATGCTGAAAGCAAGAAAAGTAAAAATGGTTAAGAAAAGATGGACTGAGTTCTCAATATACTTAAAAAAAATCTTTGTAGTAGCAGAAAGGAAAAGGGATTACTTAGGATGTTTATGAGTAAAATAACAAGAACCAATAAAATGACAGAGAGAAAAAAGAAATTAAAAAAAAAAAGTCAGGAAATGTTTCCTAATTGTTTGACTCCTTGCAGAATTTTCCACATACTATTGCTGAGACTGTAAGCTATGCTGTTATCACAAGTACCTGGAACTAAAAAAAACACTCATAAAGTGTTAGAGGTTATATAAAGAAACTTGTTTTGTCATGAGGTATAAATACAGAGTGCTCACAAAGTTATTAGTGAAATAATCTTCTTCATACCAATTGTGTGGATAATTCATTGAAAGTAAGATATGTATAGAGAGATAAAATTAGGACCTCTAGAAAATTGACATCTGTAAATGAACTAATGTACTATTGACTGGTGTTTTCCTTCCTTGTCCAGTACTTGCACTTTACAGGGCCTTTCCCTTGGCACAAACAGCATGTTGTGTCCTGGAGAGGGGAAGTTTTGCAAGTCATTTAATGCACAGCTGTCAGGGAAGGGAATGATATTCAGTGAAGCTTTCCCCTTTCTTTGCTGCTGGACAGTATAAGTGATCATGAGACTTGTCTTTTCCTCTCATTCTCCATAACGCTGCTGTTGCTTTGTAAAGTTGTGATGCATTAAGAAATAAAATTATTATGATACACTACAAAATGTAATTATTCATCTATTGTAATTTTGTACAACATAATCTACCTAAAAAAAACCCAAACCCACCTTGCTGAGCTTGATGCTTGTTTGAAATTGATGTACCCTTAGGAATTGCTTTGGAAGTGATGTACTTATACTCTTTGGTTACACCCTTCACCCTAGTAGATCAGTCTCAAGCCATTGCAGTGACTTGGTGACAAGCTACAATGATCAATGCTTACTAAATATATGTTTCTTTATTAAGATTGTAAGGGGATGATTCAAGTTTCTTTGAAACATTAGCCACTGTGCCCCAGATTTTGTAATCTGCTTTTATTACACTATTCTTTCTTATTTGTTTCCAGAATAAATTAATTTTAAGCCTATATATAGCTGTAACTTTCTACAAGGAATGAAAAATTATATTGAATTTGAAAACAGGACAAATAGTTCTTTGGGGTCTTTGTGAAAATCAATCAAGAGGCCTTCAAGTGACATTTCTGGAGGCCACTGTTCTGTTCTCACTCTTTTCAATAAATCATTGTTTGCCAGTAATAATGTCATCACAGAAATATTATCAACAAGCATCAAGAAAATCTCCTTTACAGAAAAGCATTAACCTTTTCTTGAAAAACAAGTTCTGTGTTTCTGCTCTAAAGAAAGCAGCACTCCTAAATGTGTCTTTAGGAGCCATTCATCTTTTTCTCTTGCTGTGTTTGCTCCAGTAGTTGCAAACAAAATAATAGTAAAAGTAGATGGTACTATTAGAATAATATTTCATATATTTAAATGACAGAAAACAAGAATGTGGATCTATAGCACGTACCCCGCTGTTTAAGTGCATTACCTTGTAAACCCACATATGTCTTATGAAATAAAAAAACATGCATCAAAGATAGAGTATCTTCTTTCCTGAGAGCTTTTTATCTTGACATTGAACAAGTAAATTTACAACTCTTTATGCTAGAAAATAAAAATGGTGAAAAGACAATGATTAAAAAATGAATTCAATAGATGGTTATTTTCTCTGGGAAATGTGTAGGCTGGGCAGGGTGAAGAAAATAAGTCTTTGAGATGTGTTTTTTTTCACAGCCACCTTCATCTCATACATCTGAGGGATAGAATGAATAGGAAAACAAACATGGAAAGACTCAAATCTGAATTTTGCAAGCCCATAAAAGTCTGCTTGCATTTGGAGTAGTGATCACATACAGGTTTAGTCTGCTTGCATGTTGGCATTCAGTGCTAGCATGGCTTCTGCTATAGGTAGAAGACACAGTCTCATTGAAAAAGGTGTGTTGTCATCCAAAGCCACTTCTGGAGAGGTATGAGAGGTTTATGAACATAGCCTAAATTAGGTCATTCTAGCTTGTCTTTTTCATGTATTAGCATGTGAAGCCCCCATGGCAATTATTCTATGGTAGAACGAGTATTTCCACTTCTGCACAGGTATCACAGAACTGCAAGCGTATATAGGGATGTGGGAGTGTGCATGTGGTGAAATTTAACTTCTGCTTCTGGTTTGAAAAAAGTAACAAGGAAAGTTGGAGGATAAATATTAGCTCAGGTATCTTCAACAACATGTGTTAAACACAGGCATTTTCCTCTGCCCCAATTTTCCTTATGGTTATCTGCTTCAAGGCAGAGACTGCTGCTGTCCTCTATCTTCCTCTACTGTGTGCTGCAGACTGACGCAGGATTAACTAAGAGTATTGGCAATTAGAGTGCACCAAACCAGACTCTTCTGAGAAATCTGTAACTATCAGGTAGATCAGTGGAATTATTCAATGTTTACATTTGAGTAAGTGAGAATGGAATTTGGTCCCCCTGAGCAGAGTGAATGCAACAATACTATACCTGACAGCAGTAGCCCTCCTGAGATAATTCCCAGTCCAGATCCAGAAGAAGACTCATTGATGACCAGTTAAAAGGTCTCTGAGGGATGTGTAGCCTCTGGCTGATGCAGTGAAAAAAAAAACCAGATGAAATAGGAAAAGCAGTATAGAAGAGACAACAAAGGTTTCAGTAGAACCTTTCCTACTATATAAATTAAATTCTTCAGGTCATAAAGATGAAAATCTTACTCAAGCTTCACACAACAGGCATAAAACCCATGCCAAAATTTTGTTTCTAAAGAAGAATGATTGTAAGATGAAGGATTTCAGAGAACATTTAGAAATGTGGCACTTCATCCCACAAAGAGCATTGCATATTTCACTAATTTCTCCAAGAAGGCTTTCTGACATTAGATACATTTAGCAAACCTCCACTTACCTGCTAGTGAAACAACTTGAGTCAGTTTGCTGGTATCTCTGGGAGCAAGATTATTTATAAAGGAAACGAAGCCAACATAGTCTTTGCGTAAGGGAAAGACTGGAACATCTAAATCAAAGAGAATGACAGTTGTTTCGCTGGCATAACCTTGAATTAGGGTCACTTTAAAATAAATCATCCACTGTCTCTTGAAACATTCATAAGGGAAAAAAAAAGAAAATATGCCCATTCAAAGGAAAAATATTCGGTTTCAGATGGATTGCCCTTTCATCTACTCCTGATCCTTATATCCTCCCCTCCTAATATTTGGTAGAAGGAGTCTGTAATTCAAAGAGTCTATTCACAGAAAGACCATAGTCTGTATTATAAATAGAATTTAAACAGTCAGGTAGATGATTGAGATGTCAAAGGATGTTTGCTGCCCATCAAGATGATTGTCACTGTGTTTATTTTTCAATCTAACACCTCTACTAAAGACACAACTGCTGGCTCAACTGAAATATCAGTGAGGTAGGGAGAGCTCAGTGGCACCAAAGTCCAAGTGTACTACTCTGAATAAATTTAAGTGATAATTACAGAGAACTGAAATTCAGGTCATGAAAAGTGTGTACTGAGCTTTAAAAAGAGGTGGTTTTTCCATAAAGAGGTGGTAGGCCCTATTACTGAAACAAATTGGAGGTAATAGCATAAGCAAGTTACCTTAGGGAAAGAATTTGCATTTGGATCTGTTAATTAGCAATTAAATAGCAATGCCCAAAAGCAGAATTATATTCTTAACAGTATAAACTGAGAAAATTTGTTTGCTTCCAGGGAACCAAAGAAAAACTCAAGTGTACTACAGAAAAGGTGAATTCAGGTTCAAGAACTGGGGATTTAATTAGTCTGTGTGCAGAAGGACTGGTAAAAACAGCAGTTTGATAGCTCCAATGAGAGTTATTTGGATCCCTGGAACATAATAATTAGAGAAAAAAGTCTTAGCTACACATTCAAAGGGAGAGCACCTGAAAAACAAAAAAACTTTTCATAAAATGGAAGGTGTATTCATCATCTTTGCGTGTCCTTCAGATGTCCAAGAAGGAAAGAAGTGTCTCACTCTTAGTATCCATCCTCAATTGAACACAGGTTTCATCTTTGCTTTTAACTTTCTTTTCTTTAGAAAAGTTGGACCTGCTGAGTACCACTGTGGTACACAAAAGGGTCGTGGAAGAATAGGACAAAGTCAAGACAACTGATGTCACAGGAGTGCAGAACATTTTTTTACTAATTTTTTTCACCTGTGTTGTCCGGTATAAACTCCTTAATATACCTGGTTATGGTCCTTGTTCTTGAGTGCCAGCTTCAAGGGTACTCATGCTTTATTGTATGAGGCAGAACTCATCTCCTTATGAATTCAGGTTCTTTGCACTGCTTTGGACATCAAGACGTCCATTAGGTGTCTCAAAACTTAATTGTGGGAGGTCTTGACTCCTTTTGCTGTGTATTTCTGTTCTACACTAAGCATGCAGTACAGACCCTAACAGTCTACTGTATGCACAAAAAGTCTGGACCAAGGTGTAATCAATAGTTAATAAGGAAAAGTGCATAAAATTGTCTTTACACTTTATTTTGGTTACAGAGAAAATAAACACACTGGAGGGCTAGAAAGCTCTTCACTCAGCCTTAGGCAACATGTAGGTTTGGATCCAGTCTGAATTGGGAATGAAGTAAAGAGTCAGAACTCACAATAGCAGTGTTTACTCTGAGAAATTGTAGATCATCATTTGAAGTGTTCAAGGACAGGTTGGATGTCAGAGGTGTCAGAACTAGACGATTTTTAAGGTCCCTTCCAACCGGAATCATTCTATGGTACTACATACAGTGAAAACATTAACCTAAAATTCTAGTATGTCTCTACTAATATTTCAAATATCTGTGTTCAGATGTAAAGCCGATGTTAATCCAGCAAGCCCAACAAAGCTGGGATTGTATGTGTGCGAGGGACAACATCGCGCCTGTCATTTTAACTGCAGCTGGCAAAACTCTCAGCCTCCAGGAGGCACATTAAATACAAAGCTGCAGTGAAAGAGCTTGAGCTGTATTTACTCTACATTTGACCTGGCTATAGAGGTTCTCTGCTGCTCAGCAGAGATGTATGATGAGAATGTTTGAGGAAGCACAATGGTGAGAGGTAGGAAGGTTAATATTTACCAGTTTTATTCTGGAAGGTACTGTGAGCATTTAGAGAGGGGATCAGAGGTGAGAAATAAAATGCCCCTTAACAAGCCACCTACCTAAGCATAAATCACTAAAACTTTACGCAGATCAGTTTTTCTAATGTTAATTCTTGCATTTTCTGTTTTGTGAAGGGAAGGTATGTAAATATGAAAGGACATGACAGGCCAAGAGTTATTTGAATTTTTTTAAAAAAATATTACTATGTGAAACAGAGGTACTATGATAAATTATGATGAAAAAAACAGCTAGAATTGCATGTCATAAATAAAAAATGAATCCCTGTTATCACACTGCATAACATTTAGTATTTCTATTTATTGAACCATCAAGTCAGTAGATAATTCTAGTCTGAAGGATGAAAAATGCAAAGTAATTAGAGAATGACCTTATCACCTGACAAACTTCTTGCAATGATTTTACAAGTTCTGAGCTTAAACGACTCTAGCCAATCTAATACCTGTATTGCATGTGTTTTCATCCCACTGGGTTTCATTTCCCAAGAGCACACCGGGAAATAAACAGTATTTTCACAACATGTGAAGAGACAGAGATCTAGAAATTGTAGCAGTAAAGAGCTCTATAAATAGTCCAGGCTTTCAAGGAGACATGATTGGTAAAGTTGATGAGAAGAAGGGTGAGTGAAAACTGGGACTGCAGATGGCCAAAAAAAAGCACAAATGCTATTTCCATTTTTCCCATCTAGTTGACAGGGAATACCTCAGCTGTAGTTTATTAGCTCTACTGAATACTGAGCAAAGTCTCAGATTCTGTAACCATAAGCTTTAGCAAACTAAGTAAGGATGGATTCAGCCTGCCATTTGATTCCTGCTTAAAAGCAGATCTGTTTGGTCCAATTTTCCTTTCATGCCATTTTTACATCCTGCGCAAACTTGCAGCTTTGCAGAAAAAGCAACTATTAGGCTGCTTTATCATCAGAAAGCAAATACTAATCTTTTGGGGACAGATGGCTAGAGAAAACATCAGGGGAAGGTTCTTCATAAGCAAGAAGACAGACTAATTACGATTGGTGAATCAAAAATATGTAAATATTTGCAATTTTATTGCTAGTAATCCATTATTTGCACAAAAAAACTTATTATTTTTCAGCGACTTACAGTGTGAAAAAGTTTGAGTTCTAGGGAATTTCTGGAGGTACTCTGTTAATAAATTCATCCCTGAGGCAGTGGCCATATGGTCAAACAAAGCTCCAACATTCTGCTAACTTTTCAGATGTTAGCATGTTTTATCTTGCACACTGAAATACACCAAGTGTGATAATAAAAGCTGGTACGAAAATGCCAGTAGAGAATTTTTTTTGATGAGTCTGAGTTAGATAGAGAAGCCCAAGGTGCCATGCTGGTGTACCTCTATCTCCAGCCACCACACCCTGCTTGGTTCCCAGCATCTCACAGCTGAACACTGTTGAGCATAAATGCAGGGTTCCCCAGGGATGCTCCATTTATTCATTACTCAAAAATACTCATGTGCTGTTACTTGATTACACTGTGTAGTTGTATCTAGCATATTGGAGTGAGAGGAAAAGAAGAGCTGGAGCCTTCCCAGTTGGTGTGCCCCTGTTTGATGAAGTATGCAAAAGGGCAAGTCGTGACCCTGTGGGACAGTGGGTGGTGTTGGTATGACACCTTCATCAAGGCAGGCTGGAAAGACTAATAAAAGAAGGTGGGAGGAGGTAAACTTGGCTATGTGACCATGATCTCCTCTGGACTTCTTTAAGATTGAAACCTCATTTTCTGATCCGCTTACCTCCAAGGTTATGAGCAGTCAGTTTCTGGTGACTGCTCAGGTAGGAAGCTGCAGTTAATTTTGTCAGTCCAAATGTCATGAGAGTGCACTGTCAGCTTTTCATTTCAGATGCCTCACGTGTGTATTAATGCAAATTTGTGCAATAGAACGCTTTCTTTCCCACTTCAATTTTTGTAAAAGAAATGAAATTTTGTTTTAACCTACAGCATAGTCAAGGAGTGTATTTGACTCAGTGCATGCAAGGGTTAGCTGCAGTTGCATGGTTTACTTAAATGTTAATGTTTACTTATTTTTAAATCCGTGGATTTTCTATTTTTATCTCGTGCAAGTGTTTTAGATATAATATTGCTATTGAACATGAAAGATTAGAGAAGTTTCAAAAGGAAAAGCTGCAATTGCTTTTGGCCTGTGAGATGGTTTTCATGCACATAGTACAGTGGCCAGGTACTCCTCAAATGATGGTATTCAAGGGGACCAAACTATTTTCCATAGATGTTCAGTATTTTCTATGTCAGAATAATGTAGTAATCGCATAAAAAGTGCATTAATTTCTTCAAAAGTGAGAATGAGAACAGTTAGAAAGAAATGTATGCTTTATTAAGAGTGATTGATTGTCTAGGATAATTCTCCTTTTTATCTTTCCTAATTACTGCTTGTTTTCCCTGCTTTTCCTCTTTGTGGAGCTTTTGGGTGACATTCTAACAGAAGAAATTGAAGTACATTTGTTAAGAATTTTCCACATGATTATCCCCTACCAGAATTACTATTTAATTATTTTCACTTTGAAGAAGCAAGGACTGTGGTGCATAACAACAGGCTTTTCAATTTATAAATATGTTTCTATGCAAAACTTTATTTCCATGGTTGTCTCCCATTGTTTAAATTCCTAAACTTGTTTTTGCTTTTTCTCACTAATTTTGCTTTTACAGTACTGCCAACAAAATAATTGCTCTTGATGTAGTTTTCAGTGAAAGCTGCATTAATTGATACAATTCCCTTTAAAAAACAATCATACCCTTAATTTTGCATTACACTTAGATAAATGACAACATTTGCATATAGATTGGGATCATTATACTTGTTAAAAAGTATCTGGTAATATGCTAAGAAACTTAGAGATATTCCTATTATATGAACTTAAAACCAATAAAACCTTCAAAATAGATACAGTTTAATTTTTTGTTAGGTCTACTCTCAAAATTGAGGAGAAGCAATACCTTGGAAGGGAAGTAGCTGGGACTTTGCATTCTCTTCTTCCAGAACCTCCCACAAGTCAGGAGAACTTTTCTCTTTCTAGCCTTATTTGTGATAAGCATTGCTAATGGCACACTGTGGCACAGGTCAGGTAGCTTTCGATCTGAAGTCTTCCCTGGGATTGCTTGCTCCTTTTACCATCCACTGTCCAATGGGGAAGCTGTGTTTTATTGCTCAGTTGCAAAACATGCATCACATTAAAGACAAGAAAAGAAATTTCTGTGTAAAGGGATAATCTGTTGGCTGTGTCTTCTAGTTAGCTATTAATAGGCAGAAATTTTATTTTTAGTTAGTGCACTTAATTTAAAAAAACCCCTCATAAACTTCAAAATAATTTGCATAGAAATAAATAAAATACATGAGAATTTTCTTGATGTGAAATTTAATGATATTTGACTTTTTATTTCTCATTCAAAAAAAATTAATCTGTGAAGTGATCTGAATGTCTAAATAAAGTTTTATACCTTTGTGCTTTCTCTCAAAGTAGGAGAAGAAACATTAATGCTTTTTACACTAATTGAAGTTAACAAAAATATGGAAATAAGTAGGTGTAACGACAGGGATAAATGCTAGTAAAATACTCTACACTTTTAGGATTGTAAAATAATTTGTCCATTTATTGAAATCTCTAGCTGATGATTCAGAGATTGAGGATTGACTTAAGATATTGTAACTCTACTTTCTTATCTTGCTCTCAGAAAATTCTTGAGCCCTGGAGCCCTCAGTGGGACTGTCTGAGGGCAAGAGCAGCAGTAAATCTGTTTTTGGTACTGAGCAGTAGGGAGGAAAAGTGTAATCCTTTGGTAAAGCAGGTTGAAGAATTCCTTTCATTTTCCTTGTATCCTTTTGTGCAGAGGCTTCATGTCAGACTGAGACAGCATCATTACAATCCTATGTTTTGTAGCTGCACTTAACCTGACCATGTGTACTACATTTTGTTCTATAAAATTCTGATTTATCCTTATGCTTGTAGCTATGATAGTAGAATAAGCTGAATGGGAGGAATGACTTTGGAAAATAGAATAATACAATTTAAAATATGACCTCTTAGTGTGGTGACTGGGTAGGTGGAGGAGGGTTCACTGGAATGTCAAGGACAGCTCATGGAATTTTTATATCACTTAAACCCAAAAAGGCAGACAACTGAAAGCGCTGTTAGTGCTGAAATATCTTCATTTACTTTTTCTAATGACCTAATCACTACCTGATTGAAAACCCCAACATTATCCAAATGGATTTTTTTTTTTTTTTAAAAAAATTATCTGGATAGTCCTTAAATGCATTGGCAACTGTTGTGTCTTTTTTCAATGGGGACTTTTCTTTGACATCTAATTTTTCTTATGTTTAATTTCTAGCTTTATGAATCAGGTAATTTTTTAAAATGCTGTTTATGTGCTTTTATATTCTATTTAATGTGAAATGATTACTGTCTGAAATAACATACTTACAATTTTTGGCATGCAAAGAACAGAGATAATATGACAGTGTTCTCTATCAATTTTCTATTTTAAGACACTTTTATTCAGCTTTTGTTTCAGGTTTTTGGTAGAAATTGAAGAAGAACCCCGATTTCTTCAGGCATTTGTACCTTTTTATTTCCCCCAAACTATTAATTGGTCTATAGCACACTTTTATTGAATGCTTCATTTGTTTAGTGTGACAGAAAATCAACAAAAACTTGCATTTTGTTCTCATTCTAATTTATATCTACCTGCTTATTATTCCCACTAAGCACATTTTCTATAGATAACGTTTAGTTATCTGTTACTTATAATTGAAAAGCCTCTTTAATTGTTCATTTGTCATTCTCCGCCATGCATGGGTACTGAGACTTGGAGCAAAAAATTGAACATGTTTGTATCAGTAAATTGATTTTTTCGTTCTTGTTCTAATCTTTACAAGTGGCATTTAGACTCAGTAGAAAAAAAAATGGAGTAAAAAGGGAGAGACTCTGGTTTTTCTTCCCATTTTAAAAATCTTAGTTTAATTCCAAAGCCAGAGGATAGTTGGTAAGATGTGGGGGCAGTGGGACTTGTGGAAGCTTGACTTTTACTGTTTGGTACTGACTGTTTAATTTCTGTAATATGGTCACATTCCAAAACAAATCCAGTAATGATGGTATGTAAAAGAATAGATTTACAGCATAAACCTTCATCAAAATAAGAAGGTAGCATAAGAAGACAAAGGAAAGAAAATGAAGAAGATTGGCTTAGATACAGTAGCTTGGTGTTTATTGCTCCAGAGTCTGAGCATACCATTTTCAGTATGTCTATCTGCATAGTACCCTTGAGGTAAGAAAAGGGTCTCAGCTCATTTTTTCTAATTGCCTCTGTCAATGGGTAATTGAGTCACGGAGAAGCTGAAAAGGACTTTACGGTATCTTTGCAGTAAGATAAAAGCTCCTCAGATATAGTTTTAGACTAACGGTCAATATTAGCTCAGCCACTGTGAACAGCAAAAGCTGCATAGAAACAAGGTTTGCAGGGTCAGATGAACCCTTAAACCCCCTCACTGTATCCTCCTGCTACTCACAGATCACTTACATGAGGATGTACTGACTTCAGCATTGGCTCCCTCCTGCTGCCTCATCCCAGGGCACAGCCACAGTAATGCTTTTTTCTGGAGCTTATTTGGCCACTCTCCTCTCTAAGACTACAATAAGGATCACCAGAGGAAGGAGAGAAGGGGATGATGGCAAAACAGAATTTTCAAGGAACTATTTACAGTGAGTTCAGGCAAAATCAAAGGTCCAGCTAGTGAACTATTTTGCTTACAGCAGTAACCATTGCTGGATGCCTCAAGAACAAGGCTCCAGCTTTTTTCTGTTCTCTGGATTTCATTTCTGTGTATTTAGTAAGCTTGAGTTTTTTGGTTGGGCTTTGGTTTGTTTTTTAATAGTGTGGTTGTCTGGCCTCCCTTTGTGCTCATGTAAACTTTTAGCCTTCAAAGAATCCTTTTGCAATGAGTTCCTCAGGTTTATGGCCTGTGGAATAATTTTTTTCTGTAGGAAGGGCATTTTACTTTTATTGTATAGAACGTGACTCATGTTTTCATTTTATGAAGGAAAAGCAGGGTTTTGGTGAGGAAGGAAGATAAGGATAATGGCATATTGAAATGGCATATGAAAAGCCATGCTTTTCTTATTGGGTGATGTCCTGGATGAGGTAAATTCCCTTCCTATACTGAACAATGAGATATTCCATCTTGGTCTCAAGCATTGGGGTTCTATGTTTGTTTTGTTTTGTTTTACTATGTTTTTCTGAGAGCTGGACCTTTTTTATTCTGATTTTTGGTCAGGAATATCTTCTTTAGCTTCAGGGTAACCTCTCCAAGGGTTTCAAAATTTTGAGCTGCTTAAACATCCAGGAATCTTGTACTATTTAAGCCTTCAAGAATAAATAAAACAGAAGTTTAAAAAATAAAGATGCTATAAATGGTTTCCAATCCAAATATCTATATATGTAGATTGATGGTACAAAAGAAAAGGCTCATGTCTACACTAGACATTAAAAAATGTGGGCTACATACTCTTGTCTCTTCTCCTTACCTAGAGGACTTTCAACTGCTGTCAGTCTCCATTAAGGAGTGCAGGATCTTTACATCTCTGGGCATGGTATCTTTTTTGCAGTCCTAACTCTTCCTCTCACTCCTGCAAAAAGCTGATTGCTTTTAGCTTTAACTCCTTTTTGCCAAATTACCTCTTTGCTGTGTAGTTTGGTATATCTTTTGTCAAAGGATTCACCTTCCAATCTTGTAGTCTCTTAACGAACAGGCACTTTCCTTTGATGTGGTTTGGTGGTGTTGGTGTATTTTGCTGCCCAAGGGCTTGCTTGCATTTAAATGTGAGATTGTCAAGGTTTAATGAATATTGTTGCTTATGGTCTCTTGTCAGTCCTTGGAATTGCATTGTAAATGTAATTAAAAAAGCCACAAAGAAAGTAAACATTAGAAATGTGGAGAATCTTCATTTTTAATCTGACTGCTAGAGTGAGTTTTCAATACTAAGCAGTTTATAGGTGACAAATGGAAAAGTTTCCCAGATCATTACTTGTGTTTAACTAGTTATAAACTACAGTGAAGATCCTATAACAGGAAAGATCCTTGCAATTGGTGAGAAGGTCTCAAGGAAAGCTTGAACACAGGCACCATTAAGTAGGGTCACGACAGCCTGCACGATTCCTGCTAAGTTGCCTGTTGTGGTCCAAGACAACCTGCAAGGCAGAACCAGAAACAGAAATGTTCCTGACAGACATGCCCTGGAATGAGATCCAGCCAAACTCTGTATATGTGGATACCACACAGTATTTACAGAAATGACAACTCTGGAGGTGGAATTTCTTTCTTTCTTTCTGCCCTCCCAACCTTCCTGAACTTTCCATGAATCAGGAAGCCAAGTTTTGAAGACTTCTTGCTCCAGAGAACAATCTCTCGTTCCCCTTCTAAGAGACAAGATCTAAAGACTTACTGAACCTACAGCTGTGACATTTCCAGATCATAAGGAGTTTGACTTTTTAATTTCTGCTACATTTTGATGGGCTTACTACAGATATGTAATAGAAAAAGAAGAGATGAAGAGACTTCATATTTCTCAGCAAGACTCCATTGCTGCTGGAGTCCTTTTCTTCTCAGACTCCTTTGGTGTTTTCAACTACGCAGTTGAGTAAAAGGGCCAGAAGAGACACCAGGCTGTTTCCAGCATCCCTGTCTTTTCCACCAATGGGCAGTGCAACTGAATCACCCTAAAGGAACACAAACATGTGGGATTTTCTCCACAGTTCATTCAGTGCAATACACTTTGTATGTAGTGCGAACACAAAATGTGTTTGTGAGATGGGTCTGCCGTAGCTAGGGAAGCATTGGCACAGGTCAGCTCTGATCTTAAAGTTGTTGAATCAAACACTTTAAAAAAAAAATCAGTTGAAAATAGATTTTTACCACCAGCATTATTATATGAAAAAGCTAAAACTGAAACAATTCTAAATACATCCAAGAAACAGAAGAGTAAAAGCATTGTAACAATCATATTAAGCTGGAAAGTTAACACAGAATTCCTGCACTTTGACATTCATGTTTGATCTTTGATGTTTTGTATTAAAGAAAGCTTCCTACTTCACCGTTTTATTCAGAAAAGGTTTTTCTTCAGCAAGCTGTGTGTACTTTACATTTTCGTCTTATCTGTTATAGTTCAGGGCTGCTAAAGAGCTATATTTGCTCTCAGCAGACCTCAAAATAACTTACTCTTTATTCAGAAAGAAGGCATAATTACATTAAGCCTGAACAATGGAATAATTCAGAAAGTGAAATAATAAACAGCAACAAAAATAATTTTGTACAGTTTCACACATCCAATGTACTGATTATGGAAGTTATTTCTGTTTAGAGTTAGTAATGATAATTCTGTCATACTAATTTGCTTATGGAATACAGGGTTAATGAGAGAAATATAAAAATATGACAATAAGGAACAGTGCATAATTAATCAAAATTTTATTTAAATCTGAAGTTTGAAATAATTGTAACTATCCCCTTTTAGTATAATTGTATGGCAAAAGGGAGAGTGAGTGCATTTTGTCATCTATGAGAGATTTATCTTCCTGCAAATGCTTATGCACAACTACAAAGAAATCTGAGAGTGATTTTGGTAATGGAGTCTTGCTGACAACTGGACTATAAGGAGTTATTTTATTTTCCCACTAAGAGAAGTGTGTACCAGATGAGGAAATACAAGACACTCAGCAAGAAAGAGCTCAAAAAGGGAAGTGAAATTGAACGTCATTATGCTAAGAAAATATGAAGTGTCTTAAAAGAAAGATTCCTGTAGATTATGTTCATTTCCTTTTCTATTTATAAACCTCTTTATTTTGTAAAAACAACATTGTAAAGGGCATGACTGTGCATGCAAAATATTGAATAAATGCAAAAGTTTTCATAAGCTGTCTGTACTTTATAGATTTTGGAATAAAAATTGTTGCATGTAAACTCTAAGGCATCACCAGTACTAAACTGAAAAATAGGGAGATAAGTCTTGTCATAAATGCAGACTGTGCACTAGGAGCCATTAGGTTCTTTCATAAAAGCAGTTGCATGTTCAGAACACCAGCAGTGGTGCAAGGCTTGCTCGAGACATCTGGAAACCCGTTTGCAAATACAACTTTGACATACAGTGCTACAAATGCGCATCCCTTTCCAAACTGCCCCACATGTCAAGCATTTGCCAAAATATGCGATTTCTAAAGATATGCACAAAATATTCTTTAACTTTAGACTACTTAAAAAGAGTTGAGTGAATAGCACAGTGCAATAGCAGATTCTAGTTTGTTTATCCAGATGACAACAGAGAGAGTCCAAGGGTGATCTCAATACAGCTTACAGAAATGCAAGTAGCAGCTTCATTAGTAAAGGGGTTTAAACATCTGACTGAAGTAAAAAGGCCCAAAGTTGAAGATGGATATATTCAGGTTCTCATTTTCTTTTTTCTAGTTAACAAGGGGGACAATATGTGTAGGATAAAGTAGTGATAATTGAAATCTATGACCTGCATTGTGCAGCGTGCCAGAATGCACAGTCCTTGCAACATAGCTTATTAGCTATTGCTCCAATCAGTGATATTAACATCATATTCTCAGAGGTATTTAGTCACTGATTTCAGTGGAAGTGAGAGCCTGGGTGCATCCCACTTGACACAAAATCCATCGCTGATGTGCTCTCTGAGCATTTTGTAATGTGCATTTCTCCAGATGCAACCCTTAATATGACACAGAGCACTAGCAAGGCCTTGCTCTGCAGTGGCAATGTCTAGGAACCACCTACAATCTCACAAGATTTTAAAAACATGCTTTCCAAATCACCTGGCAATGTTTTAATATGATATAGCAAACCAGGTACTTTACAGGTACAATTCATAATGGCCACATGCTGGCATAAATATTTGGTTTTTTATGAGGGGAATTCTATTTGTATAGGAATTCTGACTAGTTTTGTGGGTGTTTTTCCTCTCAAGTGTAGGAAAAAGGCTAGTTCACATGAACAGTGTTTGCAATGGGGCCTTTACATGAAAGAAACCTTTCAGTTGACTACTTCTACCACTATATTCAGTTTTACACATTTCTCTTTAATTATTAAGAAAAGACTAATTATTTCTCTGTTTATTCCCTAAATCCATTTAGGTAAAGGTTACCAAATTATATCAATAATCACTTAAAAAATAGTCTAGATATTTCCAGTCTAGTGGAATTTAAATAGCTCCTTACAGACCTTTAAAAATAGATTTCTGAGTTTGGTTTTTTTTCATGTTATGTTATTGTCTACTTTTCAAGAAGTACTGTTCCCTAATACACAAGTTTGCAAATATGTAATCACTTTAGGCTTTTGACACTATAGCTTTGATGAACACTTGTGCATCAATTTTGCATTAAATGTCTTATTTTGACTTTGCTGGTGTCTGTCTCTTGAGCAATGTGGTAGCATTTGTGAACAGTGATGAGGCTGGGTTGAAACTGATAGTGAAGTGCAATGACTTTGTTCTGTCACGAATCAAGATGCCTTTATTAGCACCTGATGTGTGAAATGCATTTTTCAATCTTTCTGGTACTTAAGCATTTCTGCTGCAAGTAAAATGCCTCCAACCTACTTTGGGATTGATTATTAATTACTTTATAGGGCAAAGTCACAGTATTATTAATGGCAAACTGCATGGATTAACTCTGGAATATTCAGCAAGAAAAGTTGAGTGTACTTCACATATTGGTTTTTTACACAAAGAATGCTGGGGAAGTTTTCTCTGCTGCAGTAAATGAGAATAGATAAATTACTACGTGGGGAGTGGTTGCTGATAATACTGTTTTTCTTCTCCCTCTGCTACACCCTTGCTTCTTTATCAACCAGGTTTTTATTACAGGTGTCAGAGTTTCCCTGTTGGATTGAGTCTTTGAATTGCAGTATTTGTTTAATCAAACCCTTGTGTCTAAATTGATTTATGTGCTGATTTAGGAGGCAATCCTTTTGATTACCTTCTGTTGCAGGGAGAGGCATACAAAAATATGATTATGTGACCCCATGTATCAGTCTGGTAAATGAGATATGATTGCAGACAGAAACAGGCTCACTTCTCTCTGCATTCAGGTCTCCTTCTTGATTAGAAGCAAAAGGGACAGATGAGCTGATTGCAGAATCTAAGCTAAAAGCTTGAGTTTGGACTTGATTTGCATCTGATTGAATGGAGAAACAGGCAGAACTGACCTGTGTCTATCTGTAAGATGCTGCACAGACATATTCACCACGATTCCTTCATTCTTTCTTCCTTAATAGGTTAATGCCTGACTTGTAGGGAGATGTCCAGGCTTGATTAAAAACAATGCAAAACCACCCACCTGCAACACCTCAAACCTCTAGGCAGTGGAGAATTGCTGGCTGTTTTCTAGTTTTATACTTTTTATATATGCAATTACACATAGACCAGGATCCCACCAGAGTCAAAGAATGCAGCTGGGTAGCACAAACAAAATAGAAGTAGAATGTACAAACAGAAAACTGTTGCTTCTTCTGTGTTTCTCCTTCTTGTGAAACCTCTCATTGCCTCATTAGCTTCTGGTGAATGAATTGCCTTTAATCAACATCATGGGTTATTACTGTGTATACAGAATATTTTTTTAGGAATATAATTATAGCAAGTCAGTTCAGAATAGCTGAGATATACAGGGACTGTAATGAAAAACCACCTCTTTTCCTAACTTCTTTCAGATCTGGTAGTCAAGGTGTGATATTTCATAAGTGTAATTGTAAACATGTATAAGTAGTTCAAAAAGGAAAAAATCTTCTTTGAGGTAGTGCCACGATAGCTAAGTATGAAAAATAACAAACATCCAGCAAATTAATATAATTAGATAATTACTGACTTCTTGAATTGTGTAAGTCCTCTATCATTTGCCCCCTAGCACTGCACTAATTCCATATTCTACCATAAGAGTGTGACAGATTATAATTCTATTATTAAACACTTATCGCCTTAGGCCTGTTACAGATGTCTTTTGTGGACTCTACTGTATTAAGTTTAGAATAATTATTACTGAGTTGTACTTACAGTTGGTTTGGCTAGCTCCAGTAAAATTACAAAACATACTCAGAAAACAGGTCTAACTAGTCTGTTCCTTGGTCAGAGGCTGAAAGACCTACACTTATTCTGATTTACACAGGTTAGTTTTCTAACCGCTTGTCAAAAGCCTTTATTTCTGCATATGTCACAACCTCCTTAAGTGTTGCTTTTCACTATTAGCTGCTATGAGAAAGTGTTTCCTCATATGTGAATTAAATTTCCTTTGTTGCAATGAAAGATTTTCTGATGTATGTTTGATCCATATGGCAAGTAAGAAGGGCTTATAAGAACAGCCTTCATCCATATAGTAGGAAACAGAAGGACTAAGAACCAAATCAGGGAGAAAAAATAGATTATGACACGAAGAATAAAAAAGGAAGGATTTAAGACTCAAAGGATAGTTTGGAGCTGGAGGCAGACAGAGCTGAAACACTACAAGGGGCTAGTGGATGCTGCTTGCTGGTGTTCTGTCTGGAGACACAGCATGCAAGATCAGCTGTAAATAGGTAACTCTGGCAAGAATGACCTGTGGCTTGGTGTGGCTGGAAGAGCAGTTAAAGAGGTGAAACATGCAGCTGAAATATCAAAATCTGGAAGGAAGAAGGGTTGCACTTTGTGTGCTTAATATATGTCTATGTCAGGGTTTGCCTCTTTTCATGGGAAGACTAGGAGCAACATGACTCCTTCATGAAAAGGACTATGAGTTCATAGGACTCTGCTCTGTGAAGTCAGATCACCCTCTATGGAGGATTTTCCAGTTTGCGTGTGTGGTGGTACCTTGGATTGCCAGAAAGCCTGTTCATTGTTATCTTCTGGGTTTGAGGGCCACCATGATTTTGTGCATTGGCAGTGTGCATGGATATGGGACTTGGGCATAGGGATATGAGGGTGAGAAAAGGGAACAGGTATAACATAAGCATGTTCAGATTGCCAAGGCAAGGGTCTGAGACTGACTCTACAGCTACTGTTACACCCTATAACTGTCTCTCATGAGGTGCTGTATTGTGTTTAAGTGGCAAGGTTTTGGTCTCAGAAGAGATCAGGAGCTTTCTGCCCCCATGTTGGACAGAGCTAATTCCAGATGGCTCCAAAATGGATACGTGGCTGGCCAAAGCTGAGCCCATCAGTAGCACTGGTGACACTGCTCTGAAAACATATTTAAGAAAGGGCAAAGAATGCTGTGCAGTAGCTGTGAGAGACACGAGTGGGAAAAATGTGAAAGAAACACTTTTTCCCCCCCCTGTGAAGTGCTACTGACTCCCATTGCTCAAATGACCTAGTAGGAGCTCCAAAGATTCCAGGATTAAGCAATAATTAGGAAACACTGATTCTGAGACTATTGTTTCCTGAACCATGACACAATAAGAAGGACCTTTGAAGTAGAGACAGATGGTATATAATTTATTTGCCCCCTGATATTGTAAAGGATTAAATGGAGCCTACTAATTTCAGTTCATGAATGGATTTGTATCTGTCAGAGTTTATATCAGGGTAAAGAAAAAAATAGATGTTGTTTCATCTGCCTCATGATAAAATGATGATAAAATATTTTTTCAAATGACAGTGATTGCTAAATGTGTCAGAGTAAATTAAATCCTGTCTTGTATGAGCCATACTGCACTCCAGGGGTATTTATTGTCTTTTTTCCCACCTCTTTTTTTGCCCCCTGGATTGCTTATACAGTGTAAAATCATTATTATCTTATTTAGAAAGGTTCTTGTGGCTTTGGCCCCACAAAAATGTGCATTATCCATTTTAAAACTATGTTTCAAGCCCAACTAATTAATGATTTAAAGATCATAGGAGAGCATCAAACCCCACAAAACACTTGAAAGTCATAATTTATTTAATAAGATTAAAGAATAAGAAGCTGTTCTAATTAACAATATAATCATAGAGATGAGATGCTTGCCCACAGTTGTCAACACTAACACCGAAATACATTATCTCTATGACTCAAGTAAGCCGAAGAAGAGAGATTTTAATGTTCAACTGCAATGTGTAGAAACTAGGTTACACATTCGGATCAGGGCTTGTGAATGATGCAGTCATTTATACTAACATTGGAGTCATTTATACTAACATCAGAATTAGGAATAAAGAAAAATGATGACACTTCTGGCTGCCTCTATTTCTGTAAGCTTCTGCTTTTTTTCCCTTTTTTCTTTCCCCTTACACTTCCAATTACAATTCATTTTCAATGTCACAGAAAAGCAACTGAAATGATCACTTTTATATATGAAACCCTGCAGAAAACTAGTTCCAGAAAAGCAGAAACCTTAGGAGAGTTCAGATATTACAAAACTGTATTCAATTCAGTAATATATTAGCTTTGAAATTAATTCCATTTAAATGTTAACACCTTAAAAAATATTGAGGAGAGAAAAGTATTACAAGCTTCTTTATGGCTTTTAATCATACGTGTAACCTAAAAGTTGTTTCCAATAGGCATTAAAGCACAGATTTCAAAGCTAAATGTTTTGTAATAAAGCCATAAACTTTTGGCTCATGAAAGGGAAACCTTAGAAGCAGCAAGTGATCTTATGGTAGCTGTTGCCATTGAGTGATGATGAGCTGCCAGTGGGATACAGCAGTGGGTAAACAGAGACTGAGATGTCTCTTGCTCATGGATGGATGCTCATCCACTCATCTATGTGACTTCCTCTTGATGCGTGCTATTCACTTGCACAAAGTGGAATGATGATGCTGATGGGAGAGGCTTCAAGAAAATACAACAAGGAACATAAAAAATTCTAACCAGTTGCCAAATCACTGTTTGTATGAGGAAGAGGGTCTCCTGTGTCTGACCTGAAAAATGCCTGGCACTGTTTCATCAGTTAATCCCTGACTTTTGCTGCTGGTTAGCTGAACTGCTAACTGTCCCACAGGTTACTGTAATAACCTGTAAGCAGTTATCACCACACTGAAGGCTGGGTGAGGCAGCTGATTCTGTAGAATAGAAGAGAATAAAACATTTCAGTTGAAAGGGACATACGATAATCATCTCATCTGATTACAAAAAATGACCAAAAGTTAAAGTATGTTGATAAAGGCATTCCCCAAATGCCTCTTAAACACTGGCAGGCTTGGACCATTGACCACCTCTCTAGGAAGCCTGTTTAACCACTCTCTCATAAAGAAATACTTGCTAATACCCAGTTTAAGGCTCCCCTGGCACAGCTTTGAACCATTCTCATGTGCCCTATAACAAAGAGAAAAGCTCAGTGCCTTCCTCTCTACTTCTACTCCTCAGGAAGCTGCAGAGAGCAATGAAGTCTCTCCTCAGGTTGGTCTTCTCCAAACTAGACAAGTCCAAAGTCCTTAGCCACTACTCACAGGACATGCCTTTGAGCCCTTTCACCAGCTTTGTTGCCCTCCTGTGGGTGAATTCAACTACCTGAACATCCTTATTAAATTGTGGGGCCCAGAGCTGCACACAGTACTAATCCAATTGTACTGGGTGGTGTCCCTGAGAGCCTTATAATAATTTCCAATTTTTAATTTATTAATTCCACAAATTGCTGATTAAATGCTCCTAGGAGTTAGTGCAACGATATCAAGTGCCTGGTCAGAAATGACAAACTAAACAAGATATTTTGATATAATTTAAAATTAATCTTTTTGATATATTGTTTCAAATGACAATCTCACCCATTCAGACCATGAGGCACAAAAAAATGAAAAGGCAGTTGGTTAATATGCTAGCTCAAGTTTCTAGATACTATTTTCCTTCCCTTAGGAATCAACCAGAGCTTTGGTTTCACTGCTTTTATTACAAGGTCTAACTGGCTGTCATTCTCCAGCTGTTCCCAGCTTGAGGAGTCAGAAGCTGTCAATTGACCTGCAAGTATTTTTCTTCAACACATGTTGCTCTTCTTCAAGTCTGAAATTTTCAATATTCTCCTACCAGGCAAAGGTAAGAGAGGGAAAAAACCATGTCGATTAGAGTGGCCGTTCTGCCTTAATTTTTTTGAAGATGTTCCTGAAAAGCAATCATTAGAAATGAACAAATACAATGTATTTTAACCCCATAAACTGTTACTTTCCATGGCATCTCTTGTCAAAATGGCCTTTAAATTATAAGATAGCTCAAGTTTGGCAAGAGTTATTCTCAATCTCAAATTGTGGAAGGGGAAAAGGGGAACAAGTTGCCTAAACAGAGATGTGTAGTGTTATTCTAGGTAGTTGTGTAAGATATCCCTTCAGATGCCCAGTTGCAACTCCAAAAGGAAGTAGATTGCAGTAGGTCTTGTGTCCTGTCTATCATAACCACCAGGCCATCCATCAGACGTTGTGTGTAACTGTTGGAGTCTCAGATGACTGCAAACACCCATGTTTTGGCAGCTGATTAATGCACTAAGGTGCCAAAGTCCAAGCAGTGGGATCTAATGTGCTATTTTACTCATCCCAGCAAACATACCTACCTTTGGTCAGCTGAACATCACTCTAGGATACACTAGACTAGCCACTGACTGTAGTGGAAATGCAGACATATTGCCCACACCTGAATAGCAATCTTGCAAATGCCTAACTTGAAATATTTGAATCTGGAACTAAAGTCTGCCTTTAGGAAATAAAGCACACCTGTATTGAGGCTTACATGTATGGACTGTCTCCCTGGTGGCTGCAGTCACTTTAGTTGGGTTCCCTATTCCCCATCCTTTGGATAGGTTTGCACACATCTTATTCCTGCTTTCAACGCTCTGTTAACAGACACATGCAGAGCCCCAACAGACTTCCATGCCTGATCTAATCTGATACTTCAACTTTCATTGGTTCAGCAGCTGAGAATCCTGTAATTCTCGAGACAAATTAAAGTAGCTTTTGTGACCTAAAGAACCTGTTCTACCAGTAATAACAGAAGAAAAATCTTGAGTAAAGCCTATTAAAGCAACTGAACTTACTTTATTTCCCTATTCATAACAGTTTTTCAATGTTGATGTGTTTTCAGGGAGTGATTTGTCTGAAATGACAGTACCTCTACATGAATAAATTCTGCAGAGTGCATTTAGGAGCGAAGTAATACCTCACAGCCTGACCTAATTAGTCCCCAGTCCAGCCTCTTAACTTCTCTACTCCTTCTACTGGTTCTGAGGCTCATCTGCTGTGCCAAACAGGTTCAGCTAACCATACTGTTAGCAAATGAAGAGAGCAATCAAAAATGAGTATCTTTATGCTAAGGTAAGGAGCTGACTCTGCTGAGCAAAATAGCCACTCAGCACCTGAGCCAGTGCGATGTGGAAAGGGGAGTGGGTCCTTTGACTGGCATTGAGGAAGGGCAGGAAGGTGGTGAAGTAGGACATCAGGTGGGCTGCTATGTGCTGCCTCTTCTTGGAGACTCCACTAGATTCTTTTTATTCTAGTTAATTTTAGTCAGATACTAATAAGTAACATGCACCCTGCAGTTTTTCAGGTAAAAATTACTCATTCTTTAACCCTGCACTAAGATTCCTGTTATGATTCCATTTTGTTGTCAAACTGTTCCTTAGAAAATCTGTCCCTAATTTGTTCACATACTGTAAGGGTTAAAGCAAACACGTGAGGAGAAAAGAAATGCTGATATTTTAAATGTCATAGTAAATGGAATTTCATGTTGAAGAGGGTGAAGTGGAAAGGATGGAGGCTTTCTGTAGGGTGAGAAAAAAGATTATCTTTATGAGCAAGTAATAAATGCAAGAACAGAGGAAAGTACTTATCTATTTTATTTCAATGTAAGTGAGAATATAATTAAGCCAAAATTTTTTACTTAAAATGTGAAAAAAAATGGAAGAACTTTTCTGTTAATCTCTCTGCCTCCTCTTTGTTTCCTTTTTCTCATTTTAAATACCACCTTTTAAGAACCCAGATCAAAGCTTGCCTATGTTATCAAATTTCTGATTGTATAGTTGCACTGAACTTATAAGTCTAATAAAGGAGAGGCTTGTACCCATTAAAGGACTTCTTACTGCAGGATAACTAAATTACCTACTAGACTGACATAAATTGTCAGGTACAGATTGTATCTACAAAAGGTTGATCCCCCCTGATTTATATTCACCTAATTTTAATAGTAAAACTTTGTAGTTCAGATTGCTGTTATTCCAATGAACAGAGCTTTATTCAATCAGAAATTTTCTGAAGTGGGGTATTGGTATAATTTTTCTCAGTGTACAGTACAGCAGTGAAGGCAGTTTCTTACACTTTAAGAGACACAATTGCAGACTGCTCTTATTAATATTGAATCAAACATGTTCATCAAACACTTTTTTCCTCATCAACACAAAACACACCCATTTCATACAAAGATTCTGTGACTTAAACTGATTGATGCATATCACGTTTCTATTTCTGCACAATTTCTGCTAAAATTGCATCTGAAATGGTTTCATACATAGAAAAAGAAGTCTGTACCTATTATTTAAAAAAGCCAAAGAGCAACAAACAACAGCAACAAAAACGCAAAGAAAAATCCCCTAGAGAGCAAATTCTACTCTGTACCTCAGTTGTGACAGAAATATAAATCAGCATGAGATGTATTTTTGGGTATATTCTCTTTAGCCAGAACTAGCAGAAAAGTCTATTTATCTTCTCTGTGAATTCTACTCAAAGACCCAGCTAGAAATCTTGTACAAATGAGATATGAAACCAGAGTATGTATCCAGGCTTTTTATCCTACCAGCAAGTTTAAATGAGCCAGGCATTAAGCATAGTGAAGGAATATTTTACAAAGAGGTCTTAGATTTTCTGGGAAACTGCTTTCCTTCTTGTGTGTTGCTAATGTCCAGCATTGGCATCAATAGCAGCTGTAGAAGAAGAGTTCCTGAAAAAAAAAATGCAAACATGTTGCAAAGCAGTGGAGATAAGGAAAAGGCAGAAGAATCTGGTGGGTTTTGTTGGTTTTGTTTCTTTGTTTTTGTTTTTGTTTGGTTTTTGGGGGTTCTTTTTGGGGGATGTGGGTGGTGTGCTAGCTTGTTTGGTTTTCTTTTCTTTTCAATGATAAAAAGAAATTGTGATCAGTTGCTTGATCCAGTGAAATGGAAACACACATACACATGTCAGAATATCAGAGAACAAAACTTTTCAGACTGACCAAGTTGTGCCTATGCCAGCAGCAGGACCTGCTGATGTTATCACTGTGGTGATGTGGTGCCCGTTCTGATATCCCCAACTTGTTCTTGGAGTACTGGTGGAGGTCTTTGTCACTTCTGCCCTGGATGAGTGTGGGCTTACCAAGTCTGTACAACCCAGCATGTTTGGCAAAGCATGATTCTACAGGTAGTCTCAAATCCTGTTTTCAGTTAGATCTAATCAAATCCCTTGCCTTGAAACTAAATGGAAGCACTCAATTTTGTGGGGGTTTTTGGGTGTGTTTTTGTTTGTTCGTATGCTTATTTTTCCCAAACACATCTCTAACATTGCAGCACTGAAGACATCAGCTTCGATGAGTTTTTGTCACTTCATTTAAATCAAATTTATGTAAATATGCACCTGAAACCATCTATGTTACTGCTTCACAGCATGTGGTTTGGAGGCTGTTCACAGAATCAAACAAAAGCTACTGGAAGTGTGATGAGGAACCTTTTTCTGTGAAACAAAATGGTTGGATCTCACAGGACTTTGCTCCAGGAAAGACAATTTTCCTATGATATTATTTCATCAGTTCTAAAAGATGCCTCCCACTTTCACTGTGATTAACCACAGAATAAATTTTAAAAGCTTATCTGTTGAAAAGAAGATCCTGTGATCTATTTGACGTGTAATGAGACTGTTCAGATGCAGATGTTTGTTTTCAGGACTATTGTAAATATCTTTGGAGTATCAGTTAAGCCAAGGATTTCCTTCCTCTCAGGAATTTACTTTAGACATCTTTTTCAAACAGCTTATTGCTTTTTAAATTATATGACACATTTCATAAAAGTATATAGCCAATTTAATTGTATACATACATAGTATATGTGCATATTTTAGTTTCATTAACAGACGCAACAGGGAACCCGAAATTCCCAGGAAAATAATATTTAATTAAAAAAAAATATCTATGGAACTATTGTAGCAGCCAGTAAATCTAAATCTAAATCATATAACAGAAACAACGTGGGAAGTAAACTAATTTTTACTATTTTGCCAAAGTCTAAATCTGAGAGACACAGTGTCTTTCCTGTGTATTCATTTTTTTAGTGCCTTGGTCCTCTGCTCCTCCAGAGCTTCGGCTGCTTATTGCCAACGTTGGATGAATCCACATTCTACTTGTGATGATCAAGGTTAGGCTTTCTCCAATGCCTTCACCATCGCAGCGCTCTGTTTAGCTCCAAACATTTTCCTAATTATTTTTTGCCCTTCGCTTACCTTAGGCTCCCCATGCCAATGCCTCCTCCTCTCTGCTCATGTGAAGAGTAAGTTTTTACACCTAGCCACTGCACCCAGTGCATAAATAAGCAAAGCAAATTTTGCATGACAGTAGCTTGATGATACACAGAACATAATTAGCGCTGCAGATGTCTGTGAAGATTAAGACCACTCAACTCCTTTGCTGCAAACAATAGTCCATAGTATTATTGATTATACCATTTGCTTTTTCCATTTTGCTTGCTGGAGCTGGAAGACAGAGAAGTAGCTGTAAATTTAAGGACTGAAGATGGAGAATCTCAACACTGCATTGTTTTTATTGTCTAGGCAAATATATTTTGGTAATTTTATTATCTAGGTTAATTTATATGGCAATTTATGCTCAATTTATATTCTCTGGAGAAATTTATATTAACTGAAGTAAACTCTAGTGTTAGCTCTGATTTTGGTGGAAATATAGCATCAAGGAAGATGACAAAAAAAGTCACATCATAGTGAGTTTCTTCTGTTGCAAGGCTGCTCAGTGGTTAATGTGAATGCATGATTTGTTTCTGAATGAATCCAGAAGTTGCCTGTGTTAAAACATCACCATTTACAGACATAGTACCACTGATATATATCAGTTATATAAATAAAAATTAAAAAAATATTATTCCAGAGCTTCCTAGCATCAACACCTTTTCTTCAACTGAAGACAAAGTTGACCCTCCGATGTTGCTCTTATGATGTCTGTATGCTGATATTTCTGACTTCCCTAGGAAGACCAGAAGGGATACTCTACAAAGTGCTGACAGTGTACTGGCATCTTCACAGGGTAAGTGGGATGTTCTTGTCTTGTCTTTCTCCTCAGTACCCAATCTGCTTGTTTGGTTTTGTCTGCTTGTTTTTTGTTGTTTTGTTTTTCTTAAGACTGGCACCTCACATGTGCTCTTCGTTCACTGCTTCCCACTTAATGTGTTTTCTTTCATTCTTCTTGTTGTCTCTGAAAACAGTTGTAACTAATTCACAAGGCTGCCCTCCCATAGTGACTGTGATGTGACCACTGCGATTTTTGTTTGCAGTCTGAGACCTCCTGCCATCAGGTGTGTCTGCACTCTTCCCCTGCACATTATGTTCTAAAGTCATGATTCCAGTTGTGCTTCTTGCACTTCTTATTGCACTGTTTCTTATTTCCGTCAATTATATTGAAACTGATACAAATTTAAGCAAGTTACTTGACTGATAGGAAATTGTTATTGCAGCTAAACGAGCTCAATGTTGTCAGGCCAAGACCAGCCCAAACAAGACCCAAGATCCTGAGGCATCAGGTAACTGCAAAGCATATGGGCCTTTATTATACATGGCAAAGTTGTATTTACCAGGCTATAAAGTTAAGTCTGATGATCCATATGTGGTATATCCTGCTGGTTTAAGTCATCTTTTAAAAAACAGATGTTTTATAGAAAAAACAAGTTTCCAAATGTTCTCTCATTCACATTTTTCTGTTTCATGAATCAGTTTGACAGTGTAATAGAAAAGCTTGAAGTATCATTCTGATTTCTCTCTTCTCTTAATAAAGTATTTTTAAATTGAGTATTCATTTGTAAGTACAGATAATTCTAAACACTTTTCCCTTTTCCCTGAAAACATTTTTCAATATATTAACTAATTTTTATACCTCATAACTTCATTTCTACTATCAGATTGTTTAATTTTAAAAATAAAATAGAGCTTAGGCTTTATTTCAGCTTAAGCTTTTATGTCTGTACAATTTTGGAATATTTTACAAATGAAGTCTGAAATGCAATGCTTTTTCATTGCATTTAAAGCAAGCATGCAACCTGCTTTTTAATTTAATATTAACAACACTCTTTTTTCTATTGCATTGTGAGGTTTTTGTAAGGATTAATGTTGACTTTTCAGACTGACTAAAACTTTGTAATTTCTATGAATAGCTTGCAGCTCCCTGGGCTGATGGGCCACCCCGAAAACACACAATAGAACATGCTAATGTTTACTCAGTGTTTGCTCAGACAGCGGCAGTTAGCCCAGGAGATTCCTACGACTAATGCTATTATTAATAATAATTCAATATCTCGGGAACAATTTGCTGTTCTATGATAAAGTGATAGGAAAATTAGCCTTTTAAATCAAACAGTGAGTATGAATGGGTTGTGTTGGGATAGAAGATCTGTTGTATCTGATGCTGCCACTGGAAAGTCTGAGCAGAAGATGGTGAGAAGTCCTTTTTGCTCTGAGTAGCATGTCCTGGGATGACAGGAACTGCTTCAATTTCCCCCCAAGTGGAAAATGTTCTGCTTCCCAAAAATGGGTAATGTATGTGTTGGCAGATAACTGCAAAAAATTAGGTACCAGTTGCATTTCAAGAGTCTCTTTAGTCTATTGAAGAAAAGTAAAATTAAAAAGTAAGAAGTTATGAAAAATTCTGCATGTGCTCAGTCTTTTAGTAACTGAGATGATTTGCAGGATTACTTATTCCTGGTCTAACTATGACTGAGGACCTCTAAGTCTGTACAAGACAGAGTAGCAGAGGACAGAGCAAGGGGAGTTGCTGTTACTGCAGGGCAGCCTCTATGAGGGAAGACCAAGGCTCTACTGAACCTCCAACCAGCTCCAACCCTATCTCCCAGCCCCTAAAACATTTTGCAGCTTGAATCCCCATTCTGGATTTATCATATGGTATAAATGAAGATCATCCTCAGAGTCTTCCCTGAGTCCATCAGCCAGTGTTTGCACTAGCAAATTAAGTAGGTGTACAACTGCTCCTGGTTCAAATGCCAACTGGCACTGAATGACCTGTAATTAACTAATGTTATTAGTTAACCTTCTTAACCCTGAAAATTGGAGTGATTGACTGGCAGTTGTTTGCGACCTCTCACAAACCTTGCCTGACAGTGATTTGAGAGAAGTATGAATTTGCACAGTCCAGACTGTACTAGGCACTGTAAAAATAATTAAGACAGAGATGTCTCAGTTGTAGCATCTGAAGAGGTTTCTTGGCCCCCTTTACTTCGGTATGTAGAAGTAATTTTATACTTCATAGTTTTATTACTTCTGTTTTATAGAAGTAATTTAAAGGCAGTTACTGTACTAACACTCCTGTTTAATCCCTTTCCTGTAGCACTGTGTATTTCCTTGACTGCTTCTGGTAAAAGCCTAGAGTCCATGAATCTGCCAGGTCTTTCAAATGCAAGTGTCAGGTTTCATGACTTCTGTCTCAGTTTGGAAAACTGTGATTGCGACACTCTTTATTCTTCAGATCTGAGCAGCAGTGTAGGTTTTTTGTATGTAAAATGCCAGTCTCAAGGTAGCAGCACACAGAAAGGTGCAATTTAGTTTGACAACCTTCATATAGGCTTTTCTTGACAGGATTAATCTCGCACTTCACATATTTATTCCATATAAATTGAACATTACTAACTTCTCAAGGGGTCTTAGAAAAAGCCTACTTCTGTTAAAAACACTTGTGTTTACAATCCCTTGTCTGTGCTAATTGCAATCAAATAAGAAAACTGGAAAAGGAATTGAATATCTCCTTATCTGGGAGGCATTTAAGTTGCATTATGAAATGGAATTCAATTCTGTCTAAAAAAATATAAATGTAGAAAAGTGAAATGTTTGTTAATGATAACAATTATACTCAATATACATCTTAGCTGAAAGCAAAAAGTCTGTTTCTCTTTCCCTCACATGACTTTCAGTGAGAGCTGAATCCAACCCTGCTACATGGACATCAAAAGTTCTGCAATTACATTCAATGGAACACAGTCTTTCAAAGGTTTGTTAACTCCTAGGAGACAGAGCTTGCATCAATCTGTATGGTGAAAAGATGCCTTGACAACAAATGGTAACTGAGTATTTTCTTGGCTGCCTTTAAAACAGTACCCCAATTACCATTGCTGTTGTAATCTCCAGTGTAAGGGCACTGTGTACTTAGTCTTCATAATCTAATTCTGTTTGGTGAGTAACATTTTATATTCTGATATAACTGCTTCTGATAAAACTGTTTGGTAGAATATTCTATACTGAAGTGTTTCAAAGTAAAAATATAGGTAAAAGACACCTACTTAGGTTTATGTCTGATTTTATTTTTTAAGTTGGACCAGTCTGTTTTATTCTGTCCATGACAGCGGTGAATACTAAAACTGTCAGCATAAGACACAAAAGTTTTCTCTGAATGTCCAGTTACATGAAATCTTGCTCTCAAGGCAGTTTGTCACTGGCTTTGAAAAGGTAACAATGTTTACTTTCTTTCTGATATAGAAAAATTAAGAAGAGGTTAAGGCAGGATTTTAAAACTTGAATAACTCTTAAACTCAGAGAATTGTAATCACTTTTGGTGTGAAGTTGAATCAAACCTACAAACTCCATGAAATTTCACATTCTTATTTTGGCTTTACATGTCTAATTTTCTCAGGTTTAACTGGACTGCACAGGGCAGAAAAATACAACCAGCTATATACTTCAAGTTTCTTCCTGGTCCTCTATTAAATGAAGAAAGCCCTGACTTGTCTTTCTGGTTCTATGCTTATGCTGTGTAACTTTATCACTTCTCCTTTTATGTCTCCTCTGTAATCTAAACAATACAAACCTTTTTTATTTTATACTACACAGAAATCTCACCAGTCCTTTTTTCTCTGGTAGAAATGGACTGAATGTTAGAACTATTTATCTCTTTGAACATCTGATGTTATACTTCATAATAACTTCAAAGGTCAGACACTCTCCTGACACTGAAAAATGCCATTAGGTAATAAAGATCAAGATTATATATCATCTCCTTTTTAGATAACACATACATTGTGACACTTCTTGAGTCTGTGTCAGACACCTCTAAATTTCACACTTTTAACATAGAAATCAAGATATGCAGAGAAATGGGTACAGGAGCAAAATAAGCTGTGTACAGAACAGTAACAGGAAAGTCATATAGGTGAAACCTAAACTATTTTAAAAGCAAGTGAGCTCTTTTTGTTTTAGCCTTGTGAAACTTGTTAATAAAGTACATGCCAAAGATGGTAGAAACCCTGTAATGCTAACGTTAATGCTAACATTTCTAACAGTTTAATTTCCAAGGACTCACAGAGGGCCAAATCCTTTAACTGAGCTAAGGAAGGCATTAAATAAATCAGGTAGATGGTGGGAAAGGAATTTAAGAACACATTTTCAGAAAAACAATGCAAGAAAATATCTGACTGGTTCTTGCAAAGTCATCAATGCTTCAAGTTTTGTGCAGTTTTCAAGGTATCTACCTAGTTGTGTTACTGAACTTGTTGAACCTGTAGACCCTCTTCAGTAGGATTTCTTCACACTGAACTAACTGGTTTGGGACCTTCCTTTGGCTGATTCTCTCAACCTGACAGGCAAGGTCACTTGGCTGAGGCCAGAGAGTCTCTGGATTATTTCTGTTTTCTGACTGATATTGTCCAAGGTAAAAGATATATGAGAATATGGCATCTCAACTTGCTGATGCAGACTCCAGTTTTAGGGTTTAGTTTTGCAAGCGCCTATCTGAACAGACCACACAAGCAATTTCAGCAGAAGCTGACTTTTGGCATTTCCTATGGGCACTGGCACCCTCAGTCCCTAACTGTCCCTTATACAGTTTAAAGGGGACTTTGGCATCTAACTGTACTGCCTAGTGGCTGGGCATGACACTTCTAGCTGCTACATATGTGCTCCTTTCACTGAATGTGAGCACGGAAAGCCAGCAGAGAACTAGTCTTTACCAGTCTGCCTTTGTGCATTTGAATCACTGTAGTAAAATGTGCTGAAAAAAGGCATCAGAGTGATCAAGTAGGTAGAAGATAAAGAGATGAGAGTACAGTTCCTCACTTACTGAAACCCTTACTACCTCAATTTTCAGGCTGCTTGAAAAATTCTTTATTCTCTTCAGGAGAATATTTATTTGAATTTACAGCTGTTACTTCCTTTATGATGCTTCCCACCTATTTGCACTGCTCTATACTCCTTTGTATTGCCTTGCTCATGTATTTAATTTCTACAAGATATTGAAGAAATTAATTCATTTGGAAATATTTTCCTAATTATTCTATCATGTATCATGTTACAACACTTTTGACTGAGTGACCATAATGTAGGTACACTAGATTTTGAGGAAACTATTTTGAAAGAGCTAGAAATTCTGCATCCAACAAAAGAGCTCTTTCTATGTAAGGGAAAGTGCATATTGAATTTTATTATTTTCCTGTATTGCTTTCTTGTTGCTTTCATGCCTGTTATTATCAGTTCATCCACTTGCACTACCATTGTGCTAGCCACTGACTTAACCCCTAATAGGAAGCTCATCTGTAGGAAGCTACATTACTTAATTCATTCACCTACAGAATAATATAAAAGATTCTTCTGTTTTGCATCTGGTCTTCTCTCACATAATGATGCAGGATATGGAGAAGCTGGCAGCATGGAGTTCATCATGTGATCCCTTTCCCAGCATATCTGTCCTGTTACTGGGCAGATCTATGAGGCAGATTTAATAGCATACTCACCCATTAAGCAACACCAGTAAAGTTGATTCTTCAGAAATATAAATCATTCAGTGTAGTTGTTTCTTGCAAGTTGTGGTCTTGTTTAATCTTGTGCTAAAACATTATATCGTAGTTTTGAATCACAAATGCCTTTCAGTTCTGTAGGTTGTGTATACTGCTAGAAATGGCCATCCTAACTTGCATGCAAGGATGGGAAGGTACAAGGAAGGGGAGTCTTTACAGCTCGCTTTGAATAGCAGAACATGCTTCCCTATCACTCCCTCACTTCACAGGTCAAAAGATGCATTAATGTGCACCACAACAAACCATTTGGAGCTAAGTGGATTCATTCACGTGTAGAAGAGAATTTGACTCAGTATTCTTGCATGGAAAAGAGATCCAGGCAGACATTAAGGCTTACTTCCACTAATTTTAGAGATAATTTCAAAAGTTTGGCCCATGTATTACATTTATAAATATCAAATCACAAAAATCAAAAGTATTAGCTCCTTGTTATGAATATTTTAAAGAAATTAAGGAACTACATTTTTTTATGCTGTTTCTAATGCTAAATTGAGTCTTAAAAGTATTTAACAAACTTAACCAGCCTCTCTGGAGGCCAAAACCCAAATTGTTTCAGCATAGAATTATTACTGAAAATAGAGATTGTAGAATATTTGAGGCTTCAATTACAGAAAAATTACAGAGGGACATCTAAATCTGGGATAAATAGGACATCCCTTTTTTCTCACTGAAGATGTCCGATGTTAAAAGACTTAATTTTTTTTTCTTTTTAAAGTTGTTGAGTGATTTTGCTCCTTTTTCTTGTGCAAGCTCTGTTGAGTTTTGGGTTGCTGAATCTGTCGCACTGGTGAGCAAAGTAAACAGTCTATTTTCCCTGTGAAGTAAGCATGAAAGTGGACAGTCACAATAATATTGGTGGCCCAGCATTCAAACAAATTGTATGAGTGCTTAATTTTGTTCCCTTAGTAACATGAACTACTCAAAAGTTGCTTCAATTGCCTCCACTATCCTTCAAAATGCGGATTAAGACAAACTGCATTGAAAGACCTCCCAAAAAATGAAAATAAAAAAGAGGTTATGAAAACAATCGACAGTGTTCACAGAAAGCTACTCAAGGCATTGTGTTAAAAACAGAAGTGGATTTTAAGAATAAACTGTGATGAGAACAGGAATATTGGGGGTAAACTGTAAGAGAAGATTTATAATGTATGTTTGCATAAGCATACATTACAAAAGGGAATATTCAAAGTAGCTTAATATAATGTTGTGGTTTCATCTAACAAGGAACATATCTGAATGAAAAGCATTAAATTCAACGTGTGAATAAGGACACCAGCTTTGTTCCCAAATCTGCATGTCCACCAAGAAGCAAAAATAACTAGATTACACTGTCAACTTAATGCTACACCTAATTTTAAATCAGGGAACTTTTCTGATATGGAAATAAAATATACAGTAATTGAAAACTTTAGTTTCAGTGTAGCATTAGCTTGTAGTTCTTGTCAGCACTTGTAATTATAGAAGTGTTCCATTTTTAGACTGTTAAGGGTTGGAAAGAACGTTAAAGATCATCTATTCCCAACTCTCCTCTTCCATAGGCAGGGTCACCTCCTACTACACTAGGCTGCTCAAGGTCTTATCCAACCTGGCCTTGAACACTACCGGGCTGAGGCAGCTGCAAGCTCCCTGGGCAACTGGTCCCAGTGCCTCACCACTCTTGTAGTAAAGAATTACTTCCTAATATCCAGGCTAAATGTCCCATTTCAATATTTACCCATTATTCTTCGTTCTGTCACTACAGTTTCTGATGAAGAGTCTCTCTCCAGCCTACCTGTGGGCCTCCTTCAGATACTGGAAGGTTGCTATAAGGTCACTCTGTAACGTTTTCTTCTCCAGGCTGAAAAGCCACGAATTTCTGAGCCTGTCTTCATTAAAGAGCTGCTCCAGTCCTCTTATCAACTTTGTGGCCCTCCTCTGGAGTTGCTTCAACATTTCCATGTCCTTCTTATGTTGAGGGCACCAGAACTGTACACAGAACTCCAGGTGAAGTCTCACAAGAGCAGAGAAGAGAGGGAGAATCACTTCCTCTGAACTGCTGGCCATGGTCCTTTTGATGCCCCCCAGGATTTGTTTGGCTTTCTGGGCTGTGAGTACACACTGCTGGCTCATGTTGGGTTTTTCATCAACCATTATCCCCAAGACGTTCTCTGCAGGGCTGCTCTCACTCACTTCTTCTCCCAGTCTGTAGGTATGGGATTGCTGTGACCCAGGTGTAGGACCTTGCACTTTGCTTTGCTGAACTTCATGAGGTTTGTATTGGCCAACCTCTCAAGTGTGTCAAAGTGCCGCTGGCTGGCATCCCTTCCCTCCAGTGCATCGACTGCACCACAGAGTTTTCCTTGTTTGTTTTTTTAATCCATCACAGTGAGCCAACTCTACCCGAAAGCATTTTGGTTTTGCTTTTGAAAGTCAGAAGAAAATCCTCTCTCCTCTGATCTCCACAATTACCTTTACCTCATTCTTCAAGTGCATAATAAAGAAAATTTATGCAAAGCAAATTTTCAGTGTTCAAGAACAAGCTAATTGGGTTCTTTTCATAATTGGTAATTTATTGCACATTTGTATTCAAAACTGTTTCCACTGAACTCCCTGAGTTTTCAAAAAGAGACACAGTGCTTTTATATTACATGCTTTTCTTAGCTGTCAAGCCTAACTAAAGAATCCTTTACTTTTATTTAGAAAAGACCTTCAGAATATCTTCAACAACCAGGAATAGGCTTTTACAAGTTAATGCTTGAACTCATGCTGTGTCAATATTGCTGTGCCATTCAGAGAGAGTACAAGCTCCTTCTGTTTTCAAACGTCCTACCTGAGCATCCCATTAGAGAAGTATTACCTGGAGCTAAAGCTTTTTTAGGCAGGAGCCTACACCTCACTGTGTGTCTTCCCACAGTCTTCTCTTTTCAGTTCCCTTAGACTGTATTTCAAGAGCAGGGGCAGAGCAATTTCTTTGCTCCGGCTTTCAAGAATGGCATGTCTCAGAGTACTATAAAAATAGGGTTCTAATTCTATTTAAAGATTATGCACACTGGTTTTCAGTAAAATTCCCTGTTGATGATATTGAAGAAGAAGAGAAACAACCATCAGCAACTTGTATACTTATTCTATTGTATTGATGTCTACAAAGAGTCAGATACAGACTACTTTTGCCACAACAGCTAGTCTGCGCTGCTGGGTAATTTTCCCTTGGATATTTCCCAAGTATAGTAGATGTAAAGGCCAAGTAAAAACAAAAAAAACTATGCTGTTCACAAATGTAATTTGTCTTCATGAAACACACAATGAAAACTGCTGACACCTGGAATCCAACTCATGCCATTTAATGTATTTTATGTGTCTAGCAGAAATCCATAGATCTCTAGATACAAAGAGAATTTAAGATTAAAACGAAGAAATTATGGCACCCAAGGGATACTTTCCCTGCCAGTTGCTCATCTCTGCACTCTAAATAGTTAATTTTAATGAATTAATCTTCACAAGCTGATAATATTTTCCTAAATTCCAATTAGCTGCTGCATGGACAGAGCTTGTTGTTTTGCAAAATACATTGGTTTTGGGCATCTTTGTTAGATGTAGCTGTGTGGCGAGAGAGACTATCCAGACTGCAGTTCATTTGCTAGGAGAAAACATATACACAGGTTTTGATTACAGATCATGTGGAAAACACATTATTAAATAGAAAATTCTTGTTAACAGCCTTTGTTGCAGATAGGATTAAATCAAGGTGAACTTAACTATCAAAGAAGTATTTATGCTTGCTGTATCACATCAACATCTTGAGTAGCTAAAATACATTTTTCAGATTCAGTGGATTTTAATAGAGAGAGAGTTGCCTTCTCAGATGTGTTATATAAATAAATCAAACACTTCAGAAACAAGGAGCTGTGTGTTTATCCATGATGAAAAAAAGACAAAGTCAGTTCCATTTGGATATGGTTACTTGATAAGCTGCAGTTTGGCAATGATTTCCATCCATATTATCCACAAATCCTGACTCTTCTTAAAATCTTAGTTCTATATACCTTTGTGTGGATTTCTGTCAGCCTATTATTCCTTATTCCCTTCCACAAAAGTATCTATTTGCTTTGTTTATGTGTGCCACAAACACAGAATATCTTTGCCATCGCCAGATATCACAAAACCATCATTCACGCAGCAGGATACAGGATGCTGCAAATCCGATCTCTGCTGTATAGAAGTCTATAGGAAAATCTTTGTGTGTGACTGTAGTTCTTTCAGATATGATCTTTTAATTTTTCACAGAATCTCTCTTCTGTTGCGTGTTTTATTTTTGTTTGATGTGCACTGCTGGGCCTCTGTATCTCAAACCCCATTGATTATGAAAGACATTTTCCCAATCAAAGCATAATCTTTCTGCCTCTGCATATTGAATTCACTAGAAAACCCACGTATTCACCTTTTCTTTATGGACTCATTAGTTCAGCCTTACTTCTGTGGATCACAAGAACAGCCTTTCGTTACTCTCTCCAGCAGCAACTTATGGAAGAGATTTTATATGTTATCATACATAATACCAGGAGATTTGACTTGATAGAAAATGTCTAGTCCTATAACTCACTCAAGAATCAAAATTAGCTTCAGGAATAAAGTGAGGATGAAAAGATATTGCAAATCCTCGGCTCTTTGGCAAGAAGACACCGTCTGCACAAGTTTTTCAGAATATCAGCTCAAATAACTTTGCTCAAAGAGCAAAACTGGTAATGCTACAGATGATACACATGAAACTGGAGACTGTGCACAGGATCAGATGCAATCCTGTGATCTCTTCTTTGTTGATTGAGTTCAGTCAACATTCACCTGAAAGGGCCAGAATAACAATCTCAAAATTTGGCCTCGACAGAGTTGGTGAAAAAGAGAAAGAAACTAATGCATCTTACTGTTGAATCTTATAGTGGGAAGAAGATATGCAGTTTAATAAGATAAGATTTTTAACTCAAACTAGAAGATCAAAATACTGCCATCCCACACTGATGAATAAGTATTTGTTCAAAGCAGAAGAATTGTGTATATTTCTTGGATGTATATCAGTGTGCATGTTTGGTGAGAAGAGGGTAGAAACAGGGCCACAAAAATGCATTGAAACAAAATATAAAGGCACATCTCTACACTCTGAAATAAGCCTGGATCTCAAGCCTATTTTCACACTGAGCTGTGTTGGATCCACATCATTTAATCCCAGGCGGTTCAGAGGAGCTTTAGACCTCTTTTGAAAGGGTTTCTAACAAACAAATGTAAGTTTCTTATAACCCAGGTAAGAAGTTGATGGCCTAGCTTGGATCTTTCTGAGCAAAATCTTCATGACTCTGGATACTAGCAAGGGTAGCAGACAGCAAGGTGACTGGAAAACCTGTAGGACTTCTGAGCACTATGTAGGTTTTCAGCAAGACTTTGCAGTATCAATCTAGTCAGATTATCATAGAGGTGAATTGAAAGTACTAGTAAAGCAGTCCCACTCCAGCATCTGATATGTGTCCTCTCTAATTGTAGTAAAGGGAGAGAGACAGAATGATGAACCCTCACATCTCAAAGCTGTTATCCATGAATCACTAAAGAATTATTGACGCTGAACCTTGTCCAAAGAGAAATTTGCAATGCATTGGAATAGCTCTCTTAGTAATCCCTGGTAATTTTGATTTAAAAAAATTTGCATTCTACACATGAGATAATGAGATTTGGAACTCAATTTTTGATTCCAACGGTGAGAATGTGATTTTTACCTTGACAATAAGATAGTTAAATTACATTTCAGAAATTAAGAAATATAGTAGCCTTTTTCCTTTAAAAATTTGAAAGGTAGCCTCAAGCCGGGTTTAACAAAATAGTTAAGCATGGAAAAAACAGCACATCCCTGCAACACAGTGTCTGCCAGTACTGTGTTGTTTGCTGGAAGGATGTGAAAACTGACTGTGCTATGGTGTGTTAGGAGATACCAACATTGATTGAAACTGTTCGGGATACACAGGACAACTTTCAATGATTGTTAATGGTATGTGGAGCTCTTTCATTGCTCTCAGTCTCTTCTATATTACTTCAATATAAAAAATAGCACATGAGAATTTGAACATAAAAACCTCAGTGAAAGTCACTATTTCTCAAGATCTTCTGAATCTTGGGCAGGAAGTATGTTTTTACACTAGACTGATTTTTCTGTTGAAATCTGCCCTTTGCTTTACATTCTCTGTCAGTGTTTATTCTGTCTGCTGCCATCACTATCTGCTGCTGTGGGCTACCACAGCAGCACTTGTGTATCCAAAAGCCCTTACTACAAAGAGATGCCGGTCTATGTTTTACTTTGCTAATAAATGAGAAATTTAATTACTACAGGAGATGTCTTGGCAAGGGCCATACTGGTGTTAAGGTGAAGCATTCCACATTTACTCCTCTTGTATATTTTCATGTTCAAGACTGCTGAATCTGAGTCTGGAGTGACCAGATGTTGCTACAGTCCCTCTTGAGTCCACTTTCCACCTGGTTCATCCACACCTTTTGTAAACATTAACCTGTCTTTAATTTTCAGATACACTCTCTCTCCTTTATATGTTAGTGCCATTCTTCCTCTGCAATTATATAGGCTGATTTCATTGAAATAATGATCAGTTAGACAGTTTTCAAATGGTATAATAGGCGTCTTTTACCAATAATTGTAAAAAGTAGGTATCTGTCACTTGGTATGACAGCAACAGAGAGCTGCTGAATCTAAACCTAGGAAATGCACATTTTGAAATTGGACTCTGATAGTCACAAATTAAATTTTAAAAATTATTGGGATTTTAACATTTGTTCTTGAGATTCAACTATGTGGAAACACATTGGGCTCACAGAAATACATTGACCCAGATCTAGTTTTCCAGTTCAAACTTGCCTTTAATATGTGCAAATGAAAGTTTGCAGAACAGAATAATCACAGTGCAACATGACATATCAATTTCCTTCCATTACAGGACAGGCAGACAGCTGGCATGGTGCTGTTTACTATGTGTGAACAGTGTGCTTGGAATCCTATGGAGCCCAGATGTGAATTATTCCTGTCCCTGAGAGCTTACAGTGAAGCAAAAGAAAATGAGAAAGCCATATGTAAAAATATGAGCTGTTTAAAATGTCATTGTAAGGGAGGGAATAAGAAAAACCTAGCATAGTAGAGTTACACTACATTTTATATATTTACTTTTATTAAAATTTGTTTTGGAAGATGCAGTGCTGTGTGCCTGTCTCATTCAGAAGTAGTACTGAGATATAATTGAAACAGTGATAAGTCATAGTCACCTACAGTCTTGCTACTTGGGAAAATCTGCACACACATTAGCAATAGAAAAGTATTCTTTGAGGACCACGCTTGATATTTTACTTTTGAATGTGCAGTATGTGATGAAAGCGCCACCAACAGAAACTTCCAGTCCTTCAACAAAATAAAAAAATTAGTTGGTGGTACACAGTCACCAACTTAGCATATTATATGGTATAACGTTTTGTGGATAATAAATATCTACCCTGAAAAAAGATTTTTTTAAGAAGTAACAAAGATTGGTATTAAATATGGGCTATAAAATATCATTAACTATTCATGGGTTTCATTGAAATATTTTTGGATGAGTAAGATATTTGTAATTGTCCTACCTGAAGGGCTTGATTCCAGCTCTAAAATGTAATTCAGCCCTGGAGGAAGACAGGTATTATTTCTTTTTGTGAACGTGAAAGAAACTTGTAATTTGATAGCAGTACAATGCAAAACACTGTTCTAATAAAAGCTTCTAAAGGAATATTTTGAGTTAGTGTAGCCCTGACATGGTTGTTCTTTGGGTACAGTGTCTCTTGTCCACTCCTAGCCAGTCAGGTCCATGTTAATCTTTGTTGAAACCTCCACAGCTCCTGCTTTAAGGAGCTGTGTTTAGGTCAGGGATGATTTGTTTCCTGTTAGACAGACACAGGTCTATGATTTCAGTCTATGTGGAACAAATACCTTCTGTAAATGTTTAGCCTGCACTTTACAAAAAAAGAGAAGAAAAAGAAATTTTTTTGGGGGGGGGTAAAGTTAAGATCAAGACTAAGGATTCTAGGGAGAGGCAAGAACTAGCAAAAGCCGACAGAAAAGTCACACACGACTGTTCAGTGACTGAAAGTGTGTTGCTAAGATTGAACCTTTCTCTTATCTTTCTGCTAGTCTGAATCTTCATGCACTGTTGGAAAAAACCCCATGTCTGTCTCTCCCATGTCCATTTATGACACCTTACAAGTCTTAAGAAATTATGTTAAAAGTAATGTTAGCTAGGATGTTATATGTAACACAGAGATAATATAGAAATGCCATAAATAATGTTTTGCCATTGTTTCTGCCTATCGAAACTTCTTACTAAAAAATTATCTTTCAGATTTCTGCCAGAAGTTCTCACCAGAGCTTCCTGATAGAGTTTTCCTGACAGAAGGTCCTGCTATTGTTTCATCTGAATAGGCCTACTTGCCAAGCAACCACCTACAACCTTCTCTGAACACTATAAAAATTAAAGAGAAATTTCAGAAAATCAAGGAAGAGGAAAGAGAGAGAGAGAACCAGTTAACCGTAGTTGAGAATCAATCCCCACCTCCCCTTCACCTTTTCTCCACCACTGGCTGCTGCCTCCCTGCCACTGCAGACTGAAACTCTGACAACCTGGAGAGAGCTGAGACCCACCACGTCATATGCATGAGTTATATCTTGTCCTTCTACCCTTACCATATTTTTGAGGGCCAAAACGTGCTGCTGAATCGGGACCCTGCATGGTCTGCAACATGCCTTCGCATGAGGGACAAAACCACACATCCTGGCTGCATTTCAGAGAACTAAAGCTGCTAAAGACCCTTCTGAAGCTAAAGAGATAACGTTGAAAAGCAGCAGAAACAGAAAAAAAAAAAAAAAAAGGCAGGAACTGCTTCTATCCTTCCTCACACACCAATATGGCAAAAAGTTTTGGTTTTGATGGCAACTTTTCTCTGCTTCTAAAAGTAGCTTTTTCCAACCTTTTCTTGTTTTTTTCTCTTTGCATCTCTTAGTGATTAATAAAGTCAGTTTTGGTATCAACAGATAACGTGTGAGTTTTAATTTCACTCGGGAATATTTGAATCTGAAGTTCTTTCTGTAACATTTAAGCGCATTGTAGCAGTATACTAATGAGGAAATGTATTACACATCTTCAAGCATTAATGCTTAACGAAAAAGAAAATAAAAATTCTATTAATTCTACACAATTTTCCAATGACTTAAAACTAGGGCATGTTATTATTGCTAAGGAGATTTATTTGACATTGAGAGCTTGAAGTTTTGTGATAAGGAGATTTTCACATCAATTAAAAACTGCTTAGTTTTATGGATTTAAAATTCTTGTATATTCCTATGTAAACATGAACACATCCATATATATATACCATTGGCGAAACAGAATTGAAAAGTCACCTTTGTTGTAATGTCTCTCTCCAAAATCTTATTTTAGATCACTTGTGGTTTTTGGTTTCTGTTTGTTTTTTTTTTTTTTTTAAATTTTAAAATTTAATACATTAGGAAATAATTGAAACACTGCAGTGGCAGTGCCAGATGTCTAGATTTTCAAGGGTCACTGACTTTTCATACCCAGAAAGGTTTGTTTTATTTTGTGAAAGGTCTATGAAACACCAGTTTCAATTTCCTCAGAAGGTCAAATTGTGGCCATATAAATGGTGTCATCCCCTACCACAAATAAATCAATTAGTGGATTTCCCTGCATGTTGTAATTTCTGAATTGCTAACCTGGAATAGCCCAAAGAGGGTGGTTTTAATCAGAAATCACTACAAGTAATATATAAAAGAAAAAAAAAAGGAAAATATATTGAACAAAACAGCTTATGCTTAAAATAGTTGATGGATACTAACAATTTTTTGTTTTTCCAGCTAGAACTAGTCACATTTATAAAATGAATGGAAGTAAAAAAAAAAAATTTTTAGACTTAACAGAAGGAGCAATGACGCTTCTTGATTTAGTAAAGGCAGTGGAAAAGATGTGGGGAGAAAAGGGCCTGAGGCATTTGGTGATATGATGAGTAAGACCTAAATAATGCAGTGTTTTCTCAGCTGTAAATGCAGGTGTTTGCAGAAGTGGTGCAGTTGTTCATGCTTTTGCTTCTACAATTCCCTTTAGTCACATATCTGAATAAAGATTCTTTTAGCAGCTGTTTATCTCTAATACACCCAGAAAAGCAGGGCTTTCTGTACATTTCCACATCCTATCCCCTGCCCCCTGCTTTATGCAAGGATACTTAAGAATAAGATAAATTCTACTTTAGAGCTTGTCTACAGTCCAATAAGGAAAATCCTCTAAAGGCAAGAAAATTTTGTTTAAATTATACTCATGGCAGTGGCTATCTATCTATCTATCTATCTATCTATCTATCTATCTATCTATCTATCTATCTATCTATCTATCTATCTATCTATCTATCTATCATCTATCTATCTATCTATCTATCTATCTATCTATCTATCTATCTATCTATCTATCTATCTATCTATCTATCTATCTATCTATCATCTATCTATCTATCACCTTGTCCAGCCTGTGTAAATGGTCATGCAATAAAAAAATAAGATTAATTTCTCTACAGATGTGAATGAGATTTTAGCGCATGTGTGCATACACTAGGGAAGATTTGATAATGTGCATGGAAATATCCCTGGGAAAGCATTTATTCCTGTGTTCACTCCTACTTTCAAACACTATTCTCTTTTCCCTCTCCGTCAGGGCATATAGTATTGCATAGTGGCTAATTTCCTAGCTCTTACTTTTAATTGTCACCTGCCATTAAGAAAAAATAAAATTAAAAAAACCCCCAAACAACCCAAATCAAAAAAACCTCAAAACAAACCAACCCCACATGAGACTGAGGAAGTATTTTGTTGTCACAGTTGCATAGAAAACCTTGAAAACAGGACTAAAAGTAACTAGATGTTACCATTCATTTTGTAATGCTAGTTGATGTCTGAAAAGAACTGATTTGAGTCATATAAAGTGACCTATGCAGTTTGTTATGTACCAGCTTTGACACCAGCAGTGATGCGTTCAGCATCAGTATTCCTGTTTCCCTCCTTACTGTAACATGTAGGAACACAGAAGCAGCATTTTATTTTGACTGACTTTTTTGGGTTAGTTCCTCCAGCACATTGGTTTACAAAAGTCCCTCTTTCCCAGTTCAAAGAATTTAAGAGAAAAGAGCAAGATGATACATCAGGGCTGCAAAGCCCATGAGAGCATACGTGAACACCCTGCATGGTTGTGGGGGTTGAGGGGGTCCTGTGCAAGAACTGGTCTAGGAGGAAAATGGTTTGGAAACCTCTTTGCTCAAGAAACCTGTTGTGTGAGAATAACCACTCCTTGTGTTTCCCTCAGAAGCTGTTACTCAGCTAAGAGAGATAATGGGCATTCTTTGCTCACAAGTGGGGGAAGGGAAGAGGAGGAGAGAAAGGGAAGGACTTAGCAAATGGCACTGTGCAGGTCAAAAGGCCCTTGATAAATATAGCTGAGAGACCTGCAGCCGGTGTATGTTTATTTACCACCCAACTGTGAGTTCTGGCAGCTGTGTAGCGTTCCCAAAATAAACTTCTTTTCTTGTGTGAAAGTCCATGGTTTAGTCTTCTGATTACCTGTTTGAACACTGGATCTTTCAGCGATGGTGTTTCAGAGACAATGTATGACTCTTGTTGGGTTCAGAACCACTAGAAGAGTAACAGCTGAATTAATTACTCACATAAATTTTCTGAACATGCAGAAAGTGTACTTTTTTTCCTTCTTTCTGTTTCATGACTTTGGTGTGCCAATGGCATTTTCTATAATAATTTTTTTTCCCATATCTAAATAGTCTAAATCTCTCATGGAGGTATTTTTTTCTCCTTTATTATTTTTTTTAATTATATCTTGACCTGTTGTTCCTTCCTGTATTTTCTTGGTTAATTTATTGCCTTTTATCTCTCCTGATCGTCTGTTATTGTCTGGTCCCTTAACAGATTTTTATTCTTTTCAACATTTACATGCAGAACAGAAATATTCTGTAGTGTTCACAGCTGTAAGATAAGCTCTGATTTTAATATTCTTGTCCTAGGTACAAAGGCTTGCTTACACAAGGGAATGACTCATTCTCCGCTGCTTTTAAATCTAGCAAGTTTGAATTTCACTGATGGTTTAGCTGGAGATCAACTACTTGTAAAAGAGTCAGAATTGGCTTCCTATCAGCTTTTCAAAATTACTTTCTGAGATACTGTGCTTCCTACTTGAGATCAGATAGTAAAATCTTCACAGTAAGGAGGTATATCTATCCCTGTACTCTGATTGATGCCTAAATCTCTGAAGTTTAATTATTCTTATCAGACTGCCTTGAGAACTACAAGCACTAATAAAACCAGCTTTATTGGTTCTGGAGCTGACAGCCATATCATGCATTGAGTGAAGCACAGCTTATTCCCTAACTTCTTTGTTCTCTACCACTCCTTCCTCCCAGTCCCAATTGGTATTTATACATATTGGCAAGATGCCTCTGAGACTTCTCTTCTGAAAGCTAAGTGCCTCTAGCTCTCTCAACTTTTCCATATACACAGGATGTTCCAAGCTCTGATCTTACTCATCTTTGTGGTCCTTCGCTGGACTCTCTCCAGTCAATTGGACTCTTTACATGTCTCGTCTCTTCTAGGGAGCCCAGAACTAGATTCAGCATTACAGATGTGTCTTATTGTTTGTCCTGGTTCTGGCCAGGGTTAATTTTTTGGAGTAGATGGGAGGGGGCATTGCTAGGGCACAGAGTTTATTCTATAGCACCTTATGTCATTGCCAGAGATGGGGGAAACGGACTCTCTTCTGGGAAGAAGGGGTTCCTTCTGGTTGATAAAACCTGGTGGAGGGAGTTGTCCAGTATTGTCTGTTATCAGGTGTTCTTTCTGTGTGAACCTTTTGTTATTAATATTGTTGCTGTTATTGTTAGCTTTCTTATCTCACTGATGTTTCCAGTAAATTGGTCTGATCTCAACCTGTGATCTCTGCCCTTTGTGCCATCAATTGGAGAGGCAGTGTGTGAATATTAATAGTGGGAGTACTAAATTGGAGAATACCATTCCTGAAGCATGACACTAGTGCTGAGCAGAAGGAACGAACCACCTCCCTTGAACTGTTGGCAATACTCTTCCTGTTCCAGTCCAGGAGACTCTTTGCCTTCATTGCCAAGGTGCATTGCCAAGATGCATTTCTCATTCGTGGCCAGATTTTTGTCCACAGGCATGCTCTGGTCTATGTCTGCAAAGGTGCTTTCTGCAAGATCACACTTATCTTAACACAGTGGTCCAACTTATAAAATGGGAATTCATTGGACATAGGCACAGCTCAGACGTTGCCTAAACAAGGTAGGAGTAGTTTACTAGAATGTATTTATAATCTTTTCTGGGATTGGGATTCCAGACCAAAACATTGAAACAAATATTTAAATAATATTTAGACATGTCTGGACTATCATAGCTGCATCAAAACATTCTTACATCAAAAGAACTAATCTCTATAATAATGCCAGTAGAAATAAAATAAATATCATGAAGGAAAGAATTTGGATCTATTGAAGATCTGATATTTTTCTTTTACGTTAAAAGAATCAATTATTTTCAACAAACAAGACTGGGAATTTTGTCTCTGAAAAAATCATTAGTAAGTTGTTAATTTTTCTTTAGTTAAGTAAAAACCATGATGCAGGAGGTCTATTATGTTATGGAATGCATCTAATTGCTCTTATTCCAGGTCCAAGCTGAGGTTAGGAAAATAATTTCAAAATTTGAATGGATAATTTTTCCCCTGGAGGATACCATTGTAATCTTCCATCTTTGTTTTTAAGACAATGAGATGGCAGTTGCATTTTTGTTGCTAAATCATATCTTTATACACTTACATTTTAGTATCCACACTTATCTTACACAATTCTTGAAAAGTGAATAGAAGAACCTTGGGAAGAATCTATAAACTAGAACAGTTTAGTAAAGTGTTTGTAATCAGGAGTTGACAAATACACAGACTATCCATTTTGAAGCGGAAATTGAAAGGGACTTACTCAAAAACGTGATCAGAGGGAAATTAACATATGCAAGTTATGTCAAGAATGAATGGTCATGGCTCTTCCCATTTGCCAGAGAAGAGTACTGCTCAGGACACATATTTATGAGCCTGGAAGGACCAACCTGTCTGCCCAGGCAAACGGGTAAGGGAGTGCTGGACAAGCCCAGATGTCCCTTGGATGGCAAAGAATTGCTTGAAACTCTCCTGGATTTTTGTGAGGAGGCAGCTGGCGTCAGCTCAGTTGTCTTTCACAGAACTGACTTTGATCCCACTTGTGTTGTCATGGTAATGTGAGTATCTAATCAAATGAGCCTTAATCACTGAGTTAGAAGTCGATCTCTCTTCCTCATAGGAAATAACATGGCAGAAGACAAGGAATACTTTTTCCAAACACAAAACTTCAGGCAATTCTCTTGACCATTCCATATCCATTTTCAAACCTCCTCTACTTGGACTTGTGATACTGCAAATGTGTGTGTGTGCGTATGCAGGGGAAAGTATTTGCCGTACAGGAAAATACAGAGCAGTGAACACATAAAACCTTCTACCTGAACTGTGTAGTAAGTACTGTTGCATATGAGTGGATGTTCTTTGGAGGTCAATGCTTAGCAGACTTGCAATGGGTTTAAAATATTAAATATTTTATAGAAATAATGAGTATGCTCTATTCTTTTGGATACAAGGATGTTGCAGGGACATTTATGATTAAGCACTACTATAGCACAAAGGACTAACAGGTTTTGTCAAGGTGAGGCTACATCAGCTTTTTCTGTTCACATAATTGCATTACTTAAAAAAGGGGGCTTTTTATAGTCTGAAACAACCTTTCCACAGCAGACTGGAGTACCATAATGTTTTTTGACATTGTGTCTTAATTTATGCAGGTGTCTGTTCTGGGGTGGCAAAATCACTTCTGGTTTCTAAGTTAATATATTTAAAAATAGCTTTGTATTCATAATAGCACTGCAGTGTGTACGTAAGCATGCCTTCAAGAAGGAGCTTCGTAAGCAAGAAAATATTTAGCAGCTACAGTCAATGACTGAAAAGAGAAGTTTTCAGGAATAATTGTGGGTTATTATTACATCTTTTGAAAGGTAGCATAGTGAAATGAATGTAAGAGCAGAAAAACTCGATGTAAACTTAGTTAATGCACAAAATTTGGGCATCACAGTGCTGAATTAGCTGGTGCCAGTCCATTCTATGCCTGAAATAAAGCAGAAGGCTGACAAAGAGAGATAATACCTTGTTTTAAAAGCTAGGACCCCCCTATCTATGCTGATTTAATTTGAAAAAGCATTGAAAAGTATGTCGCATTATTTTCAGAAGGCCAAATTCAACACACTCTTAAATGAAACAAAAAAAAGGAATAAAGAAAGGGCAGGAAGGAAAGATTATTAAGTATAAAACAATAAACAAAGAGCAATTTAGACTAAATGGTAGTCTGACTCAAAAAAAAAAAGCAACAAACAACAAAAACTTTGTGTTGAAAAAAATGTAGGTTGGCACTTCCAGCATTACATCTGACAATGAGACTTGAGGTCCCTGTGGCTTCAGAACATGCTTCCAAGAGCTGCCAAACATCACTAGTTAATTTAGTTCCAGCTCTCTGAAATACTGTATTCATCTAGAAGTGTTCATTGACAAGGCTATTTTGTTTAAAAATAAGACACCTGTTCTATGTAATTGCATTTGCTTCAAGCCAGCTGGAGCCAGCAGTGGTGCACAGAAGGTGGTGTGCTGTCGGCATGGTTTGTTTGAGCTTGGGAGCTGAGAGGTGGAGCTGTGGACACAGCCTTCACTGGCAGTGGTGGCTGAAGCTGGGAATGAATAGCCTTTGCCTTAGTAGAGCCCCAGCATTTAATTGCGGTAGAAACAAAGCAATTGAGAACTTAGCCTGGCCGCAGTTCCAAGTCAAATATAACTCTTTGGTAATTGAAAATGTGAAACATGGAGTCTACAAAATACAGCTCTTCTAAGGACTTAGTATGACCACTACAAAGGATAGTGAGACTTTTTCTCTGTCCTACAAAATATGAGAAACATGTTGTATGCCCTATTGGTAATGAATTTTATTAGTGTCTATGTTAACACTAACCTAATCATAGGGCTAAAAAAAAAAATCAATTCAAGCAATCTTTCTTGGAAATAATTTGTCATTTGTTTTGATATATAATTCCAGAAATGAAAATAGTTTCTAGGGCAAGAAATCATTATAATAACAACATAAAGGAAATTAAAGATCTGGATATTTTGTATGATAGTTTTCATCATAAAATTATATTTAATTCCATAATTACACACATGCAATTATTATGATTATTAATATGACTTGTTTATTTCACACTATTACAATATGACTACATAGTCATGAATGAACTTTCAGGTTGCTCCCATCTGAATTGGTGGTTTGCTGGGCATGGAGCCAGACTAGCTGCTAGATGGGCCTGAAAGATGAAGTTGCAGCCTTCCTCCTCCTCACTTTGCACTTCTCCCCAAAGGAATCTGATTCACTCTGTTTTTCCACTGTGTGAATTGCTAAGGGGGCAAGACAAAACAGAAATTATATTACTTTAATTTCCTCTTATACACATCATATTTAATTACATTTTTAATACCTACATGTATATTCTATAGATCAATTTAAATTTTATACTAAAATTGCATTTACATTATAAGAGTTTGGCACAGTGGCAGCTCTCCAGAGCTCAGGTTGTACTGCATTATCTGCAAAATTTTTGTTTTCATTAATATTTATAAAGGAATTTGGGCATAATGAACTGCAATGCACTCAAGCGCATCAATTTTAAGGTAATTTTATTCTGGGTTAAATCCTGATGTCTTTAGGAACTGTTACTGGAACCTTGCTCAGTAACTAACACATTTATGATATGGACTGCTAAAATTTCCAAAAGTTTCCAGGAACTGTGCAGAAAAGTGGGCAAGAACTGTAGAATCTGTGAAATCACACATCCTGTCATGGTGCACAGGTAGACAGCTGAGATCTGAGGGGTTGGGTGGCAAGAACCATGCCTGTATATGCATACTGGTATATGCTTATCAGAGTCTTGTCAAGAAAAAGAAATATTTGATGAAACTGAAAATATGTGACATGAAAGACAGCTTTGCTGAGTGTAGAAGTATTTTGAATGTGAATAGTTTGTGTTGCAATTTTTAGGGTTCATTTCTGCTCATTCTTCTCCAGTTTTCAGTACAGAAAGTCTTTAACAAGAAAGTCTATAATATTAAATATTTTAAATGAAAATCTCCTTTGCAAGTGTATCAGAAAAAACTAGAACTCATGAGAGGTAGAACAAGGGCAATGCTTTTGTGGATGCATTTGAATAAGCCTAGGATGCTTTATAGTATATCCTAAAACAGTGCAAACCTTCAAATGAAGACTGAAAAGTATTCAGTATTAAAATGCAAGCATTTTAATTCAGGCATACAGCAACACTGTTGAATGACATTATAATGTTTTTTCTATGAATTCAGAAATGGCTGTGATCAACTCAGTACTTGAGCTTGAAATCAAATTCAGAATAACTATTTCCTACTACATTCTCTTATGAAGCACAGTAATTAAGAGATTCATAACATGTTTTCTGATGAAATATAGCTTTTCAGAGAAACACACATATTACTGGAAAATGCCTTAATAGTGTGATTGTGATCACTTTAATTTGACCTTCAGTCACTCCTTTCACCCACAAAAACACTGAAAATTTTTTAATTCTAAGTATTATTCATAGCACCTGGTCCCTTAATGGAGGCATGAATATTCCCAGGAATATCATGTGATCAACTGGAATGGTAAACTCAAACTTAATTACAAAAAGATATATTACAGAAATGTTTCTATTTTAGAATCTCCAAAGCTCTTTCTGGTCTATTCTTTCCTACAAGGTTCGAGTATAGTATCTCTGATAGTATCACTTTAAGTAAACCTTGTAAGAGTGACACTTTTATGGTTAATACTGTTACAAACCTTAGTGCAAAGGCTCAAAAATAAATAAAAATAATTCAATTGTAAAAAGAGAAACAATTACTATTTATTAATTGCATCTAAATTTGTAATAAGATCATATTTCAGTGAATATATTTGTCAAATGTAAATGTCATGCAATAATGAGCAGAAGACAGAACACTTCCTAGTGTGCTATGATATGGAGTCTCTACAAATGAGAACTCCTGAAATTTGAGTCACCTTTTACCATTTTTGTCATTTATCAATAATTCATGAAATCTGTTTATGACATCAGCATACAAACTATACTGTTAACGATGGGAAGTAGGAAGAATTTCACTGACACTTGTTTAAAACACTTATTATCTGATGGAGAGGAATATTATAAAACATAATTTTGTACCTTTAAAGCACCTAAGGGAAATATCATTTAAGCAGCTGATAACCACCAAAATGGGCAGTGTGGTAGTCAGTCTTATTAAAACATTTTTCTCTTCCTTCCCTATGCTGCTGTAGCTTTCAGGAAGATGATAAGCATTGCTGTAAATGGACTTTATTCTTTTGGACAATGAGAATATGCGTAAAAAGAGTCCATAGAGAAAAAATTAGGACCTTGCAGGTGTTAAAACAGTGGTAATTACAGGACCTAAAATAGTGGCAATTTTTAGCTGCACAAAAGAGTTTCCATTATTCTCTGACAAATACTGTGCCTTGCATAAGAATAAAAATAGTGATTTTTTGGCTATAACAGCCTAACTATGCCTTCTCTCTCAGTAGCTCTGGGCCTAATTGAGCCTAACAATTACACATGACAACCAGCAGGAAAGCTGTCAGCTGTTCAGGAGCTTGGTGCTGGAGGGGGAGGATGATGGGTCATGTTGCTGTTGAGAAGGTAACAAAAATAATGGCCTCTTCCTTCAAGCCTAGTCTAAAACTGTTTTGCTGCTTGCTTACCTGTCTGATTGAAAGAACTCTGAGGGGAAATTGAGTTACAAAGTCTAGTTCATGTCTGAAAAAGTCAGAGCTTTCTGACTAAGGTAGCCTTTAGGAACAAAGTAGGTTCTTCAAAATACGCTTTTCATGCATTTTTAATAGGAAAATGAATCTTGTCTGTTCAGCTCTCAGGTATCTGGAACACATCATCACCAATACTGAAGAATTTAAGTCTCTATACACAGTAAACCCACCTCTATCTTAAGAACTGCTTGTAGTGCCAGCACCCATTATGAACCACCATTATTTTGAGATTGGTGCCCTTAAAATAAAATGCACTTCATTCAGGCCACCCCTCAGGAACATGTCCAAAACTTTATTTTGCTCAAAAATTTTAGCTTCCTCAAGTGAAAGCTAGCAGAAAAGGAAGGAAATGTGTCTGTTTGGAATGAAGGAGGAAAGTTGAGACACATACTGTTGAAGGATACTGCTATGAGCTCTACAAAACTCAGTAAAAGTTTTCTTTAAGAACTTGGATTTCTTGTTTTATCTTTTTAGAAGTAAGCACTGTGATAATTTTCTCAAGAAAACTCCACTTTCTAGGATGACAAAAATGATTGCAGCATTTTATTTTACATTATAGTGTTATGATACTGCTTCTGTAATATGGTAAAAGTTTTTTTCACCCCTTTCTCAATGTCACTAAATTTGTTGCATAAAGCATATGAAAGTGTAGAAAAATCAATGCAACAGTTTGGGCAGCTTTAAAACACAGATTATTGATAGTGATCATACAAGTTGCTTCAGTAGGAGTTAGTGAGGATATGTTCTTTTTAGTATTAGATCCACATCAGCAGGAGGTCTGCTGCTGACAGACCAGGGTCAAACACACTGAGTCCCCTTCATGTCTCAGCCTTATCCTCATTATGTCAATTGACTAAACAGAGCTGTTTACATCTAAAGATGCCTATTTCTGCAGGCATATTGTGTCTTAGGGAAAAAAAAAGGAAAGAAAAAAAGGAAAACAAAATGGGACCTGTAGAGACCATTTTTTGGTAAATATGTTTTCCTGAAAGAATATGAAGTAACTGGAATTTCTATAAACAACACCTTTATTAGTGGCAGAAAAAAATGCAGAATAAGGAGTAAACATATTTGAATTGATACTATTTTAACTAATTTCTGGTGAAAAGAATATTTCCCAAATAACTACTATCCTACCCTAATATCATAAATTTAATTGCTATGGGTTTAATGATTTTCACACACCTTCCGAGGTAGTTAGTGCATATTTATGATAACTGTAATCATCTCTGTTACATTAATATAATCAGAGGTCTTGTTTCCTCTATCCGCTGAATTACCTACACTCAGAAATCACCAGACAGTACTTTCCTGGGGGCTGGAGTATCCATTCAGCATTTTGGAGGGGTGAATGTCGGTCCTTGCTTCACCTCTTTTTGTATTCATGTTCATACAAAATAGAAAAGGTCCTAAGGTCCTGCAGATGACAAAGGATGACTGTAATTCCATTTGGAATTTGTTTTTTTGATGAGGGAAGACCTCTTTCCAGCTTTCTCCAGACTTGCATGTCTTTCCTCCACAGCCTTCCTAAGGTGAAAGTTCTGTGCTGATAGGAAACAGACTTTTTAGAAATCATTATAAGCTTTATGGGGTGAGCAAACTTTTTCTACTTATCTATTATTGCTATATTCACAATAGCTGGATGTTCATACTGTGTTATAATAATGTCAGCTTTGTTGACAGGATAAAAGTCCCCTTTTATTAAAATTTAATTGGCCTGATGATGCTCTGTTTCACAAAGTTTAGCAGCTTTCATGCCTAGATGAGGGTTAGAATGCTGACAATGGCTTCTGTGAGAGGAGAAATTGGTCTAATAGTGTACCTTAGATAAAATGTGGCATTGGTAGGATGGCTAGAGAACACTGAGCCCAAGAAATGTGGTGGGGACTGGCATTTCAAAAGTATGTTTTTCAAGAGGATATCATGCTTTGCCTTTCCAAATTATTGGGCAACAGCAACTAGCACAGATTCTTGCAGAAAAGAATATAATTTCACAGAGACAAATACAATCTTACATGGCTTAAATGAAACTATAGCCCACATGAATACCTGGTTCATGGTTCAGTATGTATTTTTTTGGCTTTTTTTTCCTTGGTCTCAGAGTTGTAGCACTGCAGCAAGCTGTGTATGAAAAAAATAAAATTGGCATTATTTTGTGAAGAACTGCATGTCTTTCTCCTACATACTCCTCTCACACGCAGCCTGAAAAGCTGCCACATTCCCCCTGAAAAGCTATTGTGCAGAACCATAGGTGCAGGAGAGCTCTGCAACACAACTGTTGAACTTTCTTTTGCACTAAAGGGGTCAATTTCATCACAAATACAGAGACTGATGGATACAGTCATCTATGAAATTATATTACTGTCCTTAGAAATGAAATCTCAGGAATGCTGTTGTGTTCGGACTCTATCTCTGTTGTATGCATTTCTTTTTATGCTCAGCTTGGGCTGACACATGCCTGTCTCTGTGACTTAGAGATAAGGGAATCACCACTCATGACTGTGCACAGACACAGTAATCTACCTTTTCTGGTGTTTACTGATACATTGTGGTGCTGGTCTTAATGCTAGTGTGTGCATTTCCTAGATTTAGTCCAGGAGGAATACAAGGATCAGAAAGATTTTACTAAGGGTTATTAAGTTCTGGTGCAGATGGACAGCACTATCCTCAAGGCAATAGCTGTTCCTGCTTAAAAAGAAACCTTCTTTATGGTAAGTATCCAAATACCACTGTGCTGAGCATCCTTTACACTTTTTCCTTTGAAATGAATGTTTTCTGATGAGGTTGCTCTAGTGGCCAGCTGAAATTTAAATTCTTATCCGGATAGACTCTTTGATGAATATTTAACATCCATGGGTATTAGTGGGATGATTTTCATAATAGAAGTAGGAACATTTTTAGAGTAATTGAAAATTTATTGCATGAAATATCTTCATGAAAGTTAAGAAGATTAAAAACTGGTGTTGTCAGATATGTTGTCTCTAAATGATAAAACACCAAAAATAAAAATCTCTCAATTTATTTACTTAATTCACTTAATTCACTAATTTGAGAGGACTATGTCAAAAATAATCAAGTACATGTTTAGAATATATCTAGACATTCAACTTGTGCTAAGTTTGAATTTTAATTTTTTGAAAGGTGAAAAGCAGCCATAGCTTTTTTTCGTCAGTCCTTATGAGTCGTCTAATTGTTGGCTTTCATTCGGAATAGTTACCCAAAGGAACTCTAATGTAGCTGTGCTACATGTGTTCAGACATATAAATAATTTCTCTTTTGTATGTCCTTTCCCATAAATATAAATTTGCTCTGTTATTCCTGAAAAACAAGTGGAAGCACCAATAAGGCAATTATGTTCTTAATAGGAAACATGCCAGGGCTGTTTTGTTCTTAATATTCAGATTTTATATGGCAAAAAGTCATGATTTATGTTGTATAGATTCATTATAAGGCAGGAGTGAAAGTACACAGGACTATTTCCAATTCCAGCTTGTGGGGATTTTTTTGGGTCTTTTTACTAACCAAAGAAATCACCATGGGATTTGCAGTGGAATTCTTTTTACCACCACAAATGCTGACATTCAGAGCGCAGAAGAGGAAAGTTCTGAGGAGCAGAAAAAAACAAGAGGATATCTACTTCTTTCAAGAACTCAGCTTTAGCTGGCAAAATGATTTCTGAAACTTCCACCCACATCTACCTACATGGTATGTTGTACATTACATTCATTGAGCTATGGTGGGAAAAAAAAAATCTGATTTTAATGCTTACATGATTGCCTTAATTTTAAAAATAAACCCCCCAAATATAAGTGATAAATTAATGACATACTTTCAATAAATATATACATTTGTAATTACTGAAGTGTTCAAGTGAGTCTGTAGGATACATGGCGACAGAAATTTTGTTCACAGAGTGTTATTTTTCACTTTTATATTATTTTACTTTAATTAAAGCTGTCTGATCCTAGAAAATACTATTTCAGTAATGCAACTCTGCTTTCATTTGTCTCTCCAGAGCTGCTAATGGCTGCCCAAAAATTATGACCAAAATCCTCAGGACCAGATCTTGAAGATCTGCTGGCTATGCATATCATAATCCTGAGTATCAGGCAAGCAATTCTATTGAAACTAGTAGTTTACACCAATAGTGTGACTTTGACTTAATCTCTCTTCAATGACTGTTAGGTTACAAAGAACTTCTGGCTGCAGGTGAAGATCCCAACAAAGTCTGTCCTAGTCACTATATGATGTACTCATTGGTAAATGCTAACACTGTCAACATAGCTGTTTGTTACAGAATGATCTCGAAAACAGGAGATATAAGACTTGTCAGATCCTCTGAGCCTAAATGTGGAAAGATACTCTTAAACCTTCACAGACCCTTTTCTTTCTGTGATTTCTTTGTGGGGTCTTCTGTTTCACTTTAGAAGACCAAATTAGGTATCTTTTTCTCTTATATAAAGAGGGAATATAAATGAAATTTTATTGTAGCAAAATCCCTACTATCTTAAAGACCTGAAGAAATACCTTAAAAATTATTTGTCTTTTCTGGTGTAAGAGAAGAAACAATTAATTATGTAATCTGACTTTAACTTCTCTTTTGGTGGAACCATACTTTCTGCTTCCTCCCTTGGGATTTTTTTCAAAGTTTCTTCTCTCTCCATTGCATAGTGTTGTGTTCCTAGGAGTCAGTCTCAAAGTGACATCTTAAAGCAGTATTAATATGAAGTCAGTTTTTTAAGCTTCTCTCTTAGTTTTAAAGCTTTTTCCCCCTTCAAGTGCAATGATTCTCTCTGTTCTTTTTCCTCCTTTTGTACTGAAAATGTAATTTTTTATGCATAGAGATCACAGTCTAAATCTTGTTGTTTTATGCTTTCATGACATCTCATCAGCAGTGTTTTTCTCTCATTTTTTTTTATTCTCTGCAACCTTTCTGCACCACTGTTGCACCCCTAATAAGATCAGTAATCAGCTATGAATATATTGCTTTGATTCTAATAGCCCAGAAAGTGACATTGTATTTATTTAATAATGTTCAACTGAGTTCAGAGTTTCAGATGTCATTATGAGGGTATGTGCATATACATACATGTGTGCTGCTGATCTGACATCCAAAAGCTTATGAAAATTTTACTTCTCACATATTTATGCATCAAAGTACAAATATGACTGGATGAAAATTCTTGAAATAAAATCAGACATGACTAACCTTTTTTACATGTATATACCGCCCAAAGTGGATGGTGCAACCTCTGTATTTATGAATTCCGTAGTCTTCTTTCCATTCCACCTTTCCCATCTCTTCTCCAAGAACTAAACTGATAGTGGCAACAGCATCTTAGAACATGAACAAACAAGCAATGTATAGGATATATGTTGTCTGTCTGTGGAAAAACGATGAGTATTTACCTTCACTTTATCAATGTATTCAACAGCCTCCCACAGTATCCTTATGGTTCATATGGAATAGATTTGTGGGCTGCAAGGTACATACAAAATTGGCTGGACCACTGAGCTCAAAGGTTTGAGATCAGCAGTACAAAGTCGAGCTTTCTTCAGAGGTTAATACTGTGAGTGATGCTGTTCACCATTTTGGTTACTGATATGAATGATGAACCAGAGTGCACCTCAAAAAGTTGAGGAATGATATCAAAATTCAAGAATGGATTGATACGCTTGGAAAGGTGAGCAAAGATCTTACTCAGAGGACCCTTGATAGGCTGGAGTCATGAGCTCACAGAAACCCTATGGACTTCAAAAAGATCATTGTGCTGCAGCTGGGATGGAATAATCCCCTTCACCAGTTCAAGCTTCAGGTTGTCTGGACGGAAAAGTACTTTGCAGAAAAGCATCTGGGTGACCTAGCAGACAAGTTGACCATTGGTAAGCAGTGTTCCTTTGCAGGAAAAAAAAAGCCAGTTGCATCCTGGAATGGATTTCTTCTCAGGTTACTGAATATTCAAGAGTTACCAAAAGCAGGAGACTTGCAAAGCAGTCCTTGAGAAACCTCATCACTTTTCACAAAAGCAGACATTAAAAATCTCCAGAGGTCTGAGAAAGCTATTTGTCTAGTACCTGCCAGATTCAAGTCTTCTTACTAAAAAGTGAACTGTAAAGAGAAGGGATGTTCTTTTACAAAATAGCCTTGCACTTGCTAAAAGTTAAGGGCAGTCTTTTTGTCTTCAGGTGAAGTGCTGATTCCACTTAACAATGGACCAGCAAAACCAGTAAAAATCATGTTTCTCTACCTAGGGAAATTGAAGGTTTAATTCTCCCTTTCACTTGAGGGAGAAAAAAATCCCTCAGCATTTAAGTAACTATATGATCATTATGAATACTTCCACTTTTTTGCAAGGACTCTGATTTATTTTGAACTGGTTCTGAGTACAGGGTGTTTCTGAGCAATCTGTCTTTTACTTATGCAAGGGACATTGGTAGGCATCTTATTCAACCTAACAATATGTTGTCTTATTTTTCTCTTCTCAGAGAGTACATTTCTCTACTGCAACCTCCTCCTTCATGCTTTTTGTTATGATGATTAATAGATTGAATTCATAAACAAAGAGACTGACTCAGAATTTGCTGTAATCTTAAATGGTTACTTCCATGCTGATATGCTGTTGTTTACTGCAACTGAGTCAAAATCCTTTGGTATTAAATAGCATGTTTAAGAGCAATGCTGAAGTCCTTATTCAGATTGCTTCTTGCTCCTGTATAAGATGTTGAATGATCTATCTGATAAAGGTGTGAGGCATTTCACTGAGAGGTCCTATATGCCTCTTACCATTAAATGTTATTTCATTGAAAGCTAAGATGCGAAAGCAATGGAGCACACAAGAAATCCCCACCCTACCCACCTTGTTAACATGAATATGTGAGCTTCATTTGCCCCTTCATACCTGTCTGCAGATGAGGACCACGTATTTGGTGACGTGGTCTTTGCCAGTGTAATGGGTGGGGCTAAATGTGACACTGTAATGAGTTTCACTCGTGGTTTCAGTGTAGCATTGACATACTTTGTTTTTTCCCAGCCAGCAACTGGCATACGTTGTTTTTTTGTTTTTTTTTTTTTTAATTTTTTTCCTCCCCGGAAAACAGAAAATAAACCCCTATGCTTCTATACTTCCACCTGCAATTCAAAAAGACAAACACAACATAAACAAAAAATGCTATTGTGTAATTACTCAGACATTTATGTCACAAAAAACTCCTCCAACTTTCATCCTTTGATTACAGCAGAAGACTTTTAATTTTTGTGTTGGTGAGGAAACCTCTTATCTCAAGACATCCCTGCAAGTCATCCTCTGCCTTCTCATACTCTCATTCCACGATTTTTAACAGAAAACTAAACCTGGTCCTAAAAACAATTTTATTTCTCCTGCTGCCTTTCACACAAAAGATGACAGGAATTGTGTTCCTTGTGATTGCTTTGTAATTTTCTTCATAGTACATACTTTTGAGTGAGTCATTCCTGCCCAAGTCTCTTGCAGGAGGCTTTTCCAGTAAAACAAAATAAAAAATGGATACAAGAACACATTCTAAAACACATCTGTAATTTCAAATTTTCTCAGTGTTACTAAGTGCAAGTTCCCACACAGTACTTCTGTCTTGGCAACGTGACCAGAGACATAGCACACCCACATATCAGCCCTGATTTACCCTCTATGCTCAGGGTGGTTTTCGTGCATGTGCACACTCTAGGCAGTATCTGGAGTATCGCAAGGAGTATGTATAACCAGAGGGAACTTCATCACCACGGGTGGTGTGTTCCCAGTGTGCAGGGCTGTCACTGTACATTCCACCTGTGAAGCTGCACAGAGACATAAAAGCCTGAGTGAAAGAAGGTGATGCCTGGGGGTCTCTACTGTAAGTGGGATTTAAAAACCAGCAATACAGAAAAACACCTAATAGGTATGACAGGCAGAAAAGGCCTTTGGAGTGAGAGCAAAATGATCAGGTCAGCTTTTTGAGAAGCCCATATTTACTCTTTATTTCTTATTCAATTTGAAAAAATACTGAAAAGAACTGATGGTGTAGTACCTATAGCACATGCCTGTGACCTGGGAGGTCTGCTTTGAAATCCTAGTATTGGGTGATTGAGAGTCAGGGACTAAATGCATGGGGCACAGTCTGGTCCATTTCTCAACAATTTTTTCCTCCTTGTTGGCACAGAGGGATGAGGAAGGAGGTCTGCGGTCAGTTCATCATCTGTTAGCTCTTCTGCTCCTTTCTCCTCAGCAGAAGGACTCCTGACATTATTCTGCTCCACTGTGGCACCCCTCCTACAGGAGGCAGTCCTCCACCAACTTCTCCAGTGTCAATCCTTCCCACAGGCTGGAGTTTGTCATGAACCCTCCCACTGGGTCCATGCCTTTAGGAACAAATTGCTGGAATGTGAGTCTTCCCGAGGGCCACGGCTCCTGGGAGGAATCTGGTCCAGCATGGGTTTCCCATGGGATCACAACCTTCTTTGAGCATCCACTTGCTGTGGTGTGGGTTCCTTTATGGGCTGCAGGCGGATCTCTGCTCCAGTACAGACCACCAAGGGCTGCAGGGAGACAGCTGCCTCACCATGGTCTTCAGCATGGTTTGCAGAGGAATCTCTGCTCCAGCATCTGGAGTACCTCCTTCCCCTTCTTAACTGAGCTTGGTGTCTGCAGGGCTGTTTCTCTCACACCTCTCTCCATCCTCAAAATGCAGTTTTTTCCCCACTTCTTAAATACATTATTCGAGCTTCTGTCAGCTTCTCAAAAAAGCCACCCCTGTAGCCCACTCACTATCAGAACCTTAACGCGAAAACCCAATACACATTATAATCCATGATTTATTTTGAATTGCAAGTTGAAACTCATGATAAATAGGATGATTGGCTGGTGTGGGGCAAATGTGGTGCATGCAGAGGTTGCTCACAGCTCATTCAGAGGCTGAACACTGCACTGGGTGTCCACAGGTAGAGTCTTGAAGGGTATCCCTTGGATCCTGTTATACTGATGTACACTAAGAAGGAGTTGAAAACCTGTTTTTCTTGCTTAATTCTTGTGTCGTTAGTGTTCTCTCTCTTCTTTCTACACAATCTATGATCAATTTGACATCTATATCCAATGATTTTAGTTCTGCATATCCTGTATTAAATTATTACTACCAAAACTTTCTAGTTATGTTTTGTATCAGCTTTTTATTGGCTATTTTTTAAAGCTGAAGGTCTCATTCCTAGGTTTAAAAGAAGATATAATTTAGTATTTTCAAAAGTTTAAAGGAATATGAGGGAAAAAATTAAAATTACAAGAACTATTATTACTTTTTTCCATGTTCATTTAAACTTACTTTGCTGAGCATGAAAAAACAAAGATAATTTAAAACACATAAGAGAGATATTTTTAAGAAGATATGTACTTGTCTTTGATAACTGAATGAAATTTGTGTTTGGAATGTACAAATCACCATGCAATACCCCAGCAGTATGAAGTTTAGTTAAAAGATGGAGGTTAGAAAAAGACTTTGATGGTGAAGTATTATGTTTATCCTTCCACTGATCAGAAACGTCTGTCAGGGGAGAGTGGAGATGATTGTGTAAGGAAAGCTACCATGTTTTTAGTTATCTTCCCCAGTTCAATGCCATTGTTGTCTTCTAGTCCGCATTGGAAGGCATTAGTTTGTTTGCTTTTAATAAGCTAAAGGAAATAGTAGATTACACAGAATTTCTGTAGAGTGAAATACTGGATTTAGCTGAAGTTTTATCAAGCTTTCTTCTGAAAATTGTGTCTGTGCAGCTGCATGTATTTATGGTTCTATTGTCTCCTTTTGGACCCATTTACTGTCTTACTAATACTTTTTCTCAATTTATATGAATAGCTAGCTCACAGATCAAATGCGCTACCAGAATGTTTGAAGGTCCCATTCACTCAGGTCCTATTCACTCAGATTGTGCAAGTGCTTCATTTGAACTATTGCTGTGTATGTCTTATACTTAACTCCACTCTCCTTTTTTGCTTTAAGTAGTACAGAAAAGCACAGCAAGAAATCTGCTGAATTGTATTTACACTTCAGTTAATTTTAAAGCATTGCATGCAAAATTCTTAAAAGCCATGGTGAAGAAATGAGTATTTGTATTACCTAGAATAAAAGATCAGTGATTTTTCCCAATAATTTCCCCCCTCCCTCCTGCAGTATCTTCATCTCTCTGTATTGAAGAGGACTGTACTCAGCCCCAAACTCAGCCCACTTTAGCCACAACTTTTTAAAAAAGCCAAACCAGCTGCACAGTCACATTTTTAAAGAGGTTACCAGAGTTATTTTCAACTCCAGTAATAGAATCATAGAATCATTAAGGTTGGAAAAGACCTCTAAGATCATTGATTCCAGCCGTTAACCTAACATATTGTTGTGGGTTAAGCCAAGGTGGCAACTAAGCACCATGCAACTGCTCACTCAAAGCCCTTCTCTCTCTCCCACGCCATTGGAATAGGGAGGCCAATCAAAAATAAAACATATAGGTTGAGATAAGTCCAGTTTATTAATTGAAAATGAAGCAAAATGCAGTAATAATAGCTAATAATGATAATAATAACAATAATAATAATAGAAAGAAAGAAACCCCACAAAAGCCAAACAAACAAGTGATGCACAATACTATTGCTCACCACCTACTAAGCAATGCCAGGTGTCATTCCCAAACCCAGATTGGGTCCCCCTTCCAGGTAACTCCCCCAGGTTATACACTGGGCATGGTATTCTATGGTGTGGAATATCCTTTGCCCAGTTCAAGTCACCTGTACCAGCTCCCTCCCAGTTTCTTTTGTCTACCTCCTCACAGGCAGAACATGAGACATACAAAAGAAAGCTCTTGACTTAGGATAAACATGACTTAACAAAACCCAAAACAGCAGTGAGTTATCAACACCATTCTCATTCTGAATCCAAAGCACAGCACTGTAGCAGTTACTGAGAAGAAGTTAACTCTATCCCAGCTGAAACTAGGACACACACCTTATTAAAACCAAATAGAAACAGAAGAAATGTAAGTTGTTTTGCTGCCACTGGGCATACAGTTTCATAGGTAAACTAAGAATAGCTCATCTCTATCTACTCAGTCCTTGGTCTCTGCCGTGAATGACAGCAAGGCTGCCAATTAGTGACGGCACTGACAACAGCTTCTCTGGGGGCAAGCTGCTTTGACACCATCAATCTGTATGTCACACAGGTCACCGAACAACTGCTTTATTTTAGAGAGTTTCAGTCATTGTTAATATATAGAAGTTTCAAATCTAGACGTGAATGTTGTTTCCTAAGTCACTGAAATCTCCAAAATTAAGTTTGAGAAAAATCAGAGAGTAGAGAAATTGAAAACCTATGTTTATATACTTGTAGGGCTTGCTGTTTGAATGAAAGTTAGAAACATTTAAAGTCAAGGGGAACAGTGTATCCTTTGGTTATTAAAATCTTGGGAGAGACATCTGAATTCAAAATGCTACAAAAGAAAGTGCAGTGCTTCTCATTTTCTCTTAATGGAAAAAATTACAGAGATGGGACCTTTTCTTCAAAAGCACCAGCTTGTGTTAGAAGCCTACTATGCAGAAATATATTCTTCTGAAAAAAGATTTTTCCCTCTTAAGAGGGAAGCTGCCAGAGTAGACAAAAGATTTTCTGGGGCTAACTGAATCTGACCTTCACTCATTTTTTATGGATGGTGGAAACTAGTAAACTTTGTAGTATTTACATGTGAACACGTTTGCATTATTGAAAATAAAACTGTTTACCCAAAGACTTTTTACTGAATTGTTTTACATTCTGCCTGAATATGGAACCAAGCACAAAAATAACCACATCTCATTCTTACAAGAGTGGCATGTGCTCACTCAGAGGTAATTGTTGTCAGCTTGACAAATCACTAGAGGTTGAGATTTCCTGATTTCCTTTTAAATCACTGTAGACAAAAAGTACAAGAATGTCATCTTACAGTACTGAGCGGTTAAAACACACAGTGCTGGTGACATGATTCTACACTTGAGAAAGTGGATATGACTGATGGACCCTTGGTTCCCTTTTTCCCTTGCAGACCACAGGACCAACCATTTCTTGTCATGGAAAGGAAATACTTTAAAATAGCAACCCTCACTGCAATGAGTTCAGTAGGACTTTTGCTCTTTCTGCTGTTTTGGGGCCACCTACCTAGCTCTTGCTGTGGTCTTAATACCTCTCATACTTGATGTCCCATCCAGATGTGGATATAATCTTCATTAATGTTTTCCTGAATGTCCTGCAGTGCAAGTTCTCAGGGATGGGAGAGATCTTAGTGTGCAGTGGGGGTATTTGCAGACAGTTCTGAGATGTGTTAATATACTTCGCAGTCAACAGGTTTGTGTGAATGCAGCTTAGATTTGTGGGAATTAAATCTTTTCTGCTCTTAATTGGCTCAAAGCAAAACTTACTCAAACACTTTAAAAATAAAAGCAAGACAATTTAAATATGGAGAGCTGGAGTCTTAAGGGGAGACTCAGTGAGATCACAGTTGAAAAAAAGGATGAGGAGAAGTTATGCTCCTACAAATATCAAGTGATTATGAAACTTGTATGGAAGAAGGGACATCTGAACATATTCCCTCCATTATTAACTTTGATTAAAATAATAAATGTAATTTTTCTACCTTTCCACATGAATACCCCAAGTTCTGGATTATAAGGTTGACTTTAAGCATTTCCACCTCTGCCTTCTGATTTCTTCCCTTAAAATGAGCTTACCTTCCTGTGGGTTTCAAACTGTTGCATCATTCATATGCATATATAAAAACTTATATAAATATTTTTTAGTGTCCCAAATAAATTTTGTGTCAAATGCTTTGTCAATGTTTGCCAAAATTTTGTTTAAATTTATAGCTAGTTTTAACTACCTTAAAATAAATAGTTCTTTGGGTGCAAAAAAAAAGTAGCTTCCTCATTGTAACTTCCAGAATGAGATAACAGGTGAGCATAGGAGCAAGTACTTCTTTTTGCTGTATATTTTTACAAAAATGAAGCAAATTACTGGTATATTTAATTTTAGATTATTATTGTATGTTTATCTATATACATTATTTTTCAAATATAAAATATTTTAAGTCAGCCAGTAGATCAGAAATTATCTACTTGTATGTATACTTATGTATCTGTTCAGAAGTAGGAACAGTCTCCCTAGCACTAGGTGTGTGGTGATCTAACAGTACACCTCTGAGAGGGGTTTATGTTCGCAAGGCACCTGAATCATCTGGAGCACATAAACATCTGAAATTTTATCAAAATTTCACATCCTTTCTCCAGTATCCCTCCTTTTCATGTGGCTTCTCCATTTGCTGTAGGTCTAATCACCTTTGTCTCCCTTGTTCCCGTATATCATTTTTGTTATCACTGTCACTGACTGCTTTACTGCTAGTAACTTCTTTCTTTAAGATATTCACTCGTGAAAAGTTCATATTCTGCCATGGATAGGGTACATTTTGGAGAATAAAGAGAGAAGGGACAAGACTGGGGTGGGAGAGGTTCTGTGCTTGGCTGGATGCATATTCTCAAACTAGGAGCTACTGGATTTTCTGACAGTTGCACTGGGAGGCCAGGTTTTTCTGGGATGTTTCTCCCAGTGGTATGCAGAAATTAACATTAAAGGAACACTTGTCAAATATATTGTACTGACACAGAAATACAGTTAATCTCACACTATGCTCAAACCTTTTGGAAGTGCCACCAACTTCATTTCCCTCAAGCTCACAGCCTATGCTAATCAAGTTTAAAAATGGACTGATGAATGTCTCCATTTCCCACCACCATGTTCTGAATATAACTGTGTTAGTACAGAGTATTGGAATACCTATTAAAAAAATCCTACATCCCTTTGTTATAAGCGTTTAGGTGGAATGTACTCCCACGCATTGCAGTTCCTCTTTAAGTTTCAACCATTCTTCATGACAAGCAAGAGGTTAAACATTAAAAAGAGACAGAAAAGTCCCACTAAAATGAAATTAAACCTTTTTTACTCCCCAGTTTCCCAGTATTTCTGAGTTTATTTTTCCTCATAGTAAGTGGTAAAGTTGTCAGGGCAGAGGTTAGAGACTATAACAACTAAATAATATTCAAATGTCTAGGTATACTGTGAGATATTTATACACCTGTAATGGAATCATTTTCCAGGCAGTAGCTACATATGTAATAACAGAGAAAACTTAGCTCTTTCCAGCTCATCATTCTAAGGCCTCTTCCTTCTTTGACTCTGCTGTTATATGTTTAGTGGTTTGTGGAAGATTAACAGCTGATAGAGTTCAAACTCTCCCTATGTCTTGGCTGTCATCACCAGCAACAGATGACAGCTTCCCAATGTTAAACCATTGCTGAATTTTCTTTCCAGGGCACTATTCCTATTTCTGCAGTTCTTTTAAAGAGTTACTTCCTATCATGTCTCTGTCTTCTAACGAAAAGTGTCCTGCCATGTGCTAGTTTCTCTTTCTTCAGAACATGAAGGCTTATTATTTGGTCACTTTCTGCTATTACAACTTGAAAAACTCAAAAAACCCAAACAACTGCCCTATCCCAAACCTACTGCCAAAAACTCTAGTGTCACATATCCTAACTACTGGTAAGCCAACGGAAGTTGCCATCCAAAAGAAACAAGTTTTAAGGTCTCCTCAGAACGGTGCCATGTTAAGGTCTGTGAAACAAAGTACACGATGATCTTTATTCACTTTGTCAGTATATTTTTGTTTTTCGAAGATCAGTTGCAAAACCAGTCATGATCCATTCTTAATACTTAGTATTCATATAGATGGTGATATCTAAGTCCCTTGAGTATGGGTGTGCGTGGCAATCTTGACTGTCCTCCAAAACAAACCATACAAAATAAAACAAAACAAAAAAATCCCAATCTTTTGAAAACCAAACTGAGAAACCCCCCCCCGGCCAAACCTGGTAAGATGATCTGGAATGCACTGTGTTAGGGTAATAATGCATTCATAAGAGTAGCTTGAACTTTCAAAACCTTTTGATAGTTGCCCAGGAGAGTTAACTCAAAACCACATATTTGGAAAAATTGTAAATAAAGGATTACTCAAGAGGATATATTTGCTAGTTTCTGAGGTTAGGGCTTCAGGGAATAATTTAAAACCAAAATAAAAAACAAACCTAGCAAAAAGCCTAACTACCATGAAAGCAATTCCCAGGGTTGGAAGCCTTGTGGGTAGGGGATGAAGACAGAGAATATTAACTACCTGTACTCTCATTGTCAGAGGAAAGATTGTTTGTCTTACTGAATTAATTTCCACAGTTCTTATTTTCTTTGGATCTGACACATGCACTGTCTTCCTAGTCTAAGCACACAGCTCCAGTTAACAGGTTCCTTATATAGTGCGTGAACACCAGTAATTAGGATACTGCCCTCAAACATAACATGTCCATGAAACTAAAGCTTGTGTTATACTGAAATTCCTTCCTATATTTTCAGGTGAGACTTGGAGAAAGTTACATTTTCACAAAATTTTCCATATGTGATATGTTGGCATTCTGCCTTCCCCCAGCTAAACAGAAATCTTCTATTTCTCATTAAAAAAAAAAAGATTCCTAATTTCACTGTAAAAGATCCACGGATTTGAACTCCACAAAAATTCTGCTATATGGAGACCACCATATGTATGTGAAATAGATGTGAGACATACAGAAGGCAGAAGAGCAGAATATTCTGCTCTATGCTAACATTTTTATTTTACCAATTGGTGAATTTTATTTTGCCAAACATTTTTGCAAGGTCTGTTGGACATTCTAGACATTGTTACATGTTTTTCATTTTAATAAAGTCACTAATTGGGAATGATATCTCAGGCAAGGAATTTTCATATTTCTATCTTTAGGTCACCCATAGTTTCTTTTACAAAAGTGCCTGCGATAAACTTGGCAAACTTTATCTTAAAGGAATGTAGGCTATTGATATGTTTGGAAAGATGTTTTAGATATCTCAGGTCTCCAATGACTGAGCCCCTTTATTTTCAATCTAAATGCACAATTTATAGATATCTGGCCTTGTATGGATACAACTCCTTTATTCTTTTTTTCTTTTATGTGTAATCTGAGCTGTGGTTATTAAAAAAAATCCCATCTTTTCTCAACCTTCAAAGATAAATTTTCTTGACAAAACCATCTTTTCTCATTCTAAATTTCTTTCTGTGCTATTACTTTCTTGTATATTCTCCAGTAGCCTCTTACTAGGTGTGCTTTCACCTTCACAATAGTCTGTTAAACTTATTTCTGGGCAGAAAGGTCAAAATGCATAATCAGTAATATCTGCCCCATCCATAAAACTGTAATATGCATTCTCCATATTAAAGGATGATTTTAGGGCCTATAAAACAAAATAAAAAACCTAACAATTTTAGTGTCAAATGTTTTTGTGGTAGTACTTACAGCCTCCAGAAACAGAATAAATATATCTTTCATTATAAGTGAGTTTAGAATACTTCCCTCTAAACAAGAAAACTTACTTTCAGAATATATGATTGAGAGTTCTAATAACTTCTTTTATTGTTGCTGTTGTTGATGTGAAATAGCACAGCATTAAAGTTTCCTACAGATCCACCCATGACATATGACCCCAGACCAATGCTGACTGTTTATTCATGCTATTTTTTTAAAGATGATGAGAATAAAAAAGTAATTGGCTGCAAATAAGGCTGAGAAGCAGTTGCCTTATGCACATTTTTAAAGTAGCATCAGAGAAGTAAAAAGAGAGTTATATAAGTGAAAGTATAGAAACGGGTCCAAACTCAAAAGTCTATAAGCTGCCTATAATTGAATTCAGCCTGGCTGATCTATTAACAGATCTGAAACAGTCACCTTATAGAAGTAATAGGAACTAAATGTTCAGCTGGTGTCTTTGATCATCAAGAACTGAATCTGATGAACTATGAGGTCAGTCCTAAATTCAAACATTCTTTTAAACTAGCAAAGTCTTATTTTGTAATTGCAATCATATGGACATCTGACAAAAAATGCATTAAATTTTGCATTCTTCTAGAATGCCTATATCTTCATTATTTTATTTATGTTTACAAACATGTGCGTCCAGTACACATATCTTAATAGTGCTCATATAAAAAGGTAGAATTGTTTTGGTGTCTTCTAGGTGTAAAAGTCTTTTTTAAATCATGTTTCGCCAAAACTCTGAGTGACAGATTCACAGGGGTTACAACTTATTCTAGTGTCACACACAGCTGATGAAATCTATTACTGGCACAGTTTTTCTGGGCTGTGCAATACTGTGTCTCTTTACATTTTATAGTGTTGAGGAATACATTCGGTGCAGGCACCTGGCCGTGCAGATGCAGATTTAGCTGTGGGTGCCTGGAGCTCCTGGCAAGAAGGTAACTGCAGTCCCTTTGCATGACATTGAGCACACGGGGGACCTGTGGCCCAGCCAGGGGACCGGACACTGAGAAATTTGACAGGAGCGGAGGACCCTACACTTTCCTGGGCTTAGACTGTGAGTGGATAAAAACCCAGGGATGCCTTTGCTCACAGTGCCTCCTTGGAGGCACCAGCTTGACCTGCTATTTTGTTCGTGCACAGTGATTAAACTATTTTATTGTGATTAAATGATTTTAATGTAATTAAACTATTTTATGTTTGAGACTCTGCTATGGGAAACCTGGTCTGAGTGTATGTGAGTGGGGTGTGTAGTTGTGAAGGGGCCTGGGTACCAGCTCAGGCAGTGCAAGTGTGACTGCCAGAGTGACCCCTGGATAGCTGGAAAGAGAAGTTTCCTTTACTATAGAGTTCCCTTATATTTAGCTACCTCAAAGTTGTGGGTTGGTATATGTGATTTTGCAAGCTTTTATAGCATTTTAAACCAAAGTAACTTTGAACTGCTGGCCTCTCACCATGCTCCTTCTCCATGCTAGAGCTTTCTGCACCCCTTATGAAGCTAACTTCATCTCTAATGCCTTTTTTTTTTAGCCTGTGAGTGTCAAAGTCCAAGGAACTTGGAGGTTTTTTTATTATTCTCAAAAAGATCTCAAGGAAATCAATGGCTGTTCTTAAAACACTGCTGGTATCATACCAGGACCAAACAGAAGGGGCATTTTCAAATTCAGAATCCAACAGAAACAAAAAATTATGGTCCATATGTTAACCAGATCATGACTGGCTATTTTTCAAGAAAGTTATTTCCACACAATTGTCACAATATTGGACTCTGCGTCATTTACTGAGAAACAAATATAATTTTAGTATTATTGTTATGCAAATAAAAATAACATGGTGGTTTAAAAACCCTGTGGAAGCAAAGCTGTTCATGTTATGTCAGAAGGTTGCAACATCTTACTAGAGACAGAAAATTTGTCATTCACAGTCACAGAATCACAGAACTGTTTAGGTTGGAGAAGACCTGTAAGATTGTCAAGTCCAACCTTTGACCAAACACCAAGTTGTCAGTGAGACCATGGCACTAAGTGCCATGTTCAGCTCTTGAACCCCCAATTATCAAGACAGAACAGAAGCAACTTCCCTTGATTTCTTCAGCTGTAGCTAGCTTCAGCCCTTACCTGCATGGAGCAAGGAGGGAGTTTAACAAAGCGCAACTCCACAGTGATTCCATCATGCCATGGTAGCACATGGTCTCACTTCATCTTGAACTGAGAGCTCAACTTTGGAGTTATTTAATTCATTGTCTTTCCAGACAATTGAAAATAACTGAGAATAACTAATGCTACTTCACATGCATGCCTTCCTTTTGCTGATGAGGAGCTAATGTCTTTATTATGTACTATCACTCCTTTGTTGTTTTTAACTTTAATGTAAGTCAATGCAAAACCTGATCCTAAAAATATGAGATCACTGAAGATGAAAGAGCCAAAAATGCAAGAGTCTGAATATTTAAGATTAAGTGTCTTCTTGGTAAGGCTCGAAGGGAAAAAACATAAAGTCAATGTTAAAATTATTTGAGTGTTGTTGACAAAAGCAGTACAATAATTATTTTAAATCCATGCTGCATACTGGCAGTAAGAGTGCTTGATTTATATAATATTAAATAGTCAAAATAGTATTCAGGGTGTGAGGGAAGTACTGAAGATGATGGGTCAGAACTGTGTGTGTGTTTGAAGAGAGAGAGAGAGAGAGAGAGAGAGAGAGAGAGAGAGAGTGAGAAAAAGAATTTACTGAGAAAGATTTTAGGAGAAAAAAGGAATCATTAAAGTTGTGCAGCTACCTAAAGAAAGAATCTACATTAATAGGGTATATATATATATATATATATATATATAAAATAGATACAGAGTCTCATTCATTCAAGTCAGTAGGTACTTTCTTTGGGCTTCAAAAGAGGGTTGGATTAGGATTGCAAAGGCTCAGGTAATATGCATGGGTGAATAGTAGAACTTTAAATAAGACCTTCACTTTCTAAGTATTTATTTAGGCATTTCTACTTCCTCAGGAGTACATTGAAAACACTTCTTTGGAAGTGGATTTCTGTTTTTCACTCACATGATTGAAAAATAGAAACACATTTAGCTTTCCCTCAAAGAGAGACAAAGAGGAGATTTGCAATCTCACTGCCCTTCTTGGGAGCAAGGTTTGTGACCAATAGCCTGGAAAAGTGACACAGAATTATAGGAATTTTATATTTTATTTCAAAATAAAAGGAAAAATTTGGTGTCTGTGTGGTTTAACCCAAGCTAGCAACCAAGCCACATGCAACAGCTCACTCACTCCTCCTGCAGTGGAATGGGAGAGTATCAGAAGAGTGAAAGTGAGAGAACTCATGTGTTGAAAGACAATTTAGTAGACAAAGCAAAGGTTGCACATATAAACAAAGCAAAACAAGGAATTCATTAATCACTTCCTGTTGGCAGGCCAAGCTGGCATCCCCTGGACAACAGGACTCCATCACTCTTAATGGTGACTTGAGAATACATATGTTTTCACTCCAAATGTCTGCCCTTCCTTCTTCTGCCCCCCACTCTTTATATTGACCATGATGCCATATGGTATGGAATACCCCTTTAGTCAGTTGGGGTCAGCTGTCCCCTCCCAGCTTCTTGTGCATCCAAAACCTGCTCACCAGTGGGGCAGTATGAGAAGCAGAAAAGGCCTTGACTCTGTGTAAGCACTGCTCAGCAATAACAGAAACATCCTTGAATTATGAACACTATTTCAGCACAAATCCAAAACATGGCCCCATACCAGCTACGCAAGGGTATTAGCTCTACCCCAGCCAAGACTAGCACAACGTTTCTTTGTCATCATTGCACTATTTTAAGAAGAAAATTGTTAAATCCCAGCAGTGAGGAGAAAAACATGACATAGAAACTACCAAATTGCATTGGAATGACAGCAATTTTGCAGCTGCTATGGAACAAGACCTAGGACACTTTTCTGTTAGTGACATCTTTACTGTTCTGAGCATGTAAACAGAGTCACTTTTAAAGAAGACTTATGTGGTAGGTTTTGTTTTACTCATTTTTGTCTTCAGGATGGGGCACTATCATTCACCCAGTTTCAAGCAGAGGTCAGTGTAGAGCAGCAGAATCCTTGTCTGGAAGTGAACAGAAAGAATCGTGACACCCTTGCCTTGAAATTAAGCCGTGCTTTTTTTGAGGATCAGTAGGGTTAACCTCTTCACAGGTGAATGTGCAATGAAAAAGACATAAGAGTGATGCCTTCTGCCATCACCGACTCTTTCATCATTGGAGAAACATTCCTGCTGGAGGTGTGCAGTACATTTATGGCAAGGTGCCTGTGTACCTGCCTGTCTTTCCTCTGAAGCTGAGGATCTGCCAGGCTATGAACACTACCACAAAAAAATCACAAGAATAAAAAAAAAAAAGTGTCAGCATCACATTGTAATGATTTTGTACTTAATTTCTTACATATGCTTCTGGTATACAGAAAGCTGAATGTCACTGTTCAAGTAGTGTATTGAAAAATGGGATTATAAGACTGTGATTCTACAGTTGCCTACATTTGCCAAGCTTAAGTGATACTTTGCACACATGTCAGCATATATCCATGTGGTGCTTACTGAAAGTCACAATATAGGGCTTTGATCATAGAATTTGTATGCTGCACACTTGCTGAACCTGCAGGGAATCCTTCCAGCTGGTATTCATGTAGGAAGACTTTAAAAGAAATAAAACAATCATAAAGGAAAATGCAAGAAAAACAATTGTAAAAAGCTTGGTTTTGTATTGCACTCTTGCCAAGGAAGCCAAAATTAATAGAAGCTATCCACTCAGCCTTTTATCCATGAATTTGTATGTCACAAAGAGATTAACCACATGTTTTTCAACTGTTCATCTTATAAAACAAATATTATTTCTGTGAAAAATCAGTGTTGTCAGGTGAATGATTATGAAATGTGTTCTGAAGAGAGCAATGGAAACAAGCACCACTGAGATCTCTCTGATAAAGATGCTATGTAATTCTTTCCATAATGTCATCAAAGGATGCTTTAAAGTTTGCTAGGTCTCCTCTCCTTCCTACTGTTTGATAATTAAACAAGAGTTTTACATTCCCTTATAAAATACGCATGAACCCTGGCCTGGAAGACTTCCTCCATACACCTTCCCATGTGCTTTGCAGGGGAGCCTGCAACAGCCAGGAAGATGAGTGACATCCTGCTGCTCTCCTCTGCTATCTCCTCCCACCTCAGGCACTGTGCTGCTTCCTATAAACATTTTGAATTGTTTCTGATGTCCTACGCTAAAATATTTATTTTCAGTGAAAAAATTTGGCAGTGTTTCTGCAGAACTCTTGCACTAGCAGATACCTCACTGCAGCAATGTGTTTTGAGAGCTGAACTCAGCCACCAAATGTTGACTGTCTTTATGTTCTCATATCTCTGGTTCCAGCTGGATTAATACTTCCCTATTGGTATTGGTGCTTCTTGAAGGCATAGCTGAGGTGTTCAGGTAACGAGCAAATTAAACCAAACAATTACTAGCTACAGAAAGTAGATATAGTCTCGTGTTTATTTGGTAAGAGATAAACTTTTTTTTCCCAACAGAAATTTTCCTTAGTAGAGTGATATTATAATCTTTCTGAATTTCTCGCCATTTTTATTGCTGTTTTCTCTTGGGAAATATTCCATGACTTATTAATATTTCCAAAAGCTTTAGCTTCTGTTTAGAATTCTGTTTAATCAAACATTTTGAGGTTGGAAAGTCTTAGGAGAAAAGAGTGACTGGATATTATTTTTTTTTTTTCTGCTAGCCTGACATAACAGATGAGGGACAAGTCACCAACAGGCCAAAAACTTCTTCAAAGAGAATACAACATCAAGCCAGAAGGGCTTCCTAGTGAGCAGGTACATGACTATGCTACTTGCTAAAAAGAAAAACCGAAACAAAATTTCCTTAAAAGAGAAGTAGAAATACTGATGCATTGCCTCCTCCCCAGGGCTACTGTTCAAAGATGAAGGAAAGACCCCATTTGTTACTAGGCAGTACACATGCTGGAAAGATAGGGAGACAGAGCTGAAGAAATAAGTGTACTGGATTGAAGTGATTGTGATGAGTTGCAATGTACAGGCAGGCAGGCTGTTCTGAACAGAAAGTGCATGAGAGTGAAAGTGCATTCCTATTGTCTCTCTACTTTATTTGACAGCTCTGAAACACAGCACAGTGCTCTTATATTGTTGGAAAGAATACCCAAACCCATTACCCACCCATCAAAACATCTGAAAACAACAGAAATATCCCCAAATTTTATGTAGAATGTAGCAATATGAATGAAGTATCTGCAAAGCATTTGCATCCAAACAGGATACATTCTTTACAGGAGGATAAAATTATAGGAAAATTCAGATTGGAAGAGTCCTCTGGGAGTTTCCAGTCCAAAGCACAGGGCTTTGTTTATTTAGGTTCTGGAAACATTCAGACTGACTGCAGTCTTTCCAGACAATATGAGTCTATGTCTGCATGTTTTCACAGAGAAAAAGTATTTCCTTATGTCCAGTCTGAACCTCACTTCTTTCAAGTTATGATCGTTGTCTCTCACCCTCTTACCAAACACTACCAGGAAGAGCATGGCACCATCAGTTCCCTCTTCAGAGGTGCTGGGAAGGCGACTCATGTGTCTGCCCAAACCCATAATTCCTGCTCCAGGCTGAAGAAGCCAAATTCCTCCCTGGTAAGGTGAATGCTCCAGTCTATATGACATTTTGCTAGTCCTTTGCTGAATTTGGTATCTTTCTTGTGTTTCTGGGGGTGACACTAAGTTGCATGCAGTATAGAAAAAGGTCTAATGAGGGTGGAGTAGAGGGGGGTTAACCCTTTCCTGTAAACTGCTGGCCATGATCCTGGTCGTGCAGCTGAGGATCAATTATTTAATGGAGACCTGCCCTTTGTCTCTCCTGGTCTGTCATGAAAAATTTTAAGTGTGGCTTTGGATCATTCCCTGGAGTTGGAAAAAGGATTATAGAGTGATAAGAGACATCTTCTGACTTGTGGTGAGTGGTGGCAGAAAGTAGGGTTATGCTGTGACTTCTCTGGACTGCACATTCATTTCAGAATGATTCTAGGGGCTGAATCCTTAGTTCTTGACTTGCTACCTGTCCTTGTTCAGTTCCACATGATTCTTGTTGAGATCCCTTCCTCCAGCCTTCCCATGTCTCTGAATGGTAGCTCTTCCCCTGAACTTATTGACTGCTTACACCACCCTCTCTGGTTTTGTACTATCTGCAGTGATGAGAATAGTGTTCTCTATTGCCTTCTTCAGACTGTTATGTCCTACCAAAAAAGGTCCCATTGAAGACCCATGTTGTACTCCATAAGTTACTGAGCACTACCCATGGATCTCTACTCTCAAACTGATTATCTAGACAGTTTTTTACCAATCTGTTTGTTTGCCCATCTAGATCATAAAATCCCAACATGTATAGAAGATGATTATGGGAGACATTGTTAAAATCCATGCTAAACCCACAGTAAATGCCATCTGTGGGAGTGGACTTACTGTATCAGGAATGGAAGAAGTCACGCCAGAAATGGATTTGTGAGGAAAATGAAGAAGCCAGATAAGATGCCCTAAAACCTGAAGTTTTTAGTGTGATATAAAATGGATTCCCTGTCTTTTTTCCCTGAATCACCTTTCTTCTTCCCAAAACCCCTTGGGAGAATTCTTATCTCCCTTAATATGCAGGAATCCTTTCTTGTAGTGCTAGGTGAAGTCCCCTTATTGGCCCTTAGTTAACCCTTTCCCCATTAGTTTTAAAGCCTTAAATACCCCTGACCTTGTGAATAAACTCTCTGTTTCTCCTCTCCGGTGGTCTCTGTGTGTCTCCTTCCTGGGGCACTTTGGGGACCACATGGAGGAGGGGGGACAAGGGGGAGCATTCCCCTCGACTGCCTCAGCCATCCACCGCTCTTCCCAGTTGGTCGGGTATGACCTACCTTTGCCAATCTCTGCTGACTATTCCCAATCACCTTCTCCACATGCATAGAAATATATGGCAGGAGGATTTCCTCCACAAATTGTGTGAAAATCCTGCATCAATTAGTTATCCCCAATACCCACCAGAAATCTTTAACTGCTTGGGTCTCATTGTGTTCCCCTTTCAGGACTTGGCAGACCCCCAGAAAGGACCAGGATCTGTTGTGCAGAGACTTCCATGAGCTGTTTAAAGATGTCACCCACTTTGTCTTCTAGATTCTAGGGTGGTTTGTAACAAACTCACACCTTCACTGGCCTCTCTGCTGACCATGACTGCAAACTTCCACCTAAACTTCTCTCCATCACGTACAACAGCTGCATATATTAAAGCTGCTCCTGCTTGTAGGGGTCAACATCCTTTCCTTGTGCTCTTTCTATGCTTGTCTTCCCTGAAGAGATTATGTTTGTCCTTTGCAGCACACTTTTATGATGGGACACGCAGCTGTAGCTCCTCCTGCTCTTTTCTCAGGATGTATGCAGTTCTGTACATACATTAGAAGCTGATTCTACTTCATTACCTTTTACCACTCCTGAGCTCTCTTGTTCCCATTGTCTTTCATCTTTTGTTTTCTACCTCTGCCTACTGTTTTCTTTTAAATTTTGGTTTGCAATCTCTCTCTCCCATCATTCTTTGTTTAAATGTCTTCTTACCAGGTTGGCCAATCTGTCAGCAAAGGTGCCTTGTTCCGTTTGGTCAGATGGATTCCATCTCTTTCTAGCAATCTGCCATCTTCAGGGCGGATCCCATGGCTATAAAAGTTGAACTTCCTGATGTTGACACCTCCTGCCTGAGGAGGTGCCGGTCTTCAGACTTGCATCCTCTCTCAGATCTTGCCCTGGGTCAAAGCCTTCACTGTGTGGGTGATGTGCACTGTACCCTGTGGTGCATCACCTCCATGGCGGTGGACCCTTGCTGCCTTCATCCATTTCCAGTCCTCTTCTGTACATGTTTGCACACACTGCTGTGCCTGTCTGCTGTTGTGATTTATCAACAGATAACTGCTTTCATTTGTGGACACACACATTCTTTCTGAGATATAATTATAAGGGTTTACATGCACAACAGATCATGTGAAAACTCAAATTTAATGTGATATAAACATTCTATAGCTACTTCCACAGACAAAGAGAAACACATTTGCTACCCACTGAGTTTCAATAGGGATCTAAATTGTCTTGCTGTGAAGCTCAGTTTTGAGACTGGAGTTGGGATATTTAATTGGCAAGACCAAAGGAAAAGAAGCTGTGTAAGAATGACTTTCTAACTTGGCAACAGAGGATAAAGTGGCTGCTTTTCAAGTAAAAGGAGGAATAAAGCAAAAAGTAATATATGAAGTTTTCCAGATCTATGTAAAAAGATCAGTTTTATGACTGTTATTTTCCCACACAAATAATTAACAGAGCCATGCAGGAGGTGGTAGCAATTCATTAAAACCTTTGGGTCCAAGCCTGATTGTCTTTCACAAGCTGGTTCATTTTGATCTTAGAACACATACAAGAATATGAAGCAAAACCATAGTAAATATCTACAGTATCAAAGGTGCCATCACTTCTAATTACAATTGATATTCCTTTTCAGTCATAACCATTCAGTGTGATGTATGCCACAACTTACATTTCAAACATTTTAAAAAAGTTGTTAGTTTCCTTGCCAATCAGCCAATTTCTAGCTCATTAATCCTTTTGGTTTTGTTGCTTTTTTTTTGAAAACACCATTTCTATTCATCAACGTACACAATTTAATATAATCAAGTACAGTTTTGATTGGTGTGAGTACCATTTATAACCAAGGAGGAGGAAATGAACATAAACTGTCAGCCAGATGAATCTGAACAGAATGTATCCAAAGGCTGGAAATTCTTGCCATTATAACACAAAAGTTCTGTTTAGAAGCTGCTGTCCATCAGAGAGCTGTGGAAGGTTTCATTTCTGGTATCCTCACTTTTGACCAATATACTTTTTCTTATTACTCTCTCTCTTTCTTAACAAGTACAGTTTAGTGCTTATTAAGTACAGCTCAGCACTTGATAAGTACAGTGCTTGCACAGTATAAACATTTACATATGTGGTACTTGGTTTTTTGTCTGAGCTGTTTTAAGAGCATCTCACCTCCTGAACTTCTCGGTGTGTGTGATTTCATGTAGAAAGTAACTGAATAAACTCATTAGGTGTAAAATGACTTCAGTTTTAAAAGCAAAAAGAAGATATATAAAAATATAGTGAAAAAGTAAAATGATAATATTACATGCAAAATATTTTTAAAAGCAAAAGGAAACATGGCACATATATGTATTCAAGATTTTATTTTTAACTTATTCAAAATACTAGCAATCTAATCAAAGGGCTGCAAATAGCTGTTATCAGTGCATATTAATGCTATTACAATATGAAGAAATGAAAAAACACCATAGAACGGTTGTTCCGGAAAGCTTACTTCTATCTCACCTGTTACCCTGGTGTGATGCTCACACTTCCTGTGTTCCACTAGGTTGGGAGAATGACCATTTCAGTCCCTTCAAGAGGAAACTGGGAGGGTTACAACAAGTTGTTCATGTTCCTACCCAGTCTTGGGCCTGCTTGGGGCTAATTTTGTTGATTTGTTGGTTTGTTTCATTCTTTTTTTTCCCCTCACAGCCCCCTTTTCCCTTTCAGGGGCTCCCAGCTGAAACTAGAGAGTGGCACAGTTGCCTCCCCCAGCCCCAGCTGCCCTCATGGGCTGCTGTTTGTCACCTGCTGACTTCCAAGCAGGTTGGTGGGGCCAGTGCCTCACTGGAGATCACAGAGTGAAGCTAAAAACAGGAGAGCCCACAGGGTCCTCTGCTCTTGACAAATGCCACGCCAGGCTCAGGTCACAGTGAGTTTGGTTGAACTCTACTGCCCTAGGATGATAAGATATCTACAGGTTGTTACTGATTATGGCCAAAATCATATTTACAGAGATACATGTAAAAAAAGTCTCCATCCAATTATCATAATACAGAACATGTAAACAAGAGATGTGAAGATAGTAATTTCTAAATGAATTATAATGAAACTCAGAAATTATATATTATTTCTTCATATAAGTATAATGAAAATATAATTATATTAATATCACTCCTTTTCTGTTGCAAAGAACTCTTGAAATAATGTCTGCAATTTTTGTTATTTTCAAGAAGAAACCTTTCACCTACTGATGGTTTGCAGGTTCCCATCCTGTCCTTAAATACTATTTACTTACTTGGCTGTATGTATTACAGTTAAACATGGTGACTAACAAAAACTTGGGGACAAGTAGTAGGCAGCTTCAAGACTGGGCCTCCAACGAAAAGTTGTGTTTTCCCTTATTTCATTAAATTCGTAAATTCATGTTCTCAGAACTCCAAATATGTTCTTAGGTTCTCAGAAATTGACAAAAGGGGTGGTACATTGATGAGCAAGTGAGTTTTGTACAGTTTTAATGAACTCTCATGAGAGCTTCTCTTCATGTCAGAGAAAAACAACCTTTTTTTTCCTGGTGTTTCCTATACAGTGGCTGAAAGAGTCAACATCCCTCAAATCACGTAGTTTCTCATGCACCTCATCTCAATGCATTGTTTGCTCCCCTGGAGAAGGTCTGTTTCTTTAGGTTGCTGTTTATGCAGTGGAAAAAGACACACACAAACACACCCATGAATACTTGTCCTCTTCTTGACATTCACTACTATTCTTTCTGTATCAGAAACAAACCAACTTTAAAGAAGAGATTCAGATGTGGAAAGAATATTTTCATCATACAGTGTGCAACAGTATTTATGATATCTTCTGTGAGATGTTCCGTGAAGGAAGAGAAGTAAGTAAAGTGCATATTATACAGATGGTGGCTGATTTAAACATGATTAAATCATCCAAAATTCTCTGCAGAAGGAGTTGATGACATTTTATGTGAACATAGAAACCCCAGAAATTTCAGGTTTGGGCAGAAGAAAACAGCCGGAAAAAAATATTAAAAAAAAAAAAAAGCCAACCAAAAACCTGATGAAGAAAAAAAATCCAGAAATAAGAATATTTCCTGGAACATTAAGTTGTTTAATTTCTTTCTGGTACTCCCATGTTTTCTTAGGCTGCAGCAGAATTTCAAAAGCACTGTGACATTCCTTTTCTCCATCATTTTTGTGGATGATGTTCTTTCGGTTGGGGCAGATCTCAGTGGGGTTTTCTGTATGAAACAGGTCTGAAAGACAGAAGGGAGATAAATGCATTTAGTGAAATGCTTTTTGCTTCCTTAAATCACTGGAAAGCACAAGGCAGACTGTCAAGAATAGCTAAAGGCCATGAGTTAGATGGCCAGGGACCTCTTAAGTTAGTCTTTCATTTGTATCCATATCCAAATCCTTGCTATAGACTGGCAATATAAAATTACTTTTAAAATCACTTTTTTTTTCTTTTTCTTTTTTTTTTTTTTTCCCAGTCACCACATAACTATATCCCTAGTCCCAAGTAAAGCAGCATAGGCTGACCACTGACTCTAGGAACAATCTTCTCCTTTTTCACTTTGCACAGTGATTCAGTGATTTCCAGGCCTTCTGGGGACTCAGAAAGCTCAGAAATGGACACTGTGTATTCACAGCATTTCAGTCACACATGCGAAGTGTAGTCAGTGTGTGCCAAATACAAGTCTAGTAGCTACAGAATGGCCTATTATTGACTTATTTTAGAAATATTTCAGTGCAAAGACTTAAAGTAGAATTTCTTCAGTCAAGAGCTGTTTCTGATGCTTCTCAAACCTACATAGCAAGGAGAAACTCAATCTGTTTCAACAAAGAGAAGGCACTCTGTGGGAGGAGTGGAGGGAATCCTCCCGATCTGGTTCAACATGACCAGCAGGACTGGTAATGCCAGTTCCTCACTGTCACTGTTGAGACCCCACCTACAGGCTATGTGTGATGTGTAGCAGGGATTACAAAAGCATGGAAAAAAACACATGAAAGAACAAACTGTTACTACCAATTAGTAAGAGATACCTCTGCCTGAACTAAGGGGCAAATAAGACCGATATGCTGAAGTAAACAATATGGAATTTATTTAACAATGAATGCGAGGCAGAGAAAGAAATGGAAATAAGAGAATGAGGGGAGGAGGAGAGGGAAGGGAGAGGGAGAAAGAGAAAAGGATCAAGCCTATGGATCCATGTACCCAGTGGCATCCTGTTGGTCCCTCTTCACCTGTGCTCCTCAGCAGTGGAGTTCCCTGGAATTGTTCTTAAGGGTATCACAGTCCATGTTCTGGCTTCCACAGAGGTGTATTCCCATAACTTGGGGTGATCTTTGTTTGACCAGTGAAATATGTATGAGCAGTTGCTTCCTTTCACACAGTTTGCCTCAGTAGGAATTTTCTTCTGGATGCATTAAAAGATCTTCTGGATGCGTTAAACAGATCTTGCTTAGGAGAACGAAAATTCAAAGTTTCATGAAAACAACTGGTCAAAACCTGCATTTTTACTACTTTAGGTTCCTTTTTAATTGGTAAAAATCTGTTCTCATCCTTCTGTATATGTCTTGTATAAAGAATCTACTCTGCCATGAGGAGGTGACAGCTTCTTCGAAAATTAAGCAAAATTTTCCTTTTTCCTCTGGTGGAACTCCTGGATATTTTTAAAGATTGTGATCCACTGTCATTTGCCTCCTGTCAGTGAGCTAATTTGCTTTTATTTTTCACAGACTTACAGGAAGAGGTTCATAAGCCTACTCAGATTTCTTTGCTCAAGAATAACTGTCAGACAAACAGACAGCATAGATTTCTGTATTTTTATTGGATTGAATAGATATCTGGCACCAGAAACACCCTTGTCAGCAGTCTGGATGCTTTTTTAGGCAAATTTGCTAGTTGTACAATGTCTTTACACCTCAAATTATGTTTTATTGTCTGTGAGATGTCAGTCATTCACCTTCAGTCAGCTTCATTTATATTATGCAGAATTTAAGCCTCCTGTGATGTCTAGAAGTCCATCTCTTCCAAACTATAGCTCATATCCAATGTGCAGCCAAAATCCAACTCTTCTAGGTCAGATTCCTCTATAGAGTGAACACTTCTACCTGAAGGTCTATGATTTACCTCATTTAATCATCAGTATTTTTGAACAAAATCCCTTTGCCATTTCACATGTAAGTTATGCTACATAACTCTCCACAGAGAAACCCCCCATCTACTGCATGCTGAGTGTCCTGAAGCAGGAACTCCATATCCTAGGAGCTTTCTCCATTTCAGAGCCTTTTCTGATTTTTTCACCACTTACCTCTTTTCTGGTTCTTCATGGAGCTGGGATTACCTGATTTGATTTATCCAGAGTTTTTCTGTACCTTTCCAGGATCTCATAATCCCTCCACTGATTGATGAAAGCCTTCCTGCTAACAGTATTTCTGATTTACTTTGCAAACTTTAAATGTCACTTTCCTTGAAGACTACATATTTTCTTGCTTACTCTTTCTGGGTGACAGTCTACTTCTGTGTCCTCAGAATGTTCATTTATCTTTCACCCAATCACAGTATAATGCCAGGGGCTTTTCTGGTATTCTGAGTGATGTAAAGTACTCAAAAAATCTTGATTAAAAAGGAACTGCACTCACCTCTTCATATTTTTCTTTCCTTTACCTCTGAAAATTAGCAACCAGTTTCTGCCTCAGAAGGTTATAGTGGTATGCAAGTCCATGTGGGAAGGACATGTGATATACTCATTGGTAGTAAAGAAGGAATACAGGTACTTTACAATCTAATGACTACAGTGCAACTCTACTGGTGTTAATTAGATTAAAATAATCCAATTTTAATCACTCAGGTGCTTATGGTGACGTTGACTAGTGTCACGTTAAAAAAAAAGAAGGGGGGAAAGGAAGAGAGAAATGCAAAGATTTCTTGTCCCGCCCCCACTTGTATTAATATATTTTTATTAGCTATAAGGATCCTCAGTATATCAAAGCCTTTTAAATGCCCAACACAGTCTGTCTGCGTCCCACCTAACAGGGACACTTCGCTAAGACAGATTCACTGGTTGAACAGGACCTTTAATACTCCAATGAGAACTACACTTAATAGCAAGAGAGACCCTTTTCCATCAGGGCCTTTTAACCGTCATATCTCTGCCAGCACCAGAAACAAACTGGACAAAACTCTAGCAGTTCCCAAAATGATTTTTATTAATACAAGGGTGTGACAATTATTGTGGGTTTTGTGTTGTTGGAGATAACGTTAGCTGCATGATTATGTTTAATGGATAACACAAAAGACCCTAAAGTAGCCAGCACAAAACACACTCTACAGACACAAAAAGACTCCAAAACTCTACAGACAGCATGTCAATGTAAGTTTCAATACAGCATGAAACAACATCTTCCCTCACCAATACTTAAATAACAACAGAAAACTAACCAGAAGTACAACAACCTAAAACACCAATCTAAACCCGACCGGTACTCATAGCACAGAGAAGAATTGCACATAAAGATAGCTGTCTCCCATTAATAAAACATGTTAAAAAGAGTTACACACCTTAAGAGAACACCACAACCAATATAAAGTCCAGATACATTACGAGATGTAAGGCAAGGTAGAGTGTGAAATAAAAGATGTTAGCCAGGTAAAATTAGTGAGTCAAGGTAATTATGGGGTAAAGATGAAAACATATAAGTCATAAAGTAATAGGAAGGAAAAAGAGAAAACAGCGTGAAAGACTGCTCACTCCTTCATTGTTCAAGGTGTGGGAGGAAGCAGGGCAGCCCCATGGTTACCCCCACAGAGATTGTGGTTTTTTTCCCCCTTTTTTTTGCTTATGACCAATCTCTTTTATACTTTTTTCCTTGGGTACTTTGAGTGACTATAGGCAATAATAGTTCCTGGGGTGGTAGACAGATGACATAGACTTAACAGCTGGCTTTCTGTGCTTCCATAAGGTCTGGCAAAGAAAGGCCATGCTATCTCCATAACACTCCATTTTTTGTTGATCTTATCAACCCGGCTTGAGCACTTTAAGGAAACTCCTGGAGCCTCTTTGTCCTCTGACAATGGTTCTGGGAGTACCCTTCCAAGGATCCAACTGATCAAGAGCTTGCCAGGGCTATCACCCCACAACTAGTCAACGTTAATTCCCACAGATACTGTTGTGTCCTTTCTGCATTGTGTACACTGATCAGGTGCCAAATGCCAGCCAGCTTGTTCCCATCTCATGCTGAAGAACCTGATGATGCTTTCACCATCCTCACATTGGCCTCTCCTTCCTGTGGTGGGAGTCAGTCTGCTTACTTCCAAATGCCTAAATCCTTTATTGGATATGCTGTTTAATGGCAGGTAATACTACAAACGCTATCTGGCTTTCATCTCTTGGCAAACGTGTTTTTCTTCAACAATCAGTAAGTTCCATAGTGAAGACTGATGTCTTAAAAATTGTGTGCCTACTTTTCTACTCCATATGCTGAATGCATCTTACAGATAGAAGAGAAATGGCAATAATTATGTAACATTAAAAACCTATCTCTACGACTGGATGGATGACACTTTTATCTCACGCTGTTCAGGTCATCTGAGCTTATTTTGCTATCATGATTCGAGTAGTTATAACCTTGAATGAGCACACTTGGGGGAAGGCTATAAAGTAAGAGAATTTAATTCACCATTGAATAATTTCCTTTGCTAGTTGCATACACCTGCTACAAAGAGATTTTGACATTTTTGTTTCTGATTCCTTTCTTGTAATTTGTCATTCTGGTTGTTTTTGTCATGCTTTTAGCAGTACTGCAAAGAATAGTCATGAAATAAAACCTCTAGGTAATCAACTACAGAAAAGAATTAATTTTACATCTGGGGAAGAGTTTCATCTTGAAAAAACTGTAATATATATGTATATATTTATATTTTTTAATACATAGGCAAGTGTGCTGCCTCTGAATAACATCCCTATGCTTGTGGTTTGGCAGAATCCTATATCCAACCTCTACGGTATTGAATCAGACACAAAATAATTACTTTTCTGACCCTTTGGCCTCCAATTTGTTTACTTTAATGAGTTTAAGAGTGCTGGTTTCTGCATTATCTGGGATGGCCTTCTGTTGTAGGTGGTTTGTGTTTGCCTTTCAGGGACAGATGCTTGAATGGTCAAAAAACTGTCTGAGCTGACCTTTTCTGAGCTGCACAAAGATGGTATTTCTTGATTGAAGAAAGGGCAGTGAGTGATCCAGTAAAATGGAAAGTTAACCAGATTTTGTTTTCTGGTAGTCCACTTGTTTTCTTTCACTCCTCCAAATATACTAACAGTTACAAAGCACCTATGTGAATTGAACTTCCCTAGATTCTGCAATTTATCCTGGGAAAACCACACCATGGTCAAATAGGAATGTGATAAAATTTACACTGTTCAATATCCAAAGTATAGCCCTGAAAACCTCTAGTTGACAAGATAATGTGTCTTCAACAGAATTGTTCATAGTGGAAAAGCTGTGGGTGTACTCAACTTTATCTGGCATCCAGCTTTAATTCTTTTTTTTTCCTCAGACTTACAAAGAAAGCCAAGATAGCTCTCTCCTTTTAGGAGCTGGTTGATGAAAGTATAATTGCTGACGTGCTGACAATCAGCAAAACTAACTGATAGTATAATATGAGCGCAGTTGTGGCATTTTCACTATAAACATGCTAATCAAGTTTTACCTAGACGTATCTGCTAGAATTTCACATAACTGGAATAAACATGAACAGGGAAAAAATTGTTTATAAAAGGTGAATATTTTCCTCAGATTTAAATGTACCAACCATGCTTTTCAATGACTTATAAAGAAGTTAAAATCATTCTTCTTTATTTATATGAAAATGTTGCAAAAGGAAAAAAAAAATGTTTAAAGGAAGCCAATCCACTCCCATATATATTAAATGGCTAAAAAATAATTCCACTCTCTTGCATACTGTTCTTAGCATTTTTGAACATTGTTCTGTTTTTTATTAATTTTTTGATTGCCTTTTAATTGGAAGCTGTCTTTGAGAATAGTAAAAACTAGGTGAAATTACTTCACTTTTCAATATGTTGTGATTGTAGTAACTTTATGATCTTTCTTGTGTATAGGATGTGAGTTACCAACAAAATTTTGAGCAAGTACAGAAAATGGGAAGGTCATTGGATAAGGGGTTTTGAGTTTTGGACAAGTTTTTAAGGAAACATAAAACTTTGAAGCTTAGGAACTTTTTTTTTCTTTTTTTTTTTTCCTCCCAAATGGTGATGTGAAGTCTGTTACATAGCTTTTTTTAAAGACCTCCGCAAGGAAAAAAAAAGATTTTCTTTAATCATTCTTAATCTTAGAAAAAAGGACTGCTCATTAAAGATGCAATATATTATCGACAGGAGTAACTGCCTTAAGGCACTGGTCTAGAGAACTTTTTCTAAAGCCAATTTAATTAAGATTAGCATGTTTATTTAGATTCATTGCCAGTCATTTCTTTAGCTAGTGTATCTATTTGTGTTCTTTAAATATTAACTATTTCTAAAATACTCAAATTATAGTCTGGATATATATGTTGTTTTCTATGAAATTGAGACAAGAAATAGACATAATATTTTGAAAGGCTTTTATCTGAACCTGCTTGTGTTTCCTTTTGTTTCCGGATGTTAATTCTCTGAACTTAGTGGAAATGCTGAATTCAATGGATTTGCTTTTGATTTATATTGTTATGACAAAAGAGACAATTTAAAGATTTGCAGAACAAAATTAAAGACAGCAATGCAAGTAATTCAAGAGAGTCTGAAAGTAACCTTCTCTGCTTTGAATAGCAGATGTAGAAATAAAACAAAAAACTTGCTCCATGAAGATCTCAAAGGTACTATGGTTTCTCCTTCCTTACTTTTCTCAGCATTAGCATTGCCACTTCTGTTTTGTATTCTGTTTTCTTTGAGTTGATTGCAATTATTAAAAGAGAAAAGACAATCAAATTTAATTCTATGAATCTAGGCTCTGAAGTCAAATGAATTGCATAGATTTGCTGCAAGTGAGTCTCTAGCCCATGCTAACTTCCTGTATTGGTATTCACATAACTTGGTATTTTCAAGCTGACTTTAAAATTCAATTTGGTCTCCATACAAAAAAAATTAAACCCGCATTTAAAATAATCATTCTGCATCATTTAACTCATCTATTTTCTATGAATTAAACTAATATATACCTCCAAGTTAACATATCACAAGACATTTGCTTGATAAAACTTGTAGTACGATTCACATTCTTTCAAATCCCTATTTTCAGTTGTTTAGGAATTTTTTCAATATTTTAGGTTGCCATGAGAAAAATGCACCAAAAAGTAAGCTTTTGCTTTGCTGGGTACATACTTTAGAGCTTGAAATTAGGAAAGGGTAGTCCTTTTCCTCTCCCGTGACAGTCCACTAGTATTTGCCCAAATTTTTTTTCTGAAACACTATGTTAAACATGGTCTGGCCTCCCACAGCGGCATTTATACTGGTAAATTAAATGTTCAGAAAACTTTCTGGATACTCCTATGTGATCACACACACTGTTGAATGGTGACAATGTTCTGTGCTGTTTTCATGGCCTATGCCAACTATTTTTGCATGCCAACAAATCCCAGGCACAGTTAGGTTATAAACCCCACCTTTTTCCCCCCAAGGTGCTTGTGGATGTGCATGTGCCATCTGGCTTCAGTGTCTGGGAATGATGTTGACCATTTCATTTATGGCTGGATCCTTTTCCTGGTGGGTCCCTAGAGTGGATATAAGAACATAGTCTCTTTTGCTTTGAATACTTACAGACTGTTCACTTTAATTCAGGTCCATTGAGCAAGAATAGACAGAATCTTTAAAAAGTGAGATTGTGACCACCTGATTCCTTTTTAAGTATTATAATATTTTTCCTGTGCCCATGTTTGTTCATTTCTGTAAAATACACTTTAGGTGAATGATATCAAAAGTTCATTTTTGTTGGTATTTATATATTTTAAATCTTCATTGGCTCAGGTAGAGGCATGTATACCATGCATAGCCAGAAGAAGTGGTAAAAAAGCCCATGTTGTTAGACAGAGAACACATAACCATCATATTTTATTAAGTTTGTATGGAAAAGAGCAGGCAATTTAAACTCGATGAGATAGTGGTAAATGATCCACTCATGACTTAGTGTTTATCTAACTAGTTTCATAATTCCTTTTGCTTGTAATTAGTATGATAATTACCACTACCTCTAGATCAGTCTGGTTATCCATGCAGTTTAGTGTTTTACTTGATAGCATAAGATAGGTTTTCCAATGACACTTGGCGGCAGTTGCAGAATGCAAGACAAGAGGATGTCAGGCTCATATTAGTCATATGGGACATGTGGATCCATTTTTTTGCTATTGAAGGCAACCTTGGTTTTCTTTGGTGATCTTTGCAGCACTGTCTTAAAACTGGTCAGGTATTTTTATCCTCATTTTGCCTTCTGTTCCTGAACCTTTCTCAACTCAGATATGGAAGACCTGTATAAATAAAAGTGTACAATGATGTCTCTATGCCACCTTGCTCCTGTAGTAACATTATCTTGAATATAAAGAATTTTAATCTTTTGATATATTTGCAAGGAGTGATAGTTTCTTGCAGGTTCTTTTAGCTGCATGGGAAAAGCCCGTTCTAGTCTCTGGCCATTTAGTTTTCTGCTTAATACTGCTCATCTGGTGACTGATGTCTGCCCCTCAAATATGAAAATGCTGTTTCTGCTAAAGAGTTTATATTCATTACCTTGTTAAGTACTCTAGTATAATACTGTAGTTGTAGTTTAAGAGATAATATACCCATTTCTTATATGACTCAATGATTTCTTCTACTGCAGGGGCCTTTCTTCCGCCTGAAATTCCATCTTATGAAGTCCTCCAAGACACAAACTGTTTCTCCAGTTCTGGAACTGCATTATCTGGACATCCTGAAGAAATTATACACAGATAGGGCAATGCACAAACTGATTTTTCCATTGATACATATCCCACAAATATCTGTTATATCACAACTTTTCAACAGCCAGAAATTACAGTTAACACATACGACCTGGCAAGTGCCCTCTATGGTTCCTGTAAATCTTTG
>VWZF01001525.1:1213337-1365981 GCA_013396755.1 Sclerurus mexicanus | reverse complement strand
TTGTTGCTCTCTTTCACTAAAATTCTTAGCCTGTGCCAAAATTTGATGCCAGACCTTTTCTGGTTCAGGTGGCATTTCTCTTCTAAATTTGATTTTACACACAGATGAAGAGTAAATTAAGGGAAGTGCAGAGATACTGGCAACATAGAAAAGAATTAGTTTCCACGAAATTAAGCCAGCTTCAGTGCCACTGGGATCAAATGGGAGCTGTATAATTTCAAGTGTATACATCTGTGATTTATTTCAAAAGGGAGTATTTAGTCCAAGTTTTCTAAGAGAATAGGAAACAGTATTTGTTTTCAGAAAAGAATTTTAATGAAAGGATTATTTTTTCTTAATTTAATGTATTACTCATCAATAAAAAAAAACCCAACACAAAAACCAAAAACCCAACTAGATGAAGAAAAACAAAGCAACAGGAAATGGTATATTGAAGTCTAAAAAAAGGAGAAAGAAATATATCTTAATAACTAATTATATACTAAGTAGTTATCTTTATCCTTACAAGCAGTCTGCTGGATCTGTCTCATATCATTACACATCACAGACTGAATTTATTTTAATGCACTTTTAATTTAAGTCATACTACTTATTTAATTTTAAGTTCTCATTATATTAATTTTGTCCCCCCAAGTGACTAAGATCTGTCATTCTTGTGAATTTATGCTTTGTTCTCTGTGTTACAGGTGGTCAGACCTTACCTTCAACACAAAATTTAGTGTTACTTTAATCATGAAAATGTGAATAGATCCTTCCATTCACCACATACAATTTAGAAAACTTTAAAGTATAAAGGCCTTTCCCCCCGACTTTGATACTTTTATCAATGAATGTTCTCTTGTGGGTGCATTGTCTCTGAAAGACTTTAAACAGAATATTTTTAGCTAAAGTGAAAGTGCATTGATTCAGGATGATGTAGTAAGCTGTAGGAACTGTATTTAGGTTATCTGTTTCCCAAGTCTCCTCTCTAGCACAGGTATTTTGACTAGGTTATATTGAATGTGAAGTATTTTGGCCAGGAACTTCAGTAAGATTTTCCTCTCCCTCATCAGTGGAGGAGACTGTGATCTCCTCAGGAGTGTATTCTGACAGAATTGATCAAAAGAGAAACCGAGTATAAAGCACCTGAACTATACTTCTCAAGGTCAATTCTGGTTAAGCTAAAGGCCATTAGTATTTTATTTTTAATTATTTTTTTGTTTGTTTGTTTTACTCCTTACTTATTCAGACATGTTTACAAAATGCCACACTATTTATTTTTTGTTTGTTTATGCAGTGTTTTACATAGATGCTTTCAATTTAGTTTCCATGGATCTTTTCTTTACATTTTTTGGTCATCTGTACCTATATGCAAAAATTTTTGGGCCCTCCCTTATCAGTCATTCTTGGGCTGTATTTGTATTTTTCATCAGATACATCTTCATCTCTGATTTTCAACCAGGGGATCACCTAACAGTTCAACTGGCTCTTGTACATCCAGCAGTTAATGTTGAAAATGTCTGAATAAATCCAGTCTGCTTGACTATTTATTCTGAGTACCATAGTCACACCATTGCTTGTTTTTTTTTATGTCATGAAAATAGCTTCCTAAAATGGACTAAGAGGCAGCCTGCTCTCAGGCTGGCTTGCTTATATGACACTATGCTACTTCAAAAATTTTCTCTCCATGGCTAAATTGAAATGTTTCATCTTTGCAACATGTCTCTCTTGGCTCTATTGATTTTCTACACTGTCCGTTCATGAGTAATTTAAAAGTCTCTGTCCTCTAATGTCAAACGTCGGTCACCCTGGCTCATCTCTCTCCTCTCTCACAAGCTCTGAAGTGAATGACTCATGGGTATATTCTCATGACAGCTTTCAGGTGAGCAGAGACAACTTGTAGTGCTAGCAAGATGCCTGAATGGGACATGAAGGACCTACATGAGCCTCATGTCAGAATCTCTCTTCCTGTGAATCCACACTTCAGTGTCTTGCCCCTTTTCCTCTGTCTTGAGCCCTGAATTACTCTCTTCTCCTGCTGCGCTGTTCAGATGTTTTAGTTCTTCCAGGGGTCACCAAGACCTCCCATCACAGAGTTCCATTTCCTCAAACTTCTTGTCCTAAGGATCCCTCTATTGCAAAAGTCCCTTCATACTTTCAAGATGCTTCCCTTTTTCTTCTCATGTCTTCCCCCATCTCTAAAATTTGCAAACCCTGTTATGTGACTTTAGCCTGTCAACTAGAATGTGATTGCTTTGTTTTCTGATGAGTGCCTGAAAGATGAGTTAGGCAGTCCAGGCATGGAAAACTCTGTAATCTCAGAGAAACCATTTTGGGCAAGACACTCAACTTTCTTGCTTATAAGTTGTCCTATCTTTAATGGCTGTTCATGTGCAACTGTGGATATAGTAAGAAAACACATTTAGAAGTTTCAGCTTAGGCTCCAATGACTGATTTTATTCTCATGTTTTGGTCTAGGGTTAGTTCCTAGATCTTCCATGCAATGGAGAACTAACTTGTGTTGGGAGAGGGCAGGAGCTGAGGTATACTGCAGATACTGAAACAAGTCCTCTACACATACTTTTAGGCATAAACCAGGTGTTTCCATGCACAACATATTTTACCAAACACATGCAAGATTTTATATGCAAACCAGCTTTAAAAAACACAGTAGAGAAAAGTTCAATCTTAAAGACTGACACTATAGTCCCTTCAGAGAACTAACTTGTTTTGTTAACCACACAATATTCAGGAATGTTTTGTTGATCATTTGTCAGGTGAATGAGCATTTCATAACTATTTTTTTTGTCTTATCAAGTATTTAAATAGAAACAAAGATTTTTGCTATGATTCAGTATACATCATCTTCATATGTTGCTCAGGCAAATTCCATTGGGATAAAACATACAGTAAACTTGGCTGCAGAACTATTCCACAAATTCCTTTCAAATATTCAGGTATTTCTGAATTCAAATTGTTTCTGGATATATGTGCACACAAGTGATGTCCTTACTCCAGGGAATCCCATTGCTCATCTTGTGTGGACAAGAACCCAAAACTATAGGTGTGTTTTAACCTTTATTGCTGTCAATCATAAGCAAAAAGTCATCCTGAGCCAGTGGCATACAGAAATATTATTGCATGAGGTAAAAATTGCTATCCTTTTTCAAACTGAAAATTTCTCTTTCTATGATAAAAATGAAGCACTAAACCTCCACGTTTCTAATGCACAGAAATAAAGTGCTTGATGGGATAGATCAGGGGAAAAATTTAATCTTTGCATTTCAGTCATGGATTTATGGATTGATATGAGCCAGATTCAGCTGCCTTCCTGTGCTGATCCTCACATGGAGTTGTTCAGCATAGAGAACAGAAAGCCCTGGTGAGACCCTACAGCAGCCTTCCAGCACCTGAAGGAGACCTGCAAGAAAGATGGAGAGGAACTTTTGACAAAGGCATGCAGTGGTAGGACAGGGGGAATGGATTTAAATGGAAAGAGGGGAGATTTAGATTAGATATGAGGAAGAAATTTTTTACTGTGGGACTGGTGAGCCATAGGAACAAGTTTCCCAGAGAAGTTGTGGATGCCCCATCCCTAGAAGTGTTCATGGCCAGACTGGATGGGGCTTTGAGCAACCTGGTCTAGTGGAAGGTGTCCCTACCCTCTGCAGAGGCTTGGAACTAAATGATCTTTATGGTTCCTTCCAAAACAAGCTGGTCTCTGATTCTATGAAATGAATTTTCTCCAAGTGGAGTCTGTTTTGCCTGTGGGGGTAGCTGCTGAGGGTTTTTCTCCCAGCTCTTATCTGACCCATGAGCCTTTTGTTATATATTGTCCAGCTGGAGGGGAGTGATAGAGCAGCTTTGGTGGGCACTTGGTGTCCAGACAGGGTCAACTCACCACAATTTTTAAACACATTGTAATAGATCTAAGTGGGGAATAGGTTTCCTGTTTGCTAATATTTAAAAAAAAAGAAAAAAAAAAAAGAGAGAAAAGATAAAGAAAATGCTACCGTTTCATATTTCACAGAGTCTTCTTTTTATTGGGAAAACATGCACAAATATTTCCTCTTCAAGACATACATAAAATCCATAAAAAAATATAGCAAATACACTGAGACAAGAAAAAAAAAACAGAAGAAGGCTATTGAAATTTATATGAAAAATGCATAGATGGAAAAAATGAAAATCTTGCTTAGGATAAAGAAAAATCTGAACATGAGAATTAGGTAACAGTGAACATAAAACAGAAACATAATACTTGGCACAGAATAAGTGATGACAGAAGTCCTCAATTGGTAGAATTATGAATAAAGCTTATTAGTCATTGATGTAATTCTAATTTCCAGCATCTCAGGCTGAAACAAGCTAAAAATTTTTCTTTTATATGTAGTGCTCCTTTCTGGATGAACATAGGTTTTTGAATTACAGCAATGTCATTTTGAATTATAGTAATGTGACATCTGATTTTTTTCAAGAGAAAAATAATGTTACTATCTTCTCAATACTCTTGAATGAAGGAAAAAAAATATATTTATGGTTCACTATTGCCCTCTTGTGGAAATAAATAAAAGCAAAGATGTGCATCATAAATATAAAATTCAAACCAAGAATGGGTTAGATTAGATTCCTGTCCAGAAACCTTCTTTCATCTTGTGCTTTAGTTTGGGTTACCACTTGGTCCTATATTAACACTTTTTTTTGGTGCGTTATTAACAGTTACTGTTTTTAATCAATATCCTATGGTATGGGCCCTGGTAGCATTTAACATTCCACAGTATCAGTGAAGATTTTAACTCAGTATCAGAAAGTCTTTTTCCATAAGGATGACATACCACCAGGAGTAGACCTTTGAAAAGTAAGTTCTGCTGCTGCTCTGACATGTTCAGCAGCTCTAAAAAGAACATATAATTGATTTTAAAAAAATCAGAGGCAAGCTTAGCAAAAACAGGTAGGAAAAAGAAGTGTTGACTTACTACAGAATGAAATATAGAAATACATGTAAACTTCACCAATGCATTAAATATATGTGAAAAGATACACTTTGAAAATGTCACATAATTGTCCAGATTTACTTCACAATAACCTGCTCGCTCCTACTTTCTTGCTCATGTACTCTTTCAGGTAATATGTCAAGGGCTTTTCAATTAGGACAGAGGACCATATCTCTAGGAATCACTCTGCTGTGGTGCTTTTTTACATCCCAATGAGTGTCATAGGAGGCCTCTCTAGATGGCTAAAGAAAGGCGATGTGCTTTGCTGAATGTCTCTTACTCTCTTTGTCTATCCAAGTCTGGCCACTGCATATTAAGATGTTATCATGAACTCAAGTTTTCTTTTTCTACCTTTTTCTCAGAGAGTGGATTCTTAATGTCTGGAAACACTGCTCTGAGAAAAGCACCTCATAAAGGTGACACAAAGCCAAGATTTATAGTGGGAGAGCTATTTTGTGTACCATTTTTTCCTGGTACTTCATATATTCTCTTTGGTGAATTATTCACAGTGGACAAAGAAATGGTCCAAAGGAGGGTTTGTGTGTTAAGTCCCGTCTTCAACCTTGGAGACAGGACTTGAATGGCATATGAATTTTGGGCTCCCCTTTACATGAGATAAATTTATTCTATCACTTCATTTCCATTTTCTGTTACTCACCAAAGGAGGCAGGAACACCTTCCACTAGACCAGGTTGCTTGGAAACCCATCCAACATGGCCCTGAACACCTCTAGGGATGGGGTATCCACAATAAATGTTTTTGCTTTGAAATTCAGTTCATCCATGTTTCAGCTCTATATTATGTCTTCTCTTAAAGAAAGAAATTCTGAAATCACTGCCTTCGATTACAATCATCCTGTTCTCTCTCATTAATTTTTGTTATTGGAAATGTTCAGAAAATATTTTTTCTAATGAAATAAGGAATGCAAATACTTAGAAAACAGTCAATTTTTTTGATGAAAGATTAATTGCAAGTGCTTGAGAAGAATGAATCACAGGATCACATAACATGCCAGGTTGGAAGGGAACGACAAGGATCATCAAGTCCAGCTCCTGGCCCTGCTCAGGACCATCCCCAGGAGTCACGTCATGTGCTTGAGAACATTGCCCAAACACTTCCTGACCTCTGTCAGGCTTGGTGTTTTGACCACTTCCCTGGGGAGTCTGTTCCAGTATCCAACCACACTCTGCATGAAGAACCTTTTCCTAATATTCAACCTAAACCTCTTTTGAGACAACTTCAGGCCATTTCCTCAGGTCCTGTCACTGGTCACCACAGGAAAGTCATCAGTGCCTGCCCCTCCTCTACCCCTCATGAGGAAATTGTAACTGCAACGAGGTCTTCCCTCAGTCTCCTCTTCTCCAGGCTGAATAGATCAAGTGACCTCAGCTGCTGCTTCTCATATTGCTTCCCATCAAGGTCCTTCACCACCTTCAATGCCCTCTTTTGGACACTCTCTAATAGCTTAATGTGGCACCCAAAAGTGCACACACTATTCAAGGTGAGGCCACCCCAGTGCAGAGCAGAGCTAAACAATCTTGACTGGCTGGCGATGCTTTGCCTGATGCCCTCCAGGACATGACTGGCCCTTCTGGCTGCCAGGGCACTGCTGATTCATATTCAACTTTCTGTCTACCATGACCCCAAGGTCCCTTTCCATGGTATCTCATTCTTCAGTCTGTACATATATCTGTGGTTGTTCCATCCCAGGTGTGGAATCCAACACTTTCCTGCGTTGAACTTCATACAGCTGGTGATTGCCCAGCCCTCTAATTTGCTGACGTCTCTCTGTAGGGCCTCCCTGCCTTCGAGGGAGTCAACTTCTCTGAGTTTTGTGTGATTTGCAAACTTGCTTAGTATCCCTTCCAGTCCCGTGCCAAAGTTATTCATGCACATGTTGAAAAGCACAGGGTCTAAGATGAAGCCCTGCGGAACCCCACTAGTGACAGGTTGCCATTGTGGCTACCACTGTGAACTAAGATATGAAAAAGTTGCCTTGTGAAAAAAAGGTTGATAAAGCTCAGTAAAACCATCTTGGCCACTGTCTTCAGGTAAGTATATGGGAATAGATTTTCGCTGGCAGCTGGCCATTTAATACAGTCTAAAAAAATTTAATTAAATTCTATAGAGGGAAGGTGAAAATGGGTATAAGGGGTATTTAGTGTAGAAAAAAGAACTGATTTCTGGCAGTCAAGGCAACAGAAGTTAGTATTTTATCTGAAGGGACTGTGGATTCTAATGTTGTTCTAATCCTCATGACATAAATCTGACCACATGTTTCCATAGCATTTGTCAAGATCTATTAAGAATCTTCTAAACCTTCCACAGAGAATCTTATGCTCTCTCCTCATTTTTGTATACCTCTTCATTTAGTTTCCTCCAGGAATATGTTGAAAAGAGGTACTTTTTCCATGTGTTAGTCAGCTTTATACAACATTCATTACTTAGACAAAAAGAAAGTAAAGTAGACAATGAAGGTATGATTGTACTGGGCAACTGACTGTGTTGGACAGCACTAGACACACAATATTCACTGACTATGACTGTGTCTCCAGGCCAACTGTGTTACATTAGCCAGTGTTTCACTCACCAGTGAGGGCTGGGAGAGGTCCTTGTGGCTCTATTGCTCTATGCTACCTGTAAGCATAAATGGCTACATTTCTTCCCTCTCATAGCTCCTGCTGAGACCCACAGTCCTTGAGTTTTCACTGACGGAAACACAAAAGATTTTGTTTGGTGCTTGGACACCGGTAAAACTGGGCTTTAACTCTCTTTTGAAAGAAGTTGACTAATTTGCGGCTCAAGCTACAAGAGCAATAGCCATGATTATCATGCATGTTGCATACAGGGTCATATCTATAACGCACTTTCACAGTCATTCTGACATTCTATTGCTGCAAGCTTCCTAAAAGTCTGGGCTGAGTTAAAAAAATGAAACAAAACAAAACTCTCAAAACAAAACCTATGAAATTTGCTTTTAATATTTACTCTTTGCTGCAACTATTTGTGTTATGTTCTTTTTCACGGGATGATCACAGATGGAGGGGATTAGCACTGCAGCTGATTTCAAGGCTAATTGTGTAGTGCAGAGTGAATTCCTAAGGATTAGATAGGGAGTGTTGTGATTCTTTTTGACATTTTATAGAGAAAAATGCCAAATACGCCATGTCACCATAAGGGTAAGGCCTGTGGGAAGGGAGCTGTTGAAAGGATGCAGAGGGGCACAGAATCCCATGTGCTCTGTAAGGAAAAGGATGGACAGATCATCTGACTCCTGAAGCCTAAACTATGCAATCACTATACCCCTGTGTTTGCAGGCTCTGGCTGCTATTTCTTTCTGTCCCCTGTAACCACAGACAGCATCCAATTTGCTACTTACAACACTGAAACATCTGAAAAATATTTCACTTGTTTAAGTGTGGAGACTTTGTGGTAACACAGTTCATCATTTGCTGATAAGAACTAGCAGGACCAATGAAAACAACCCTTGATGTAGTTTCTAGAATGGAAGGACTCAAGACTAGTGATATTGGATCGAATTAGAAAGAAATAGGTTGTCCTTGGTATTTACTGAGGAGTAGTATATTGCTGGTGTCTGCAGAAAATAAAAGACCACATATCCTTCAGAGTTCATGCGGAATTCAAATCCTGAATGAGAGAAAGGAGAGGTTTTGAGATATCAGAAGTGAAATACCTAGCTGAACACCAGTTTTAGTCTATCCATGATAATCTCTAGTTATGGTATTTGACATAGCAGTGATGACCTCAGCAAACCATAACATATGATGTTTAGAGACTTACGCAGTCATCCTTCAGGCTGGATGGTACTTAGCATTTTCCAGTGGGTGATGCAGAACTGAAAATAAAAATCACTGCAGATAAACCAGGAAAAAAAAATTAAGAGTGCCCCTCTGCCTGTTTTATCCCTTACTCAGTAACCAAATTTATACAGAAGTACTATTCTGAGAAACTATGTTATCACTAAAGAAAAAAGTTCAGAGGAAATCTCATTTTATATTGAACCTGTGGTTATTATCAAATACGGTAAAAATGTAAATCGCCACTTGATGTCACCATTGGTCTGTAGCTGTGCAGCTTGTCAAGAAAGCTCTCTGAATACCACAAAGAAGTTATAAGTTCAGTTAAGATATTTAGAGAGCTATTATGAAATTAAATAATCATTGCCTATTTGCTGGTCCTATTTGAAATACTGGAAGAGAAGGTGCATGGAACTTGGAGCACTGTAAAAATGCCATGAGTAGTCATTTGAAAGACTGCTGTGTATGCTTAAAATCTGTCTATTTTATTAAAGAAACTTGCTATAACCAGCAGCATAAATCTGAACATTACAGTGTGTCATATAAACATTAATACCATCCAACTGCAAAATGAATAGTAAAGGAAAAGAGTATATGAACAGAAGAGAGAGTACCTCTGAAAACACAAAATTAAGAACTATAAGCATTGATTAAAACACAAAAAAGATGTTTGCAATATCTCCTGAAAAAGCTGGGATCCTGTTTCCCAATTCAGGCACCTGAAAAATATTCTGTTTTCAGATTTCCTTTGCTTCCAACAAACATGATGAAGTTGACTTGCAGTGTGTTAATTCTGAACATCAGTTTATTAATTTAGTGGTCAGTTAATGATGAGGTGTAACATTAAAGGCACTTCACCAATTATAAAATATTGTTTGCTATTAGAAAGTTGGCTTTTGTCAGTAGTTGCCACGCTGTATAGCTAGAATTGTGTCTAAACCAAGTGGAACATACAAACTGTGTAATCTTTAATCTGGACAGTATTGTAGGTAATGACAACACGGTACAGGACACCAAGTAGCACTCAATGGGGTCGAATTTTCCAGCAGCTTGAAACACCCAAATGCATGTTACGGCTCTCCCTCGGCATGTACTGAGGGGAGACCTCATTGCAGTTACAACTTCCTCATGAGGGGTAGAGGAGGGGCAGGCACTGATGACTTTCCTGTGCTGACCAGTCTAAAAAGAGTTAGATTGGTTCTTTACATGTATAACAGGAATTCTCTTACTGATAATTTTCCTGAACATTTAAACTGCTTAATTGCCTATAAGCCAGACATACTCTGAGACAACAAGCACTAGTTGAACCAAGTGTTCAGTTAACATAATACACTCTTATTGCTCTGTTTGGATACTTAACATGCCTCCCAGTCTCCTCTATATAATACTGCACATGGCTTGTATAGACTGCACATCAAGAGGTCTATACAAATACCATTTTAGTGCATAAATTATTTTAAACTATATAATGAAGATAGTAATGCTAGACTTTCCATCCATTTTCTATCTGCTCGTCAGTCATAGGCTAATGCTGCCCATTTCTTTGTATAGTTGCAGTCACTGCAGTAATTCTTTTTGGTGTCTGGATTGAAATGACTGCTCATAAACCAGGAAAATGTTTTCCAAGGAGTTTCCCAAGCAACTCTAGTGCTGGGTACATGCTGAATATGTGAAATTTGCTCTGAAGTAAATGGAAATTGGAAGTGCTCAGGAATTACTAGTATTTTTTCTCTTTCTCTTGCTGCATGAATAAGTTAATTCTATCCAATTTCAAGCTCCTTTCAGCATAATAGTTTCAAAATTGCAGCTCAGAGTTTATCACTTGACTCTCATTTCAATAAAGAGAGGCTAAAAAATCAAAATGGACAACAGGCAATAGGAATAAATCTAGTTAGCAAGCTAAAGTAGAAAAATGAAGTAGAGAGTATAAAGCAAATTCAGAGACAGTTTGAAATAGAGCTGGCAGAAAAATGGAATAAAGATACAGTATCATACATGGACATGGGACAGACATAAACTATTCCATTGGTAAAAAAGTTAAGTGAGTTTTTGTAGTCATAAATAAAATACTGTATGGCAATAAAATGGTTGTTATTTGATAAAAGAAATAAATTATACTTTCAAAAATATTTTTATTATATAGCCTCATATAATTCATGCATTAAGTTAATAACTTTACTGTATTCTAAATAGCTTTCTAAGCTCAGGAAAATTAAGCATTCAAAAAGCATCAGGATCCATATCTTTACATATTATTTTTTCTTGTATTATGTCATAGCATGGCAGAACAGGCCCAAAAATTCAATTAATTAAATCTGGAGTTTGGGAGGCANGGGAAAATGAGTGGAGACGTGAGGTAACTAAACTTGTAAATACCAACTATATTAATTCAGGGGTGCCCATGGCTCAATTAGTAGATGCTTTTCTCGGTCTGGGTCAATTCATGGAACCCCAAGTACAAGCTCGTCTTACACCACAGCAGCTTAATTCTGGCCGTAATCTAGCTTTACAGGCTTTGAAATCAGTTGCAGAAGCTACGAAATCCACGCCTTGTTTTGTGAAAGTAGTCCAGGAAATTGGTGAATCTTTCACCAAGTTTGCAGAACGCTTGCGTGAGGCAATTAACAGGCAAATAGCTAGCAACACATCACAGGATGACCTGTTTAATAAGCTCATCATAGAAAATGCTAACGCGGACTGCCAACGCATATTACGAACACTTAAAGATCCAACAATCATGGACATGATAAAAGCTTGCAAGGATGTGGGCACCACTGTTTTCAACCAGTCCGTAGCTGAGGAATCCCTCACTAGAGTCTTCACTCAAAGTCATCAAGAGGCTGCAAGAACCGGTGTTGAATCGTTCTTGTCAGCGATGGGAGATAACTGCTTTCGTTGTCATAATTCCAGAGCGTGATAGTAGAGGAGAGGCAGGCACTGATGACTTTCCTGTGCTGACCAGTCTAAAAAGAGTTAGATTGGTTCTTTACATGTATAACAGGAATTCTCTTACTGATAATTTTCCTAAACATTTAAACTGCTTAATTGCCTATAAGCCAGACATACTCTAAGACAACAAGCACTAGTTGAACCAAGTGTTCAGTTAACATAATACACTCTTATTGCTCTGTTTGGATACTTAACATGCCTCCCATTCTCCTCTATATAATACTGCACATGGCTTGTATAGACTGCACATCAAGAGGTCTATACAAATACCATTTTAGTGCATAAATTATTTTAAACTATATAATGAAGATAGTAATGCTAGACTTTCCATCCATTTTCTATCTGCTCGTCAGTCATAGGCTAATGCTGCCCATTTCTTTGTATAGTTGCAGTCACTGCAGTAATTCTTTTTGGTGTCTGGATAGAAATGACTGCTCATAAACCAGGAAAATGTTTTCCAAGGAGTTTCCCAAGCAACTCTAGTGCTGGGTACATGCTGAATATGTGAAATTTGCTCTGAAGTAAATGGAAATTGGAAGTGCTCAGGAATTACTAGTATTTTTTCTCTTTCTCTTGCTGCATGAATAAGTTAATTCTATCCAATTTCAAGCTCCTTTCAGCATAATAGTTTCAAAATTGCAGCTCAGAGTTTATCACTTGACTCTCATTTCAATAAAGAGAGGCTAAAAAATCAAAATGGACAACAGGCAATAGGAATAAATCTAGTTAGCAAGCTAAAGTAGAAAAATGAAGTAGAGAGTATAAAGCAAATTCAGAGACAGTTTGAAATAGAGCTGGCAGAAAAATGGAATAAAGATACAGTATCATACATGGACATGGGACAGACATAAACTATTCCATTGGTAAAAAAGTTAAGTGAGTTTTTGTAGTCATAAATAAAATACTGTATGGCAATAAAATGGTTGTTATTTGATAAAAGAAATAAATTATACTTTCAAAAATATTTTTATTATATAGCCTCATATAATTCATGCATTAAGTTAATAACTTTACTGTATTCTAAATAGCTTTCTAAGCTCAGGAAAATTAAGCATTCAAAAAGCATCAGGATCCATATCTTTACATATTATTTTTTCTTGTATTATGTCATAGCATGGCAGAACAGGCCCAAAAATTCAATTAATTAAATCTGGAGTTTGGGAGGCAGTATCACAGAGACATTATATACTCACTTTTTTTTTTTCTTTTTACATTGTCTCCTCAAAATTTTAAGAAAAATATCTGATTCTTAGACACATATTCAGTGTAAATCTATATGTGTAGATACATGTACATTTTTATATGGGCACATGTATGGATGTTTATATGTATATATATGAATATAAATCAGCATATAGTGCTTGAGCAGTTACTGGAGCAAAATGTAATATGTTATTTTCATCTTTTTACAAATTTTTCATTTACTAATTATTCTTTTATCAGGGTCAGCCAGAGAGAAATTTATGAGTTTTTTGTCTGTGTAAGAAAACTGCTGCCTGGGGAATCTGAACAACTATGACTCTTGAGGAAAATAATTCTTCAGCTGTGAACAGAAAGCATGAAGACATAGAAAACATGAAATTTGACCTAAGATTTCCCATTTTCAGCTGCTTCAGAATATGTGTCATTGTGAACTAGAGAGGTATTGACTGGGATAAGCATACTCAGGATGGGTGCTTTTCATCAGGGATGAATTCTGTGCATCAGGGCAGCTTCCAAAGGACTATGCTTCAAGCATAAGGTGCATCTATATTTAAAACTGCCACCCAGAAAACTGCAGCATCTCCATTTTCACTGTAAAAATAAATAACATACACAAAGTGAATGCAGCATCACTTTGCACTCTGAACTGTCTGAAAACTACTTAACCTCTTTTGGGTGGCAACAAGGCCACACAGATATTAGTTCACCTAATATGTCCGTCCTCTCACAGCTGAGTTAATGCATTGATGGAAGAGGAAGTGAGGAGATTGTTCATGTCTTTCAGTATCCTGTTACAATGCAAAGGCATGTAAGGGAGTGGCAGATTTTGTTTGTTGCTGATGCTTCCAAATGGATTCAACATTTTTCACTTCCAGAGATGTCCCTGACTTTGGTTTCTACTACAGGGCCAGGTACACATCTATAACAGAGCCATTAGAGTAGGGCCAAACTGCAATTCACATTCTAGCTATTATCATCGTAATTACTTTTCAAATGAAAATTCTGATGGGATCATTAAAATGAAGAGTGAAACCAAGTGAACTGCACCACTTACTTTGTAAACATTTATATGAATCTAACACAAAATCTGCTTTGTCATGGTACGTGACAAAAATGTTTTCTGTGCACAGTCAGAAAATCGTATTTTAATCATACAAATGATCGGAAAAAGCCCGTGTTAGCTCCTAGAGATGTATAAAGAATCTAATTCCAGATGAGACCAAAGAATGACCCAGCTCTTCTGATTCACAGACAATCTGTATGAGCCTTCACCTTGCAGCAGACCTGCATGTGATCCTGGAAATAAATCATGCTGCAGAACTCTTTGAACTCATCTTTGTCAGAGGCTGTCAAGACAGCAGTAAGTTACAGAACAGTAAGGACATGTACACAGTATGCTAAAGGCAGAGAGCACAAGTGCCTAAATGCCATCTACTTGTGAAGAAGTGATCAGAAAATCAGAGGCCATACACCAACATGGGTGGATCGACTACATTAAACAATACATGTTATTCTTCAGGGTCCTATTGATTAAGTACATATTGCAGAACTAGAGCCATTTATCAGAAATTTAAATCATTTTGTGAAATACCAAGTGAAGCAGGTAAAGCAAAAAGATACAGATTGTTGCTATAGGCTCAGATCTCTTAATGAAATCCCATGACAAACAAATGGCATGTTGGATGCAGGAACAGACTGACACACTGCAGCTTATCATATATTTAAAGAATAGCAAAGCTGGGTAGGCAACACATCTGACATAAAATAGAAATGCCAGAGGGCTGAGATGTTAAAAGCATTCCAGAATCTACTCTCTAGTGAGAAAAAACTTAAAATTTTATCCTGAGCAAAACCTGTGAATAAACATGGAAAGGAGCAAATCAAGGATTGTCAGTCCATTCCTTTGTTCTTAGAAAAATATTCTTAGTTCTTCAGGACATATTAGAAAGTTCCATACAAGATGATTATTAACAGCAACCACAATTACCTTGTTCAGAGCATTTTGCCAAACCTATATCAGAATACTTAATGTGCATAGGTATGAGAAAGGATGCTTGACAGAAATTGGCTGAAAGGAAGAAAAGACACATAATTACCATACAGACTGCCAGTAAGTACACTAATGATAAATGAAAATGAATAACTCAGCTTTTGTGCAACCTTGAACAGCAAGGAATTTTCTATATACTTCAAAACATAAGGGGAAGGCTTTAAACATTCAGGATAGACTTGATCAATAAATCCAGTCTAAAAAGAGTCTGACATCAAATAGTCATATAGCCTGTCAGGTATGCCAAGAGCAAAATGGAAACCATTGATTTGTTTGTCATTAGGCTTTCCCAGGTAGCAAATTTTTCTGAGCCTTAGATGTGCACAGATCACATTATACAGGGACCAAACAGCTGAAAAGTGAATTTCAACTGGAGACAATTTCTGTGAATAGGAAATGTCAGAGAATTCTCTGGGTACCCCAGAGGCCATGTGCCTTTCCCCCCCCCCCCCCCCCCCCTCCTTCCCGGGACCCCAGAGGCATCCTTGAGAAATTAAGAGAAGGAAGATAATGTTAATCATATGTGGCTGGATACAGGAATTTCTGATGTGGAGGCAAATATTTTCACTGATTTTAAGAGCTGCATTTACCCATTAATGAAGATTTTAATTACTGACAGACTGTTCTGTCTTATCAGAGCAACTTTAGACATACCTTTACACGACCATCCCTAAGCAAGCATGCCTAGTGTTTGAAGCAATTTTTCTATCAGGAGGAGATAGCTTCAATAGAAAGGACTCTGTGGGATATGAAATAGCATTTTTAATAAAGCTCAGTGCATCATTATTAGAGGTGATAGTTCATTTAGATCTCAAACTCTTGTGTTTGCAGTGCTTTAGGTAGCTTCATAAAGGAACAGCATAGGAACAGGACTTCTTTTGCGTCCGATAGTCTGAAAGCAGGGTTTCCTAACATGTTGTACTAGCTTTCTCTAGATGTGTTCAGTCAGTCAGAACCATACAATGTATTTATTCCTTCAAGCCCAGGCCAATAACCTATATTTACAGAAAGCTTTCACAATTACATCTGAGATGTCACTATTTCCTTTATTACTTCTGTTATCCACACATTTTGCATCATATGATCTGCCTTGAATATAACATCTGCAAAGCAACCTAGCAGCTGAGATAGGTTCAGAGACAGATACACAGGCTCTCCAGGGAAGTGGTTACAGCACCAAGCCTGCCACAGTTCAAGAAGCATTTGGGTGATACTCTCAGGCACATGGTGTAACTCTTGGGGATGATCCTGTGCAGGGCTAAGGGGTGGCAATAAATTACATACTGTTGTGAATAGGAGCACAGAGGGGAAAAGCACTTATGCTTAAGGAGCTAATGTTGTAATTGTAATAAAGTGCTGATGAACAAGGTTCATCTATACCTACATTTAACAAGGTAGGGAAGGATTCCTGAATCTTCTACTTCAGTTTTTCTTTTTATTAACTTTAGAAACACAAGCCCAAATGACAACCATATTTTAAAATAAAATCTAATTACTGTCTTATAAGTAAATACAGAAAAACCTTTTCAAACTGAAATGTTAATTTTAATGCAACATTAAACATACAGTCTGGATTTCTGTCTTGCTTCATTATATCCAGCCACATCTTAGAGATTGTTCTATAGTGTTTCCTTTTCTGAATGTTAATAGTGTTTGATTATAAATGTTATCAAGTATATTTTACGGAGTAATGTTGATTATGTTGATTTTTATCAGCAACAAAAGGAATCAGTGTGTCTGTTAAACTGAACTTCTGATAAACTAGTCTGAGATCTGAACATAGAAATATTTCTATCACTTCCATTCCCTCATCAAGCTAGAGTACTATCTTTGGTGTAGCATGAAAGACTTCAAAACACATGGAGTTTGATTCCTATATTAACTGTTTCAATCATTAATTACATTTCACTGGAATATTCCCCCTGCTCCTCATTTCATGCTTACTATCAATTTCACACACTTGACTTCCCTTAATTCTTGGTTTGCATGATTCTTCCTACCATAAATCTGTTCCTTGAGCTCACTTTTAAGGAGCATGATCAAGTCTCCTCTAATGTTCTTGCTGTTACATACAACATGCTTGAAACTCTAATCCAAAGACAAGTCCCCAAAGACCTAAATGAAACTTGCAACTGCTTAGTATATCTTTTTGATTTTGTTGAAATTATTAAAATAAGAACAGAAGTCTGTGCCATAAGGTGTCCATACATCCTGTGTGGACAAGACTTTGAGTCTTATTTGAAGGTCAGCATTACAAAACATTGATTTCAAACATAAACTTACTATAATTATGAAAACCAGACTGCCAGTTTCCAGTGGCTGCTATTAAATGCCTCTAACCCAGAATTTAAAACTTGCTTGTTTTGCATGAAAACTCACAGTTGGTACCTGAGATTTCAGTGGAGTACTGAAAATCTTTTCTGCTTTGGTTCTAGTTCAGGTACATTTAAATATCTGATGCATGGATATTTGTGTTAAGAAGTCCAAAACTTTAACTCCCTTTTGAAGTCAAGCATGTTCTAATAATGGCACTGAAAAGGATGAAATTTAGCAGCTAACACTATCCTTCCTCATTGTGTGTAATTGTAAAATAAACATGAGAATGCCATTTATTTTATAATGCTTCCAAGAAAAGGTAAGATACTAAGAACAGTAATTAGAAAGAGGTGGAGTAGAAGTCATGTCAAGATGAGTGGACCATGTAATTTTGGAAGTAGAAAATATGTTATAGTAAAAAGAAATCTGGCAAAGCACTATTGGAACTTATTAAAGGAAAATTGCTAGAGGGCTCTAAATAATGAGGAGAGGTAAAATCCAATACTAGTAGAGTGCATGGTCTTGTTACACTTTGTCTTTCAGATTCTTTGGCAAGCAATGATTATCTTTCTGGAAATAGATCAATCACCCCCAAGGCAACCTATTGCACATGAAGAAAACCATTCAGTGAGCAAGCGGCTGCAGTAGGAATATAGACTACCCTTTCCTATGCTAATAATTTTAATTGGACTATATATTTTCCTCAATATTGCATTTTTCTTCTGACTTTCCTTTGCATTTGCATTTTGTTCATTATTTCTCAAACATCATTAGTAGGGAAAGAAAGTTTTTGAAGCTGTGATTAGGCATAACTTCAGAGATAAAATGACCATTTGGTTTTCATAAGGATTGTAAGTAGGTCAGCTCTGCAAACCAGCAAACTTGGCAAAACAAACTTTGCTATGGCAAGGATGTGTTTTCCTTGGTCCCTGAAATATCAGGGTCCCATCTGCACAGATAGGAATGCAGAACTGGACCTGGTGAACTGGGAGTGCTCTGTGTTGCTTGCTAGTGTCTTTGGTATTTCAACAAGGAACCCATGAACAGTTGAGTCAGAAGTGGATACTGTGATGGACAAAGGCTTAATATTTCCTCCTTCAAGGTCATCTTAGAGAAAAAATTACAGCTCTGAGCTAATAAAGAATTTAAACCCATTTTCTATGGGAGTTGGGAAAGCTCTTTGCACTCTTCAGTTTGCAAATGATCAGATTTAGTATCTGGACTTCTAGCTTATAACATACTGTAGTCACACAACTAATTTTTTTAGCTTATTAAGCTATGGTAAATTCTCTTATTCTTTCATTGCAATTAAGTTTTCATAAGGAAATGATACTATACTTGGATTAATTGAAAATAATATTTTGATGTGCCTATGGTGAGAACAATAGTATAAAATTGGTCCTTTTTGTTTAACAGCCCTGTGGTTCTCTACTGTACCATGTAATGCTAAAACCCTTTTGTTGAAAGTCACTGTATTTATGGTTTTCTTGCACTGCCTCCTTTATCTCTTTATACTGAAAAGATAAAGAAAGAAAAACTGGATCTAAATTTTAAGCAGATTATGCATTTCTTCAGATCTGTTGAAATTCAGATGGAGCCTTCTAATTCACATTAATTGCATCGATTAAAACACTTAGAGGAATCACAAATCATTAGCTACATGTACCAGACTACTCAAAATATTTCTAAGTAATGCAGATCAGCATATCTTTCGTCAAAATGTCAAGAAAAATACCAAAACTGATGTACTGAAAACAAAACTTACTAAAAATTTCTTGCATAATAAATCACATCTAGTCTACAATAAAATCATTAACCACTGTTCTGTTCCTCTGTTCTGAAGTGTAAATCACCCATAATGTTGACTTAGTTTAAGTCAGTTTGCATTTAAAATGGAAAAAAAGATTTAGTGAAAGTCTAATGAGAATGAAAATAAGCTCCTATCTACATCATTACTCATTTGACAGAATGCATATATGTTGCAAGACTACATAAAATGTAAAACCAAGAAGATATATCCATCTAGAAATGACTTATGATCTAATTCTTATTTTATGCACATTCTAAAATATAAGCGTTGCAAAGCTCTTTGTTTTAAGATAATAATGAAAGTGTAATTTCTTCACTAAAATAAAACATAGCTTTCATTTAGCCTGACAATGTTGACTCAGGAATATGGAATATTAGTTTCAGTAAGAATGCATTGGTTTCACTGTAAATTAAGGTTTCTCTGCTATCAGCCCTGGAGAAATGTATTGGTTTCAGCTAAAATGTATTGCAATGCTTTTATTAAAACATACAGACATTATAAAACTGTATATTGGTTTCAGTAAAAAATGTATTCTTTCCAATGGATTCATAAGGCTTTCAGCAAGAATGTATTGATTTCATTAAAATGTGCTGCTTGAGATAAACAAAAATTCAGTTAAAATGCATTGGTTTCTGGTGAAGCTCATTGACTGAAGTAAAGAACATTCTACTCTGGTTTTCGGCAGCCTTAGGGTTTTTTAAACACTGAGTAGAGAAGTACATATTAGTAATTGTGAAGATAATTGAAAACAAAGTCTGTTCTGTAACATCTAAAGATGTAGATATGCTAAATAAATTAGATTTTTAGATTTCCATCCCATTTGCATCTGTTGCTAAGCACAGACATAAATATTCATACAGAAAAAGTATGATATTCTCAATTCTGATTAATAGTTTTCTAATCAGGTGTGGCTGTAGCATTTTTTTAACCTGTTTAGTAATTATTTGTTTTCACACTACTAGTTTTTGACCAGTTTGCTTTAAATTGAATTGGGCAGTTTCCTGCTTTATTGACAATGTGGTTTTTTTGCCTTTTCAGCAATGCCAGGCATTCAATGACAGCGACATTTCCATATATTAGTAAGCACTGCTATTGCCAGTTTACTAAATTAGGGACAATATATTTGATTGCCGTGACACATTCTTTTTTTTTTTTTTTGAGAAGGGTTGTATATTTCAATATTTTTAATTAACTTTACATTTTAGTTTTATACAGAAGTGATCCCACTGACTTAGTGAAACTATGGAATATGCATGAATATAACTGAACAACCCTTTTTACATTGAGGAGACTGCTGTCTAACTTTGGATCACTATCCTTTCCTTACACTCATGTAGAATTTACATGTCCCAGCAAAATGGGTTTAAGTACACTTGAAGTGTAAAAAATGCAAATAAAGTTTCAGCTACTTAAAAGTACTTCTGTAATTCAACAGAAGAAAGTAGGAATGACCATAATGGGCTGATGAATCAGTCTATCTTGCTTTAGTTTCATCTCCTACAGTTTCAAATGTGATAAATGCCTGGACACTGCTAGAAGAGCCTCCAATAATTCATGCAAAACAGACTTCTTGAGAGGATGGCAATATTTTCATTTTTTTTTTATGTTTCTTTATGCATTTCCTGAATAACTTTGTACAACTTCTACTGTAAAAACTGCATTCACAGCACCCAGTGGCAAGGAGTTCCACAGCTGTTTTGCTCCAGTCTGCTCAACAGATTTAGGAGAATGTTGTTTGATTCACTCTGGGCAGTGCGCAGGAGAAACAACAAAACCCTCAGGAGGTTCAATAACAAACTTTTACTTGCAAATTTTAGCACATTAAGGTAGAATAAGGTATTTGGCAAATTTTAAAACAACATCCAGACAAAGTAAGGCACAAACTTTAAGTTAGCAAGCTTTAATTTATCCAGACAAAATAAGGCACTTCACAAACTTTAACTTAGTAAACTTACACTTAGTTGACTTTAACTTATGCAGGTCCAACAAAATACTTACTAAGGCATTGACTGGAATTTCTCAGTGTGGCTTACAATGTATTTTGAGACAAAGTTAGGGGAAGGAAGAGAGAAAGAAAGAGAAAGAAAGGATAGGAGTAAAAAGATATCACCACCACGGATCCAGTGATGAAACTTGCTTGTTGCAATTTAGATGTCCATTGACTGAAGTGGTGGTCACAATCTTGATCCATCAGGGGTGGGGGAAGCCCACAAAACATTAAGTTCAATTGGTTAATATATGCTTAGGTTTATGTGGGAACGCCTACACACCTCTCCAGTCATTAAGACCTACAGGTCAAAAGTGGTTCAATTGCACCTCTGTAATTTCTTAAATTTAAACCATTGACATAATCTAAGGCTAAGATTGGATTCAGCTGCAGCTAGACTCCTCTCTGAAAAGGAGTTCAGAAAGCAAGGGAGTCCTTTCTGCACCTCGTGACTCAATGGCAGGGCTTGTTTAATAAATTTTGTCTAAGCCTTTCACTACCATCCACGGCAGATTCTTTAATGGTTTACGACCACTTCTAAGACAAGAATGCTCTCTCATGTCATTCTAGTTGAGTCAATTATGCCCCATCAAAAAGGATGAGTACCTTCAGGCCTACATATGAATGTCCTGATATCTCCCCCAGTGGGGAGTTTTACAGCTAAGTTAGTTGTGTAAGGGGGGACATTGGCATGATGAAAACCACTATTCCACCTTGCAGGATTTGCTTCTTATTGGCCTCTTCCCTTTTCTGGCTCAAAGTTCATCCTCTTACTAAACAAAGCTGATCATCCTCTGGTGCTCACACCCTCTGCGTCTGGGCTGTTACCTTGCATATTGTCAGCAAAGCACGAGCTGCTTTTGCAAATAGCCAATTGTTTGAGCCATTATCATTAATATTTCAGTCTCTCACAGCAACTGATCGTGACCCCGCACAAAGAAGTTTCTTCTTTTTGTATGTTGACTTGAACTTGCAGATTGTTACTTTCACTTGTTGCTTGAATTGTAGAATCATAGAATGGTTTGTGTTGGAAGGAACCTTAAAGATCATGTAGTTCAATCACTCTGCCATGGGCAGGGACCCCTTCCACTAGTTATGTCCTGAACTGGAAGACATAATGAGTAACCATTACTTTTTTTTCCCCAGCTACTCACTGTTTTGCAGATCCCTGCCACATGTTCTTTTTTTAATAAGAAGCAACTGATTTTATTAAGTCATTACTTGTGTGAAATGTGTTTCCTAGCTCTGGTTTTACTTGTTGCTCTCTTTTTTCAGTTTTGCTACATCTTTTAAAGTGATGTGAGGACAAGAACTCCATATTACACTCAAAATACTTTGCCACCATAGGTTTGTCTCGTATCTTAGCAAATTGTATTTCATTTTTTTCTTATCTAAACCCAGTTTTATGTATCTTGGAAAGAGGGCAACCTATATTTCAGTTTTTCAAATGTGTTTTATTTTCAAATGCTTTATCTCACACTGTTACATAATACTGCAATGCTATTGTAGACATTTAGATTTTAGATATCTCTTTTCATCTCCCTTTGTGGAGCCAGAAAAATAAGATCTCATGCTATGGTAAAAATGTTCAAACTGTCTATCTGAAAGATAATGGTTTTTGTCCTGTTCAAATTTGCTTCAGCAAAAGGATGGAGCTGATTTTTTCATGAATTAATTCAGTTTATCAGCACTTTAATGCATTGCTCTGATGTCAAGGGTCAGCAATTCACTCTGTAAGAAAGAGGGTTTTGCCAGCCTTCTCAAAAGAATGACTCAGTAGTTGCTCCTCTTAATTCTCAGGACACTGGTTAGGTACAAATGTTTTGGTGACTTGGAAGTGCAATATATAGCTTGTGAGAGGAAAACAGTGGATGATGTTTGTGGATGATGCCAGAAGAGATTTCCCATGTATTGAATCATTTAAGATCCATGAAGACAGACTGAATTGACTAAATTGACTCAATATGAATATTATTGTTAGAAGAGCAAAAGCAGTGCCTGGAAAGAGCAGGGCTGAAGGGTGCAATTTCAAGTACAGTTTCTGACTGTCACTGGACCCGCTGCTTGCTATAAAATCAGCTACCATCTCAGTGATAAGCAATTTACATTGCAAGTTTCACAGAAGCTTAACTGCTGTCAGTGTTGACCTGTACAAACCTATGTCCAGTCTCCTTGTGACTGTCTGTTGATCAAAGGTTTTTATTATATATTTTATTATATATTTTATTATTATTATATATTTTTATTATATTTATTAATATATTATTCATATAGTAATCTAAACTCTTGGAATCTAAAAATTCATGGTTGAACAACAGGCTTCAGTTTGGCTTATTACTAAGGCATATCTCTCTGTTTAAGAAAGTTAAAGTTTTCACTAGAAACGAGTTTTTCCCAATAGATAATAGAGGGCACTCCAGTGCTTTACAGACTGGTCAGCTGAGCAGGAATTAAAGAACTGAAGTACAAAAATACACCCCAAATATTTTCCCCATAGAAGCTACATTTGCTAGATTCCCAAATCTTTCTTAAAGTAGCAGTCAGTTCACCTTGCTTATCAACCCAGAATGAAAATTTCATAAGCTTTTAGATTCATTAAATCTCTGACTTACAGAAGCTTTTCATTTACAAAAATCTTGCAGACAACCACTTTCAACTTTATTTACAACTCTACTTTGAATGAGAATACCCTTAGAGCAGAACTTTGCTATTTTACTAAGAACTAAATGTCCTTAGGCATTTTTTACTCTGCCTCTTACTGTTGAAAGGTATATGACATCTTACCCACATGAGGATCTCCAAAATGGTTTGCCAGGCAGGTGTTCATATAATTAGTGTCAGTGCTTGATATTCTTTCTGAATAAACATCTTTAAAAGTAGAAATTCTATTTTTCTGATGAAGACTTACTATCAACTATAAAATAGTACTCTAAAATGGCTGGAAGTAGTGGCATCAAGAATAAGTTCAGATAAAGCAATTTGTAATCAAATTCACTTTTGTTTGCATAAAATTTAAGGCTGCATGCTTTGATATCCTAATCATATGTTGTTTATTTAGAAAGTTCATAGCTTTTTTTTTTGTTGGTAGGATCTGAAGAATATTGATTTTGAAGAATACTGATTTTGAAGAAAAGTCTGGAAATAGAACCCAAAATTCAGCAACGAAAATGATAAATCTTTCAACTTACTTTATGAAAGTCCTTCAACAAGTAGGCATAGCTTCATGTCAAGTGGAAGCATAGGAACTAGCTAAGATATCAAGTTGATTCAAACTTACAATTGTTTTCAAACACAAACTACTTTGACAGTTTTTAATTAATTGTGCAGTCTCTTAGAAGGGAAAAAACCCCAGATCTAAACAACTGGGTGTCTCAGAGTGATGTAGAACTTTTAAATGAGGAAATACAAAGAAAAGATAGAAAATGAAATCTAGGAATGTATTTTTTCATTGAACAGTGATGTTAGGCATTGGAAGAAAAATTAAGCAAGAGCCCCATTGTGCACCATAGTCAGTGATGTATAGGAAAAATGACTTTGAGCCAAGAATTTTGTATTTTAATGAGAGATACTGAGATACAAAAGTATGATAGAAAAGAAAATAATTATAATATTGTTAATAATTATAACAACAATGATAATGACAATAATGCTTAGAAGCCCTTAAAAATAGAAACAAACCCCTTCTGTTAAGTGCAAAACTGCTGTGAAGAGATATTATTTTTCCTTTTTGAATGACTACAGATTCCTTCTATTTATTGCTCAGTACTCTACATATATTTCTCCCTGGCAACATTTAAGCTTTTCTTTGTCTGGAGTCTCTGGACAGCTTTTATCTGAAGAAGCAATGCAGAATAACCTTTTTCCTGCTGAGGGGATTCCTATACTGCAGTGACATCATTAACCATAAAACACTCTTACAATTTTCACACCTGGATGTCTTAAATAGAGAATTAATTAAATCATGTTTCTGTATCAACTTCTCCTGATATTTACATTTCAGTGCTGCAGTAATAGGAAGACTGAATCCATTTAAAGTCTCTCTTATCCACTGACTGAATGACATATTTGTCTTAGAAAAAAATAGTCTGGATTACAATTGCACTCTCTAAAAGAGCTCACTCACAATCCTCTAGACAGTGCTTCAAATTCTAGAAATTCATCTGAAAGAACAATTGCTTGGATAAACTGTGGTAAGACAACTGGTCTCAGTAGTATTCATGTGAAAAGGGTATAAACAGGTTAAGAATACCACATAGTACTTACTGGAAAGAAAAGCTTCCTTCTTTTTATTATCATCTACTGAAAGAAATGTTGTACTATTTTATATTTAAGAGTTTATTTAGCAATTGGAGTTTCTCATGAAATGGTAAATCATATTATATATAGTATTTTTTCACTTTAAACACCACTCACACTCTCAAAGTAAGAGCAGCACATTTTAGCAAAGCTTTTGATACTGTGTCTCACAATATTGTTCTAAAAAAAATGACCAGCATGCAGATGTACACTGCGATGAGTGGACAGCTGGTAGTTCAGTTCTCAAAGAGCTGTAGTCAATGGGTTAACATCTGGCAGGTGTCCAGTCACTAGTGGTGTTCCCCAGAGCTCAGTCTGAGGCCTGCTTCTCTTCAATGTTTTTATCAGTGACCTGGACAGAGGAGCTGAGTGTACAGGAAGCAAGTTTGATGATGATACTAAAGTAGGAGGAACCATTTTTTCACCAGAGGGTAGAGATGCTTTACAGATAGATCTTCATAAATTAGAGCACTGGGAAATCACCAACTGTATGAAATTTAACAAGGACAAATGCTGGTTTCAGTACCTGAAACAGTGTAATTTAGTGGATGCATGTGCAGACTGGGTGACATGAGGGTTCACTTCCCCTGCTTAAAGGGCTCTGGGGTTTTTGGTTGATGGTAAGCTAAACATGAGTCAGCAACTTGATCTGGCAGCCAAAAAAGCCAACCTTTTTGTAGGGTACTCTAAACACAATATAACTAAAAGATCAAAAGAAGTGATTCGCCCACTATGCTCAGCATTTGTGCAGCCTCACCTGTGTGTTGTTTAGTGTTCAATAATATAAGAAGGATATAGAAAAATTAGAATATGTCCAAAAGAAAGCAAGAAAAAACTAGAGGACAAGACTTAGGAGTATCTGAGGATACTTGATTTGTACGTACTTGATTTCAGGAGACTGAAAGGTGGTCTTATGTTGTCTACAGCTTCTTCATGAGGGGGAGAGGAGAGGGAGATGCTGGGGGTACTGGTTGGATGAAAGACTGGACATGAGCCAGAAAAATTCACTTGCAGCCCAGAAAGTTGATCATATCCAGGGCTGTATTAAAAGAAGTGTGGGCAGTGAATGCCTCATGTCTACTCCACCCTCATGAGACCCCACCTGGAGTGCTGCATCCGGGTCTGGGGCCCCCAACATAAGAAGGAGGTGGATCTGTTGCAGTGAGTCCAGAGGATGGCCTTGAAGATGATCACGGGGCTGAGAACCTCTCCTGTGAAGACTGGCTGAGAGAGCTGGGGTTGTTCAGGCTGGAGAAGGGAAAGCTCCAGAGTGACCTTACTGTGGCCTTTTGATACTTACAGGCTGCTTATGAGAAAGACAAGGTCAGCCTTTACAGTAGGGCCTGTTGCAACAGTGCAAGGGGTAATGGTTTTATACTGAAAGAAGGTAGATTTAGACTGGATATAATGAAGGAATTTTTTTTTATTATGAGAGTGCTGAAACATTGGAACAGGTTGCCTAGAGAGGTGAGAGATGCCCCATCCCTGAAAACATTCAAGGTCAGGTTGGATGGGACTCTGGAAAACCTGATCTAGTTGAAGTTGTCCCTGTTCATTACAGGGGGATTGACTCAGCTGACCTTTAAAGGTCTCTTCCAACCCAAACCTTTCTATGATTCTATGATGTCTTCTCTGTGGTGTCTGCTGATATGAAGGAATGGATTAAATTTATGTCAGGGGAAGTTCAGGTTGGATATTAGGAAAAAATTCTTCACTGAGAGGGTGGTTAAGCACTGGAACAAATGGCCATAGCCCCAGTCTTGTCGGTGTTTGGACAATACTCTTAAGGCATATGGTTTAACTTCTGCGCTGCCCTGTGTGCAGTCAGGAGTTGAACTTCATGATTCTTGTGTGTCCCTTCCAGCTCAGGATATCCTGTGGTTCTATGATTCTAAATAGTCTGGAAATCAAGAATCCACTGTATATGGATCTTCTTTCTTCAATTAGTAATAAATATAATTCAGATTTACAAAAATCTCTGAAATAATTTGCAGCTTCATTTATCTTTCTGCAGACACTCATTCATCTTTGAATGTTTTGCAGAGTGATCAGAGTTGCAAGATGCTGCTTAATCTCTTGAAATGATTGATTTTCTGAAATATTGAATATCTGCTCTTAGGATATATACCTTATTTTGTGAAGAGTGTCATGCTGGTAGCCAAAAGTATTAACTCTTCTTTTTTATGTCAAAGAGCAACCTTTTCCTGTTGCACTGAAAGTCATGACTAGTTGAGAATAAACAAAATAAGAAAGAAAAAAAATCATAAAATGTTTATTTCTCCTATGATTTTTTAAAATAATAAGTACTACTTTTCATATGCATTTAATTTTGTAAGATGAAATTTTTTTTCTACAAATGATACATAGCCATGGTAAAACTAGAACAGTCTTTTTCTGCCAAAAATACGTTATGAACATTTTTCTGATTACTCCTAAACAGGTCTTTCATTTCACACCAAATAATGTCTGGTAGACTTAATGAAATGAATTCTTCATGGGTGTTAGAAGGGCACAACAAGGACATTTATTCTTGTGGCTGCTATATGGCTGCGTAAAATTGAGTCTTCGCTCAACTGCTGTTTTTATAGTTAGAGTGAACATAAAGAAGGGGAACAAAGGCTTAAAAGCAGAGTTGTACTCTTTGCACTATGTGCTGTCCGCTGACCTGTGTTGACTCCTGGTGTGTATTATGCAGCTCTAGTGCCATCCTGCTTCATGTTTTGGTCTCATGGTCTCTTGATGGGCTAGGGAAACAGTCTCCTTGATGGGCTTGGGAAACAGAGAGTCACCCATTTAATTCATTCTGCACCTTACAGCATCTATTCTAATATATGTACCTCTACAGACCTCAGACATGGGGAAATCTTTACCAACAGTCACTTAAGAGTAACAGGTTGTGGTTCCTGGTCAACAACATCAATGGCATTAGGCAATTCTGAACGACGGTATTGTGGAAGAATGTGTCTAGCATTTTTAAAACAGGGATTATTTTTCAAATAGGAAGTAAAAGCACAGCAATAAAGAGAAAAAAATTCCCATAAAACCCTGGATTGGACTGTGCTGCTGACTTTACACAAGCATATGCTGACTTAACACTAACACACACATTAATATTAAAATATTAATGTGGGATTAGGGGATACAAATAATAGGTCATGTTGAAAAAAGATCAAAGAGATTCCAGGACATGCCTATTGGATTGTTTGACTTAACAGCTAAGGTTGCAACTTAAAAGCCTTAACTGTGAGGTGCAGACATATGTGGAATGTTTATTTTTATGTTTTTATCTTAGGTACGATAATGAATTCTGCAGAAATCCTTATAAAATATATGAGTACTTTTTTAAGATTTCTCAATATATTTCTCATTATATAAAATTAAAATATCAATGTATTTGAAATTAAACCATATATTTTAAATGTGGTGTTTTCTGAGTAAGGAAAGAAATTATGCTAATCGTTTTCTCTTTCAAAAGGCTTGATGAACTAGGACATTATGATTCATTCCACTTGCATTTCAATAATAAGAGAAATATAAATGCCTCAGAATTTCAAGGGAGTAACTTGTTTGTTCTGCTGAACTAACAATGCCAAGATGCTTAAAGCTGGATAGGTAAAATAGAGATAATCAACAAATATTCTTTTATGAGTTGCACTAAAGCCTTTTGTGTAGGTGAATTTCTACTTAATTTTTAAGACATTTATTTCCAATAATTATCCCAAACCTGCTCAATTATTCACACCTTTCAAAAATGCGTCCAGCAGCTCTTTATTTTATCAAATTTTCCCTCTTTTTCAGTCTTGGCAAGAGAAACTATAGACTGCACTAAACATTTCTCCCTGTCACTCAGAGGAAAAACACTAGGAGAAGAAAAGCCTAGATACTGAACTATGTCGGCAATCAGTTTTATATTTCTGCATCGGCACCCTGGCATGCACTTGTGTTCACTGATCTGGTGCTGCAATTTTGTTTCTCCTTTTCCTGCCCGTGGTACCACCAGCTGGAACAAACACAGCCAGCTGCTATGGGCAGCTCTGCTTTTGAATATGTGATGCACTAAGAAAATAAAGTGACACTCTAAACGTTTAGGCCTATATAACTCAGAATGAGAAACCTCAGCCATATTGATACAGTCACCTATTATAACATTCAAGCTTTGCTGCCCCTCATCAGTCTCTGAACAGTCTATTTCCATGGCCATTCAAAAGGTTAAGAACTGGGATGGATCCAGCTTAAAATATTTATTAAGATCTAGGAATTCTACTGAAACTGCCATGCTGCCTAAGTGCTATAAACCATCACAGAGTGTGCTACAAACATTCCAGTGGTAACCCAACAAGACCTAAGTGGTCACATTGTCTATAAACTATTAACACCCTTGCATTCTCCTGTCTGAAAGGTCAGTCTTTAAATCCCAAAATAATAGCTCTGTATTTAAAACCACATTAAGGAATAAGCTGTATGGAATCCCGTAAATGTAGAATTAAGCCTCACAGATGAGTTTATTTTAGCCTGTAAACATAGATATATGAAATATTTTCACAGGATTGTAAACTGCATTTTGTATAAGATCTTATTTCAACAGGAAATAATAAATGGTGGAGGAAATAAGCTGGTAAAATTTCAAGTTGGTCACCTAATTGTCTTCATTGCATGGGCTACTTTTCATCATATCCTGAGATTTTCCTGAGACCTTTTCCACAGTATATGCCTTTTGGTTGCCTTTTGATATTGATAGAGCATTCTCTATTTCTGCCTTCATGGGCTTGATCCAAAAGTACAGTACATCTCAAGCATCATTCAGGAAAAGTCACTACAAAAGATCTTGTTCTGCATCTTACCTTATGCACAACACCAAATTTGGCATGCTCTTGTCTCCTGATTATTCTACTCTTACAACTTCATCCCAAGTGCTGGATATCTTCTTTACCATTATCGTTCCTTTTTGTCATTCTGTCACTGTCCAATTTTATATCTCTATTTTTTTTCTTTGCTTCTGATTTTTACAGTTCCTTGCCCATTACCCTTATAGCAGCCCCTGAATTTATTCTGGTGCTTTTCACTAAGGCTTGTGTTTAGAGAACAAGGTAGTCAACAACCTTCTTGCATTTTTTTTGCTCCTGGAAGTTGTAGTGATTCATAGATCAGAGAAGCTCTGATCAGCAATCCTTTTCCTCAGACAGGAAGAAAAAGTTGGTCATATTAACCTCTCAGAGACATAGGATGCAAACTATTTGTGGTAAACAAAATCTTATAAAAATGCAACTGCTAAGTTACTGATTTTGTGGTAACTTTGCAGGACAAAATGCATCTCTGAATGGATTCCATTGCAAGGCTATCTGAGTCTGCAGCTCAAATGTGGAGGTGCTGGCACTTCTCTCTTTATTTTTTTCAATGTGAGTAAAACATATTTTGCTTGTGATTCATTCTGAGAAATAGCCAAGTTGTTTAAGCCAAAAACCTGCTTTAATCTACTTTCAAGATCAATTAAAAATGTGTCCTCAGGCAAACACATGGCATGGAAAACGTCTGCCTTGAGGAATTAAAATTTAGCAGTTATAAGGAAAGGGAAAGAGGAATAAATAATGAAGGTAACTGTACAACTATTTCTCCCTGTGATGTTACAGAACTCTTTCAGTTTGACAAAGTTAGCACTGATAAAAAAGACCTAATTGCACTTTCTGTTGCCTGTAGTGACTTCATCTCTCTCTCCCGTGTATGCATTTTGCAAGTTCAGTCATATCTGGGAACTCACACTAGACCCACTGTCCTCTGTGAAGTTTGCCTGTGAAAGCCCCATGTAATGCTTGTTACACAGTAATTAATGATTATTGGGTCAGAACCACCCTGTGGGGTGTGTGCGGGTGTGTGTGTGTGTGGCAGGGAAGGGATGGGTCAAACCTCAGGGAGGTGGGTTGATGTCGTATCCCTCATGGCAGCCCCTGGAGCCCACGCAGGGAAGCACCAGAGCAGGTGTCAGTCACAAACAGCCTGGGACAAATATAAACACCCCCCATCTCCTGGAGCCCCTGACCCAGCTCGGATTGGCAGGGACAGTGAGGACACTGCCCTTCACCCTGGCCTGGGAACACAGAGTGGCCGGGGGGTCAGAGGCCCCACCAGGGGGGTTTGGCCACAGACACCAGAGCAGATAAAGGGGCAGCACAGAAGTTTCCATTGTGGGCCCTGGCCCCTTCTTTAGAAGCTGTCAACCTTCTAAGTGGTAGCTATATTTATTTCCTTTTTTTCTCTCTTTATTCTTTCTTCCCTTAATCTCTCTTCCTTTTTAATTTTCTTTCTCCTATGGGTAACTTAAAGACTTATTTTCTGTAAGGTATGGGTACCTAACCTAAGTTGCATGGAGTTTGTGTTTGCTGAGTGTTAACAAAAATTCCTTACTATAAGCAATGCTTGCTAGTCCTGGTAATCTGTTGCAAAGCTTTTGTGAAATTGCATATTCTCTTTGTAAAATCTTTTTTGCCAAAACGCCTATATTATCACCAAATTAAAAGAAATCTCTTAGAGAAAAATGTGTAGTTATTCTCTGTGTGTGAACTCAAGGTACCAAAGAACCAATGGCTTTAAAAGGCTTCGTGTGAGCGAAATATCTTGAAGCCTGAAATTAAGATGTACACCCAGTAAAGCTTGAGGCTTCGGGACGAGGGTTTAACAATGCCCATGGAAAAATGTGTAGTAAGAATTTTAAATGCCAAGGTTTTGTTTCACAGGTTCTTGATTTCACTTTATGTGTACAAATTAAGAAAAATACAGAAAATTCTTGGTCAAAGTGCACTTCTTCACATGCTGATGTTTGATAGCCAGTCATTGCCACTGATCAAAGCTTATTGTCCCTGAATTTTTGCCTGTGACATGTCTTGGAGGTCGCTAACCTATCCATGTGACACATACTTGATGACATATCCCTCCTCTACTGACTTACACAACAAAGAGTTTTTATTGTTTCTAAAATCTGAAGCAAGATTTAAATGCTTCAATAATTCACAGATGTGAGGAAAACAACTGTTGGAAAGGTATAGAAATATGGATACTTTTTCAGAGGAGAAATATTTTGCTTGGCTTCTGTCACCAGGACCTCGAACTATGTAGGTTTTCACTTATAAGTGATGTCCTCAGGCAGCTTGTATGAGGTTTAGCGTTTTCAGTAGGTCAAAGGGAAATTTCTGTAGAAGTTGACAGAAGCTTGAATGGCTATTGCCATTTCCAGTGACAGAAACCACAGCTTCTCATCAACCCACAGACAGCAAAAACTACCAGGACACTGACTTGGAGTGAGTCTGGAGGAGGGCCATGAAGATAATTAGAAGGCTGAAGAACCTCTCCTATGAGAAAAGGCTGAGAGAATTGGGATTGTTAGACCTAAAGAAGAGAAAGATCCAGGGTGAACTTATTGCAGCCTTAAAGTACCTGAGGAGGGCCTACAAGGGAGCTGCAGAGGGACTTTTGACAAGACTTTGTGACAAGGGAGAATGGCTTTATACTAAAAGAGGGTAAATCTCAATTAGAAGACAGAAACTCTTTACTGTGAGGGTGTTGAGTCACTGGAGCAGGTTGCCCAGAGAAGCTGGGGCTTTGAACAACCTGGTCTAGTGAAAGGTGTCCCTGCCCAATGCAGGAGGAATAGAACTAGATGATCTTTAAGGCCCCTTCCAATCCAGACCATTCTGTGATTCTATGATTCCATGATACTACTATAAACTGCAGCTGCTGCTGCAGCAGCTTTAGAATTGAGAGAAATAATTGAACAATTCAAGACAATATTACTATCCTGAGATAATCTACATACCTTATTGTGTTGTTCAATGAAAGCTGTGGAGAAAGCCTCTACGATTTTGTACAGGTGATGTTATTTCCATGTATTGCCCTAATAAACCAGCCACACTTTCACTGTGTACAAACTATATTTCTCCAGAGGATGAAACTTTTGGTCTTCTGTTTGCTGGGTCCACTGGTGTACGTCTACATCAGTAACCTAAACATAATCAAAGTACAGCTTGAATATAGGCAGTATACAGTAGTGTCTCACTGGTCATAATTTTGACTCATGCCAGTTAGCACCTTCCCTGGCAATGCAAAATTTACTGTGGGGATAACTGAGACTAGAAATCATTCACAGTAGAATGAATAAGGTGAAACTATTTTGAGGAGGATGAGAAAGTTTAGCTGACCAGGCAAGTAATATTTGCCATCAAGGCCAGGGGACACGGGCCACTTTGGTTTGCTGTCACAGACACTGCTGGGGCAGAAACTGAAGGCCAGCAGGAAACATTGCTCAAACTTGGTTATGGAGAGAACCACCAAAATGTCTGTCAGAAGGTGGTAAATTCAGAAGCAAGAATTCTCTATGTATGTCATAATACATCATTTTTTAAAAAATCTCAAGAAATGCAAAAACTGAAACATGACTGTATTGCTTTAGGCTAACAATGCAGCTAGCCCTGTGCCATGCCTCATACAGTAATTGACAGTAGGAACCTAGGAAAGAGTGGAAGAACAGGGAAAGCAATGTGCGACTGAGGGACTGTCTGAAGCAGAACTGAGTGTTCAACCATGACAATCCTTCCAGCACAGAACCCCAGTGGCTTGTGCAATTCTCTTAGCAAGGTCACCACTTGATTTTAAATAGAATGTTCTATGAAAATAAAAAAAATGCTAAACTTTTTAAGGAAGAAAACCAATCAGCCAAGAATTGGCAATGGTCCATTAATTGGCAATGGTCCATTAATGTACCTCAATATACTTTGTCCTAGACTCGCTTTATAAGGTTCAGGCTATAGGTATTCTCGTAGTAGTTTCTATAAATCCCTCTGCAAGCCTGCAAAACTGAACATCTACTTCTGTATTACTTGCATATTTACTGAACATTGGATAACCTAGTGCGTGCATAAACAACTTCATTTGAAGTTAAGCAGTTTTGGAGGCATAGCATTTTCTTTTAATAATCCTAACACAGATTGTAAATACTCCAGTCTCCTTTTTTTTGTTTGTTTGTTTTGGTTTGGTTTTTTGTTTGTTTGCTTTTGTTTTTTTCCCCTGCTGGATTCAAGCCATTTTCTATTGTTTAGGCTATGTGATCTGTGGAGCAAATGAGAGGTGACTTCTTATCTACAAGAAAAAGCTGTCTGATAAATCAAAAAGATGAATAATTTATAGCACAGGAGCAGAGAAAACAGCATTTCACACTGTTTTTCACGCAAAATGTCACATGAATTCCAAATGGACCAAACAATTTGTGTGCTTGAGACTAAATTCATTGGAAGAAATGGAAAAAGGAGGAGGAGAAGTCTCATTATTGTTGTGATTGTAGTTTACTCAAGGAAAGAGATTATGATCCAGCTATTCTTTTTTTCTGTATTGACTTAAATAGAGAAATAAATTAAAACTATAAAAATCAATGCAAAGGAATACTTATAAAACACATTCAAACAGCAGCACTACTACAAATAGGCAGGGCTTGTGCTGTGTTGCTTTTTTTCCCCCCCACTCAATTTCAGTCTGGGTAGAGGAAGACTATGAGGTTATTTTTGTCTTGTTCCTTGATTAGACAGTAAAAAGTCTTGTAACTAGAGAAATGTGATAGAATTTATTGTTGTTACTATTGTGGCCTCATGTTGGCAATTGATTTACATATAATGTCACAGAAGATGGCTTAAAGGCCCTCAGTAAATGACTGACCAAGTTTTGTATTCAGTGGACAGACATACAATATCTGTCTAAAATAAAAGCAGAAGAAAGCAGTAACACGCCCAGGAAGGAGAAGCAGCACACACTATTATTGCACAAGGAGCGTGTAAACAGAACCAGAGAGGTCTCCGTTGTGCTCTGGAGCACTGAACAGGCAGTCTTACCTCCCTCCCTCCCTCCCTCCAAGTGAGAGTTTACAGAATCACCAAATATACTGCGTTGGAAGGGACTCAAAAGGATCATCAAGTCCAAATCCTGGCCCTGCTCAGGACCATCCCCAAGAGTCACGTCATGTGCCCAAGAGTATTGTCCAAATGCTTCCTGAACTTCTTCAGACTTGGTGCTGTGACCACTTCCCTGGGGAGCCTGTTCCAGTGTCCAACCACCTTCTGGATGAAGAACCTATTGCTAATATCCAACCTAAACTTTCCCTGACACAACCTCAGGATGTTCGCTCAGGTCCTGTCACTGGTCACCACAGAGAAGGAATCAGTGCCTGCCCCTCCTTTTCCCCTCACAAGGAATTTGCAATGAGGTCTCCCCTCAGTCTCCTCTTCTCCACACTGAAGACACCTAGTGCCCTCAGCCACTCCTCATATGGCTTCCCCTCAAGGCCCTTCACCATCTTTGTTTCCTTCCTTTGGACCCTCTCTAATAGCCTAATATCTTTCTTATATTGTGATGCCCAAAACTGCACACAGCATTGTGGTGGTTTAGTTTTCTTGGTTTTGGTCTGGGCCTTCCCTGGTAACATTGTCATAACTAAGGAAGTATTCCACACCATTCCTTCACATAATCAGAGGGTATATAAGAAAGGAGGAAGATTGCTCTCTCTGTCTCTCTCTCTTTTCCTTTCGTCTGCTAGGGAGGACATCAGGTCTCTGTGTTGGCTTAGCTCTTATCTGTGTGAGCTGAGGCCTGTCTGGGAAGCTGGTGTCTCAGCCATATGGAGGTGGAGATTTCTACTGTTTCTCCTGAGGGAAGTTTTGGAGAGAATTTATTGTGCTAGTTACTTATTTGAGCTTTTCCCTGAGTTTATGTGTATATCTATTTCGTTTTGCTTTTACCCATTTTTGTTCCCATTTCCCTTTTCCTTTCCCCCTTTTCCCTTTTGGGTTGCTTTGGGATTTGTTCTGTATATTCATAGTGTTTGATTGTATATAATTGTAATATATGTGAATATATATACTTTTACTACAATTGTCTTTGGTACATTTTTTTTTCTCTCTTGGGAGGGGGGAATCTCTGTGGTCAGCAGTTGGGTTTGGCAGGGAACCAACCCAAACCCCCACAAGCATTCAAGGTGAGGCCACCCCAGTGCAGAGCGGAGTGGGACAATCCCCTCCTGTGACTTGCTGGCGATGCTTTGCCTGATGCCCCCCAGGACACGGTTGGCCCTCCTGGCTGCCAGGGCACTGTTGACTCATATTGAACTTGCTATTGACCAGGACCCCAGGTCATTTTCTGTGGCACTGCTTTCCAGCAACTCATTCCCCAGTCTGTACCTACGTCATTACTGGTTTGGGCTTGGTATTGCAGCAAATTTCTGAGTACAGGGCATCCGAGCCAGTGTAACCTGGAGTCTCTTGTGTCATCTTTTTGAATAGACTCTAAGACAGCGAATTTATGTATTTATATTGAATGTCCCACTCTTTGTCTTTTTCTTCCTTTTCACAGAATCACAGGAAGACTTAGATTGAAAGGGACCTCTAAGGGTCACCTTAGCCCCTCTTTCTCCAGATCTGGTTATTTTTCACTAGGTCATGTTGCTCAAAGGCCCAACCTGACTTGAAACACTTCCAGTGATGGGACATTCATAACCTCTATGTGCAATCTGTTTCACTGTCTCACCACCTTCACTGTTAAAAATTTCTTCATTATGTCCAGTCTACTGATGATGTCTTTCAGTTTAAGACCATTGCCCCTTTTCCTGTCATTACAGGCCTCAGCAAAGTCTTTCTCCAACTTTCTTACAAGCTCCTTTTATATAAAGAAAGGCCAAACCAGTATTTTATAGCAACAGTTCTTCCCCTTTGACTTCATATAAGATTATCTAAAGCCAAATGACGTTCCTAATCTTGAAGATTTCACATAGTTGAAATACATTAAGGACTTGGAAAACTAAGTGGGTAGTTTTCAGAGCTTTCAGCAGATATAATATTTTTGTGTGCTGTGATATATTTCTTTTCAAAATAAGAATGCTATCTAATTTATCTCTGCTGTAAATTTTTAAATGATGGGAAAAGGTTGCCTAGAAAACCTTAAGGATTTAGGAAAAAAAGCCTGTGAGTATTCTGTTCTTCCCAAATACTCGGGTTCTTCTCAGAAATATCTAGATAATTTGATATGTATATCTGTGACTGTTGCAGAAAAATAAGATACAGAAAAAAAATGGTCATAAGCAATTAAAAACAAAGAAAAAAAACATATGCATGAGCTTGAAATTGTTACTTTGCCAGGATATTTAAAATCCTTCCTCAAGTTAAATTTCTCAGTTTCTGAAAGAAATAAAAAGCATGTGGAAAAGCACAAAAATGAAATGATTTTTCTACTCTTCATCAATAGAGAGCACTGTTAGCCTGCAACAGCTGAGCAAACCCTCTCAAGCCAACCAGACACTGAGTCAGTCTGCAGCTAGCAGTACAGCACCGTGGGTAACACAAAGTCAAAATAAAAGAAAAAAGCCAGATTAGTCTTAGCATTACATTTTTAAGAAGTATGAATGTATTTTTTCACAAAATAATATTATAAATGTAACACTAGTAATAGTGAATTCAGACACCTAAACATCATCTGTTCGCATATAATTCCAGGGAGGGAAAAGACAAAAACTGTTCACAAAGACACATTTAGAACAAATCCAATGCATGTGATGAAGCTGTACACTGGTCCATATCAAGATGTCATCTGAAGATTAATAAGACTGAATGAAATTAATTAAATTGCACTGGCAAAGGGAATTAAATGAAAGTATGAAATGCATGGTGCACAGTACTCGTTAATGTCCATGTCTTGTGCTGAGTGCTGCTCCATGTTGCTTAATTGACTCTCTGGGAGATGAGGGAAAATTTGCCACTATTTATCCCACAGTTTTCATGCGAAGAATGGTAAAACGATTTGGGTTAGTCAAGTTAATGAAAAAATCCAGTTCTTGTGGATGTGAATAACCAAACCCATTATCAGGGTTTGGCAACTGAACTACATCCAGTCACCTTCAAGCAACAATTTGGTCTTGATATTTTATAAACTTTTCATGTTGCATACACATTTAAATGTAAATGCACCTCAGACTTACACTAATCTGTAGTTTAAACCAAAAGAAAACTACCAGTCACCAGATAATACTTCCCCCCACCTTCTTAGTATATCACTAATAACATGTTTGTGTATTTTTACAGGATATATAGCACAGGACAGTGTTCTCTTTATTTAATGGTCTTTCTTACTGTAAAAGCCAGAACTGACATCACAAATCAGACTAAAACTTTTGAATGCCTCTTATCACTGCTTTCAACAAACTACCAGAATTATTACAATGTGAAATTTCTGTTTGAGTAAGTGATAATCACTCTCCAGAGTCTGCATTGACTTGAATCCTCCCTAAGGGTACACTACAAATACCACATGCAAAAATCTACCTTATAAGAAATAGCTCCTCAATAGTTAAAAGTAATTAAGTACACAATCAACACATTCAACCTTTTCTTCCCTCTGTCTTCTGTGTTCTTAAGCATTTTATGCAATATGATTAGACAGATGTGCAAACAAGAGTATCCAAAAATGTGAAGGAAAAAGATTAATCACTTGCTCCAACACTTGTTTAAATCAAGGCAAAAGCTTGCAGCATCTGGAGTGTTGTAAGATCCAGTTACTGCAAATAATCATGAGTTTCAGATACTAAGAGAACGCCACCCAAAGTGAAAATGAACTTAGGAAGAAATTTTTCCTCTTGGTAACTTATTTCCCAGCTGCTTACAGCAAAGTGTCTTCTCTGAACTATCTTTTAGTAAGCACTGTCAGATAAAGTAGGACAGTACAATCTATTGGCATATTGGTCCAAGTAGTATGGCACTGACTACATTCTGATGTTAATTTTAAACACTCTGAGGCTTTAACACTTGTGGCTAGCTCTCAGTCCCAAGTCCATCTTGCCCGGAGAGGAGTGATCCATCTGTTCGGCACACATCACCACCTGACATCTGCCTGAATGGGCTTACAGCATAGAACAGAACTTCTCCACATTCACGGTCTTCACATACTCAGTGCTTCTGTGTTTCAGCTAGGAGGTGATAGCTCACAATGGTGCTGTTTGCATGTGCTGGGCACCCAGATCCAGATTCATGGCTGCTCAGATCAGCAGTGGCGGATGAAGATCCCTGCACAGCTTGACCTCAGATTCCAGTCAAAGGTCTTTGGTGGTATTCTGGCAAGAGCCATGAGTGAAACAGTCAGAATGTGTAGATTATGTGAAACTGTGCTGCAGACAATGAAGTATCATCATGAAATCCTCCACAGACTTTTCAAAGAGATTTTTTCTATAGTTTGTGCACAATACACCACTTGTTTAACTCACATAAGAGAACTTGTTGTATGCACATTTGTAAAGACTTTTACACTTGCCTGAGCTATAGAAAAACAACAAAAAAGGCTGTCTTTTAAAGTCAAGATGTGGTATTTTTACAGCATCCAAGAGGAAATGACGTTACCAGAGGGGTATGGTCCCATCACCTGTGTAACACAATGGTGTTCTTGTGGAAGTGGTTTATATGAGAGCAAATTTCAAAGCTAATTCCCTGAGAAGGCAATTACTATCTTAAAAAAATCTCAGTAAACCTCTTTACTTAAATCTAGATGTTTTGTTGCATTCCACCCATTAACATAAGGAACAGATCCCTCCTCAAGGACCTTATCTAACCAATTTTCTCAGGTTTGAATGACTGCTGCCCTGCTTATCATCTACTGACCAGTGCAAGGTGTCTGCCGTAGTGGTAAATGATTGCTACCTTTCAGTCACCATTTCACACAGTTCTGCAGAGGTGTATATTAGCTGCACAAGGTTCAGTAACAGAGCATCATCAGTCTAGGTTTTATATTTTTCAATGCAGTTGAACCAGACTGCTTCCCTGACCTTGTGTTTCTCTCTCCCTCCTCTCTCTGCAGAGTGCCTGGTTCTTCACTGTCCCTGCCTGCAATCTTGCCACTGATGGTGCCAGAGCTTTCCCAACTGCTGCTTCTGCCATCTGGAACAGTCCTCCTATATCTCACTGCTTCATTGCCCCTCTGTCTCTGTTCAACTCTCTATCCTTTCTTCCTCATCTATTACTACATAATTTTTCTCTTTCCCACTGCTGCTACTTATTTTTTAACTCTGTAACGTCCCTTAGTCTCCAGCTTGCATAAAATATGCTAAAATAAGAGTTAGTTTATTCATTCACTAATGCTTGATATTTGTTCTGAATCCGAGGGGAAAAAACCCCAGAAAACAAATAGGAAATAGAGTGTAGGCTGTAAATAGAAAAACAATTAGAAAAATACCACAACCACACTAGTACTCATTTTAAAGGGATTTTACTTATTTGAGGGGCAGCCCAAATAGTATAGCTGGAAGTAAGGAACTCCAACCTTCCTGAATAGCTGTGGTGTGTTAAATCCAACTCACTCGCTGTTCTACTTGGTTTGAGTAGCACACAGTTCTCACTCATCCCAGGCTAATGCTTGGAGCAGCAGGCTTGTAAACAGCTACCTGACATTTATATGCTTTAGCTGCTTTCCTTTACCAGAATATAAGATTCCTGAATCTGACGCACATGACGGAGAACTAAAGTTCCTGAATACGTTGTCCCTTACACTCCCAGTAGCACTAAAGCATGTGGAGTGTGTTCTATTCCTACATTACAATGTAGAAAATAATGTCCTGAGGCAGTAAATTTTGATTATATAGAAGCCTCCCTGCAACAACTATAAAGGTATGATAGTCTGGTGGTGTTTTGGCTTTTTTCCCCCCACAAAGACCATATCTGAATGTGTTAAATCCATGTATTGATTATGTGACTTGTTTTATAGTTCATTCCATCAAAAGTATCCAACAAAGTGTGTTCCTATAATTATGTAGGTAGCTCTGAAATTTACTGTCTGAGGGCTCTGAGTTTCAACCACTCCAGAATTTTCCATGAGGGAAGGCTTAGAAACAGTTTGCAAAACTGTATATGGCATAGAATGCGTAAGGGTTTACTACTTCTTCAACATGTAGGTGTGGGACGCCATAAAACATAAAGGTATCTCAAATGGTTCTCTGTATATAGTGAGACAGAAGTACTTTGCAGTATGGATTGTGGTCCCTGTGCCTCACTGATTACCTAGATGAGGTGAGCTGCCTCAGCTATCCTCTGGCTGTATGTATGTGACTTGTATGTTCACACAAATCTTTGGAAGAAAAGATGCATACTGTAGTCCCACAAGGTCAGGGAACATATCTCCCAGATCCTACACTGAAATCTAATTTTTACCTCCAGTATTCACAATGAGAAAGTTCAGTTTTTTAAAAAATTATTTGTGATTTCACATTCATTTCATATTCATGTATTTCATTAGCATAGATATGTATAAAAGTTCTGCCACCCTCAGTGTTCCAGTTTGGGTTCTGTTGCAGCAAACAATTTTTTGTGGGTTTTTTTAAGCAAAATATTTGAACAAAATTCTCATAGTGAAAGAGCAGATATCTTCTGACTAGATTTTTTTTCTGATCAAATTTACATGCCACTATCAAACATAATGAATGAAGTTACAAACATAAATCCAGTATTTGCTCCAAATATTTGCTCCTTAAATGATTATACATAATTGATAATTTGCACTAATCTTTAGAATACGCATGCATATGTAGTTACATGAATTGTAGAGACAAGTTATGCTTCTTTTCTTAAAATGTCACCATGCGTAAAACAGATGCTAAATTCTAACTTTGGGACAAGTTATACTTAAAATATCCCATGTATTAGCTAATCACACAGAAGTGAAAAAAACCACTAATGTAGAAAATAAAAAAGTTAAAAGTGTCTCACATAAATGAAAAGTAGCTTTTTTTTAAAATTTAATCATTGACACTGTACCATCATTAGTTACTTCATTTGATAATCAGTTTTTAGCAGAATAGGGCTGATCCTGCTAATGATGATATAACAATGAATAACGACAGTGTTAGAAAGGAGCATCTAATACACACACATTGTTAGTCTAAGCAGGAGTCTGGATGAGTCATAGTGGCCTACTCAGGATTAAATCTTTAAGCATCCGAAGTTGCTATGCAAGGCTCAAGCAGAGAAGAAGCAAGGAGGCCATTTCTGTGATGCTGGGAGACATCTGGGAGGAAGCCAAGAAGAAAACTAAAAGCTGCTCAAACAAGACTTGCAGAGGACACAGAGAATGCAGAAAACAAAGGAGGAAAAGATCATTATCTGCAGGTAGTTCAGAATGAGTAATGCATAATAACACCTCATGGGAGATTGGGTACTACATATGAGCATAGGTCAAGTTGAATCTGATGGTGACATGTCAAATGTGTCATACTTGGGAATGAAGCACATTTTTCTGTCTTTACCTTCAGCTTCTAGGAATGAAGCGTGTGTTTCTCTCTTTACCTTCAGTCTCTTATTGTGTATATGTTGATATGGGCAGTCTTGTTTCTTAAACCAACATGTTCATCTCTTTCTTCCCTACATTCAAGATGTGAGACAATTGACTGGGAATCATTCCTCGCTGTGTCACAGTCACCAACTAACTGCAGCTTGGTGACATCTGCAAATCTATGACACTAATGCAAAAATTTAGCAAAGCAATATAAAGTAACAGATTGTTGAAGAAAATGAGTTTGTTTAGTACTGCCTTACCCAATGTCAACACCTAGGAAATGAAAGGATTTTTCAGGGAATCAAACCTCAGTCTTTATAAGCGCATATCTGTGTTCGATCAAAAAAGCATGCACCATACTTTGCAGCTATTTTTTTTTTATTTTTGAATGTTTGTTGGTGAGGGTTCAGCTGCAGCACTCTCTATGTACTTGCACTTGTGCCCAGAGTCTACTTTTTAGCTGATTGCACTTGCCTTGTTGAAAGGGCCCCAGAATGAACTATTTTGACTTTATCAGTATTGTATCTCTAGAGCTTTCTAGACTTCAAGAGAGTAGTTAGCTTAAAAGAGATAACCAGATTTACAGAGGTGGTAATAAAAGGATGAGTATTCAGGAGGCAATTTAATTTCAAGCTCTGTAACTGGACACGCACCATTATATACGTAGATATTTGCTAGAAAATGAACCTAGTTAATTTAAATATATATATATATATCAGTGAGTATCTATTAGACAGAAATATTTTCAGCCACCCTCATAGCCCAAGCTAGACTGGAAAGACTACAGCAGAAAATTCTATAGCTCATTTGCTTGATGCTCCCAGTACCAACTTAATGTCACTTTCGTGTCACTAACTGTACAAAGCATTACCAAAGTAATTCAGTCCTGAATTATCAAATTAAAAGGTTTTGGAAGGGTTTCTTGTTTGCTTGCTTGTTTGTTTGTTTGTGTTTTTTTTTTTTAAAGTGTTTTGATTCAGGAATCTGTCTCATGAATGATGGGATGTATCTACACAAACAAATTAGCACAAAGGAAGATAATATTTTCAGCTTGTTAAGTTCTATGTGATATATATACATTTGCATGATTTTATCCCACAATACACAAAACAGTTTATCCCTTGATGAATATGGAGGATTCTACCACGCGATTTAGTTTTCAGAAAGATCATGAAACAGCAGTTGTTTTCAGTTGATGATTCTGTGAAAACATACACCCACAATTTGTACTAAGGGGCTACTCTGCATCAGGCAGTGATTTCACTCATTTTTAACAAATTTTGCTTCTGTCACTTTAGTGAGGTGCACATTTCTGAAAATTTTATCTTGTTCTATTTTAAAAGTTATTTGACCCGATTTTCTTCTTGCCCTAAAAGAAAATGTTTCTCATCTATTGGTTAAATATGGAGTTGTATTCCAGTTTTCTTTTTAATAGGCTGAATGTCTAAAAATTTTTAGATTCAGATCTTTCACAATTCAGCAAGTAACAAAACCCTTTTGATTCTTTGATGGCTACAAACTTCTTCAGTCTAATTAGAGAGCTCCAGATTCAATATGTAGAATGAAATGAGGATAACCTGAAATCTGATTTTGTTTCATCAGAGATGCAATTTACCAACATGAAATAGAGATTTAAAAGAAGAACAAAAGGTTTTCACTACAAGCATTCTGTATAAATGAGACAGTTATCTACATGGAGTTCAAACTCTACAGACAAGTTTGCCTTATCCAGTAATTGTGACCTTCAACACAATCCATCTGCTACAGTGTAAATTACAAACCACCAACCAAAAGATCCAACTTTCCACTGATGGGATAATTTAGATATCTTCAGTTCTAAACATTTCTTCTGCAGTCCACACTTCTGTCTAATTAATTGGTATCAAGGAAAAAAGAATCACAGACATGATAGATGCTTCTTTCCCATTTCTATTGCTGCACTATAACAGTTCTTTACAAAATGGAGGAATTGCAAAACCTCAGTGCATGGGAAGAAGTCAATAAAACTGGAGGGACCAGTGGTCTGCAGAGGCAGAAATGTAGATGCTCAGCACACGCAGAAGGTGCCGGGCAACATTTCCAAAAATAAAAAAAAAATTAATGCCTTTGTTTTGAAGAAACTGATGTCATAGCAAAGCTTCTATCCATGATTTTTGAGCAGTCTTGGGAATCTGAAGAGGTCCCAGATGATGGGAAACATTGTCCTGTTGTTAACATTGGTTAACATTGTCCTGATTTTTGAGAAGGGCAAGAAGGAGGAGCCCAGAAACTACAGGTCTGTCAGCCTCACTTCACTGCCTGGTAAAGTTATGGAGGTTATTCTGGGATGTATTGAAAAACACCTGAAGGACAATGCTGTCATTGGTCGCAGCCAGCATTGCTTTGTGAGAGGAAAGTCCTTAGCAAACCTGATTTCCTTCTACAACAAGGTAACCCACCTAGCTGATGAAGGGAAGCCAGTTGATGTAATACTTTTGTACTTCAGTAAAGCCTTTGATACTGTCTCTTGCAGCATCCTTCTGGACAAAATGGCCAGCACACAGCTGGATAAACACATCATGTGGTGGGTGAGCAATTGGTTCATGGGTCAAGCACAGAAGGTACTACTGAATGGGGTGACATCAGTCTGTTGACCTGTCACTATTGGAGTTCCTCAAGGCTCCATCTTAGACCCTGTGCTCTTCAACATCTTAAAAAACTTGGATGCAGGACTGGAAGAATACTGAGCACGTTTGCAGATGAAACAAAACTCAGAGGAGCTGGGAGGCCCTGCAGAGAGGCCTCGACAAATTAGAGGGCTGGGCAATCACCAACCATATGAAGTTTAACAGTGGGAAGTGCTGGATTCTGCACTTGGGATGGGGCAGCCCTGAATGTTTGTACAGACTGGGGAACGAAATGCTGGAAAGCAGTGCCACAGAAAATGACCTGGGGGTCCTGGCAGACAGAAAGCTGAATATGAGTCAGCAGTGCCCTGGCAGCCAGGAGCGCCAACTGTGTCCTGGGGCCATCAGGTAAAATATTGCCAGCTGGTCGCAAGAGGGAATTGTCCCTCTCTGCTCTGCATTGGGGTGGCCTCACCTTGAATGCTGTGTGCAGTTTTGGGCACCACAATATAAGAAAGATATTAGGCTATTAGAGAGGGTCCAAAGGAAGGAAACAAAGATGGTGAAGGGCCTTGAGGGGAAGCTGTATGAGGAGCTCCTGAGGGCACTAGGTGTCTTCAGCATGGAGAAGAGGAGACTGAGGGGAGACCTCATTGCAGTTACAAATTCCTTGTGAGGGGAAGAGGAGGGGCAGGCACTGATTCCTTCTCTGTGGTGACCAGTGACAGAACCCGAGGGAACGTCCTGAAGTTGTGTCAGGGAAAGTTTAGGTTGGATATTAGCAATAGGTTCTTCATCCAGAAGGTGGTTGGACACTGGAACAGGCTCCCCAGGGAAGTGGTCACAGCACCAAGTCTGAAGAAGTTCAGGAAGCATTTGGTCAATACTCTTGGGCACATGACGTGACTCGGGGATGGTCCTGAGCAGGGCCAGGATTTGGACTTGATGATCCTTGTGAGTCCTTTCCAACTCAGCATATTTGGTGATTCTGTGATTCTGTGAAAAGTATTGCATTTCTTTGTGAACATTTTAACAGATGTACATTATCTCTTATAGATACTCTTTTGAAGTCAGTTAAAGCACAAATCAGTTCTGTATTGGTAGTGTTTATGGACAGCAATGGCACTGTGCAAATGTAGGCATGATAAATATTCCTACCTCCATTCCATGTTTCATTTCTTCTCAAGATAAGTGCCTAACCACAGAATAATACTGTAATGTGATAAGTACTAAGGAAGAGCTGAAGAATATTTAAATTACAATTGCTTTTTCAAGTTCATTTTGTAGAAGTTTAAAAATTTAGCAAAAGAAAGTTGAGTAAAAGTAAGCAACTTCTTTCGTACACCACCATGTACACAGAGATTATTAGTCCAGTGTTTTAAATAATATTTAGTTACATGACTATTGTGTCTTGAGATACACTGAGGGCTCTGGACAGAAAATTTCAAAAGGAAAATCCAAATGGTGTAGCTGATCTAACAGGCCATAAAGCCTTTCTTGTGGTATTTTGTCCTTTAAATAAAGAAAACAAACAAAATCCCAGTTAAGTCTGCTTTTAGGAGACTAATTCTCAGTAAGTAAACAAACATTACTACACCAAACAAGTGACAGTAATCAAAGCATTGCAAAAAAAGCATCCGGAATAACTGTGGAACATACTGAAAGACAAAAACTAAACATATTGGGAGAGGCTGTTTTAGCAGAACAGATGCCCACTTTTCAATAAATTGCCTTGGTTTGTGTGTTTGTGTTAAAAGAGAATCTAAATTTCTGACATATAGTAATGTTTAAAAGCCACTCATCATGAATAACAAAAGAAATATTCCCATTACACCGTTTTAGAGTAATGATAGATTTCCACACATGGAATTCACTATGTAGTGTAGCTAATGTGGGCTTTAAAAAGATAGGTTGGAGTACTGAGACGGTGTTAAGGAGTTCAGTCTTGTAATACATTTTTTGGGGTATAAGTAATTAGCTGCTCCACTAATGCCCTAGTCATGTATAGTAATCTCCTTTTCTCAAATGTGTGAGACCAGCTATTCACTTATGGACGAAGTGCGATAGAGAGACAGATTATTTGTTTTGGAATCTCAATTAAAAAATTCTGTTATTTCAGTGTGCATTTTACGTGACTCAAAGTATCTGATATTTGTTATTCTGTGGGAAAGTGTTGGCAAGGAAAGACAACAGAGCTTGAAGACTCAATTGCAGTATTGGTGTAATTGTAATGCCAGTTGTTCTCAACAACATATGGTGGAGTTTTTCTTCAATAAAAGAGTATATGAAACAACCTATTTCTGTGATTTAGTTATTATATCAGATTATAAATCAGAATTAATGTGAACAACATACTTAATATCATTGCTTATAAATTTGAAGTGGCAATTTAGACTTAAAACATTATTTGGTAGGCTAGATATGTGAATGCTCTTTAGCTCACATTCAATAATTTGGAATACAGAACATAATCAGCACTATAATCATATATTGGAATTACTAAATAATGAAAAAAGCACAAAGAGGGAAGGGGTGTGTTATCAACCTATATTAAGAAAAAGTAACCATAACCCTCTTTTTATTTTCTACTAGGATAAATGTGTTTTCTCTCATTAATACTGGGTGCCAAAACTTATCAGTATGACTTTCATTCTCACTGTTTGAAGTAATTTGTTGTGAAAGATGTGCACAATGACATTTTTCACATATCAAAAAGCTACCTAACTGACCATTGCTGTCATTTTATATTCCCTGTTCCACATGATCCAGTTTGTTGGCATCAATGTAAAATGTCATGGTAAATTGAATGTTATCATTAGAACCATAGCTAATTGTTCATAACTGGTTTGAAATGAGATATCAAAGTGACACCTGATACATGTGTGTACAGTGGTACACAGCCACATAAAGCTTTCAGAGATTATCAGTAACAAACAACTCCATTTTGTTGCTAAATCTTTTGAATCCCGAGATCCAGTACTTCTCGGTCTGCAAGTATCACCAAAAGGGAAAAGAGTGACTGGAAAGTAAAACACGGGAAATTAAATCACTGGAACAAGAAATAAATTTGGATTTCAGACCCTGAGAGAGTTGGAATATTTAGGATCATTGTAATTATTGGTCTTTAGCCTACAGAATTCAGAATCTCTTCAAATAATTGGAGGAATTAGTGTCAAATTTACAAATATTTCTATCTCAGTCAACACTGATGTGCATAAACTGATGTGCTTAGTACTAAAGTCTCATTTTAGAAACTGACAACTAATGAAAATATTATAGCACCACTGAATAAGATAGAAGTCTGTGAAAAAAGCTTTACACAAAATATAGTAACTCCTTCACCATTTCAGATGGAAATCTAATTAAACATTTCCATATGCAGTAGTATAAATTTAACCTGAACCTGAAAACTAGGCTCGTGCGACATCTGTGTTAATTATACTTTGACAATTATTCAGTTAGTAAACAGAAGCAAGCAAATTAGTTAAGAAAAAGCATGTCAAGAATTACTTTTAGTGAAAGTCACTGCAAATAAAGTATTTTAAATCAGATGTAAGTTTATATAGCATGTATTGTAAATATGTCATGTGAGTTAGATAACGAAGTAATTTTAATGTCATAATTGGATACTTAGACTATATCAAACATCTCATGAAGTGGAAAACAAATTGTTTAAGAGGATTGTAGGTGTAGTTGATTGCATAGCTGATATAAATCACCATATTATTTTGATTTCCTGGTTTCTTATGAATATATTTTAATCATAGTATGAAAAGGAAATCACATTGGTGGTTGAGTTCTCATATTTCTTCTAATATGGATTACATGCTCAATGAGAAATGTAACTGAACCTATGAACTTTTGTCACCTAATTTCACAAACCTGGGAAATGTTGTATAATTAAATTTAAAAAAAGTAACAAATCCCATCTCCCAGTAAATCAGTTATCCAGCCCAGGTGATATGTTTCACACCATGCATTTTAAGCTATGTCAAAACATAAAATGGAAATGAATGTTAGAAGACAATTTTTTTAACTTTTCCAACATATTGGAAAAACTAGACATGTTAGCAAGGAGTAGTCATGCCCACAAGAGAAAAAGTTTATCTGTTCATGGTTTCAGAGTTTGATAAGATCTCATTTTCAAAACTAGAAAGTAGTTTAAGAAAAAGTCTTAGCACAATTATCACCAATATGCATTCATGGCTATTAGAGACATGGTAGGTAGTCATTATACAGATAGTTTAGTCATCATAAAGGTGGCATGTAGGAGTCAGGGAAGCACAAATGATGTGCCATGAAAGTGAAATCATCACAGAATTCAGCTGCCAAAACTTGATAGTTTTGTACTGTACATAAACAAATACTAATCTGCAGGCTTGCAACCTATCCAAACCTGGGTGAATTTTTCTGCAATGAATTCCTTGCCAAACACGAAGCTTTTCAAATCACAGAATTTCTGGAGTTCTTCAAAATACATGGTTACAACTGTTCATTTTAAAAATTGATCAAAATGTGATGTTTCACTTGTATATTGTTTGCAGCAGTAGCTGAACTGTTTCAGCTCAAAAGCAAAACAAACAATAAAAACAACCAGAAATCAGTCTGAAGCTGATGCTCTCTCCTGCAAAATTCATCCAAAGCAACTAAAGCCTTTCAGAAGTGTCAGACAGCTAAATCTTTAAGTGGTGCTCAAAATGGTGTCTATAAAACTGATTTGGTTATGGGCCTTCTTGCTGAATACAGTAGCAGTTGCAGCTGGGAAATCTGTGACTTACCCAGATCTCTTTCATGGAGTTGTAATCCACATAAATGTTTCAGTCAGGTGCAAAAATGCCAGTCCAGCCCCTTGTCACATTCAGTGACTGCCTCTGAATTACCCTAACTTGTAATGGCCATTTTTAAATACAGGGGAGGTTGTTTTGGAAAGTGTCAGTGACAGAACCTGGCTCCTGCTAATGAAAGGCAAATAAGCTTCAGAGACACTCAAAAAGTCTGAATGGAAGAAGAATAAATAAACAATAAATTCCTGCAAACCATTTACTTATTACTTTCCCCTGATGTCAAAAACATCAGGTAGAGATTTCACTGGTGTCTCTGGGCATTACCTGAGCAGCTGGGAGAGCAATCAGGAAAGCTTAAGAAGGTGGGCAGAACAGCTTTCCAATACACAATGTGGGAAGGTTAGGCTGAAGCTGATGTATGAAGGTGAGAAATGAAACAGAAGGACTCAGTCCATTCATCCCCAAAAGGACTGTCTCAAACTGGGTGGAGGTGTAGACTTTCCTTGACACAGCCTATGTACACACAGAGATGGAGCACATGTTTCAGAACAAGTGAAAATCCAGATTGCTTTGTCATGAGAGACCTGACTGGAGCATTTTTCAGTTTCCCATTTCCCTCTGGTCAGCACAAGTGCATCCTTTCTTTGGAAAACAAAACAAGGCAGGAGTAGGAGCCTGCAAGGTCTTGATTTGATACAGGAAGTGGAAGCACCTACTGGTGTGCTCAGAGAGGCTCTGGCATGTAACACCTTTGTAGGATTGACTGAAAATGGGAAAAAATGGCTGAAAACTTCTATAGGACACATTTGAAAATGATTCTGTTTTGCACAGCCTGAGAACATGAAGAGAAATTTGGAGTTGTGTGTGTTTCCAAGTGAAATCTAATTTTCTTTGAATGAGTGCATTCTTTGAGAAATGAGCCCTTATTTATGCAAATTGCTTTTAAATGAGAATATTTACTGAAAGGATTTGATCCCCATATAATGAAAGCTCTTATAAATGTGCACCTAGACAGCACAGACAGCCTTAATGCGTATTCAGGCTCTTATTCTAAAGGTTTCTTTTTTACCCTTTGACAAAGTTTAGACTACATGTTTTTAATTAGAATGAAAAATGGTTAGACGAACGATATTTTCAAGTCAACTATTCTTTAGCTGTCCTTATAAATCTGAGTTACCAGACTGACAGGTGGCAGCATGGCCCAGTGGATGTGAAATTGCTTAGAAACATTTGGGCTTTTTGTGTTTTAAAAGAAAGTAAAGGTTCCAACCTTTCTTTATTTATATGTCACTCAGAAATAGTTGATTGTAAAAGTTCTGACCTTGTTCTGCACCTAATACTCTAAGGGGGCTATTGCATAGGGCATATTTGAATAGATTTGGTTAAGAAAATACAAAAATTAAATTTTGATCTCTTAATATTCAATTATGCTCAAACTATGCTGAAGGAAATTTCAAGGAGGTTGTAAGTTCTTTTGGCATGCTAATGTAACAGATGTGAAAGCATGAATTAGCAGCTACAATGGAGAGCTGCCGGCAGGTACTGATTTGTAAGCTGATCCGAACTCTTGAAGGTAATTGAGGAATGACTTAGAAATGACTTCACATTGAAAGTAGAAGGATCTTTTTCTATCCATAATCCTGTCCTAAACCTTCTCAGACTCCATTTTGGGTTGGAAACTGCTGATGCCAAAATAGTAGTTTTTCCAAAAATATTTCCAAGCCCTTCCCGACTGCATAGCTGCATGAATGCTTTGTAGAGACCCAAGGGAGAGAAGGTGCAAAGACGGGAACAAGTGCCTGAATATGGAGATACTTCTTTTTTTGATAGTTTGGCTGGCTTCTGATATCTTTAGAGTTATTGTGAAACTAGACAGTGTTTAGGGATTTTGCCAATTTCTCTCCATTTAGGACTACTGTACATCTTGTCATAAAAACTTTAGGCTACTTTTCAAAGCTAGCCCAAAACAACTCATTATATTGTCACAGAACCACAGAACTGTTGAAGCTAGAAGGACTTTTTGAATGTCATCTTTTTCAAAGCCTGCCCAAGGTGGGGCACTTAATGATGGTTGCCCTGTTCAGGACCATGTTCAGATGGCTTTTGAATATCTCCAGTTAGGGGCACTGCACAACATCCCCGGATCGCCTATGTCACTGCTTCCTCACTCTCACAGTAAAAAAGTGTTTGCTCATGTTCAGAGGTAACCTCCTCTCTTTTACATTGTGCCCATTGCATCTCTGCTGTCACTGGGCCCCACGGAAAAGAGCCTGTCTGCATCTTTTTTTCATCTCCCTTCAGGTATTTATGCATTTTTATTTGTCTTGCTGACTAATCTTGTCATGTATCTTTCTTGTTGAACCATCTTTTTTTGCCATAGTTAAAGCTGAACTCTTTGACCATCTCTGCTGTTCTGGTCTTGGTGTGCCCCTAGAGCATGATGAGAGACTTTTCACAGCCTTGTTCTTTTCACCACAAAGCTGTTTTTTCATGAATATAGACAGTTCTCTTGATACTCGCTATGCTGTAATTGAAGACTCTTGATTGACAGAGACGAAACTGAGTTAATGTGGGACTAAAGAGGTCATATATCCCCAGAAGATGTGAGACATTGATCTTGAATAAGCGCCAGCTCTGGCCCAAGTCCTAAAAGCAGAATAAAAAGAGAGATAGTGTGCCTCAATTTGGTTGAACATATTGCGTTTTCTGAAACAAGGAGTTATTCACAGGCAAACAAATAAAGTTGGAGTCCATTTTTTCCACATGATAGAAATGAGGAGAGATATGATGTCTGAAAAGTATTGGAGAAGCTATTTCACATAACCTCAGATCTGAAATCTTTCAGCATATTAGACTAACCTGATTTTCAATTTGGCTTATTGTTTTCCTACTCCTTCCTATTCCTACTCCTTCCTATTTTGTTCAAGTCAACAGTGAAAATCTCTTTGATTTACCTAGTAGGAAAGTACAGCCTTCATGGTGTCCTTTCTAAAATTTCTTATCCTCAAACTCACCTTTTTTTAGAAATTGCAATGTAAAGAAAGGAATAAGAATAGCCTCATTTCAGTGATGGTAAAAGGTACTTTACTAATCCCAACTTCCTTTCATTGAATCCAGAATGTCTTTCATTGCCTCTAGCTTGTGTTCCTAAAGAAAATATCAGGCTATCATGGTCAAAAATGAAATTCTAGTAACATATTCCATGATCCTCTTTTAGCACCATTATCTGTCACTGCTGACAATATACTTTCTTCCTTCTGACTGGTAACCATTGCCACCTATGATCTTTTCTCTCTGGTTCAGCTCTCTGCCTTGCCACCTTCATATCTAACATGATACCTTCTTCTTCTTCATTTATTTCCCACTTCCCTCTTGGTCCATCACCTGTTACTTTGATTACCTCTCTCATTAGCAAGTGTGCATGGTTTTTTACATCTTAGAAGTGTAATTTTTATCTGCTGCCACAGCATCAGGGAAAAGTAGGAATGAGGTCAGCAGTTGAGCTGCAGTATACTGTCACTAAATCACCCATGTACTTAATTTTCCTTCCTTGAGATATCAGAAGGGTAGGAACTGGGGCTGAAGTGCCATCCAGACTTCTATGGCAACCTCTAGTAATTTTAATTGGTTTTGCTTTGTTTTGCATTGAATGTTGGAGGACTTTGCTAATTTTTTAAGGAGTTGAAAAGAGAAAGGGCCAGATCTTTTATTTTTCTGATCCAATCCAGTGCAAGAAATTGAAACAACGATTTTTGCCAATACCTAAACTCTTGAAAACACGGTTTTGTAATGTAAACACTAACAGAAGCTTAGTGGTAAAAAGCAGAGGAGTGGTTGCCATGGTATCAGATGGCAAGGAAGGTAGCTCACTTTTTAAACTCTCTGGCAGCTCACAGGTAGAACCAACAAGTGGACAGCACTACCAGCAGCCATTTGTCCCTGCACAGCGCTTTGAAAGGCTGCATTGAGGCTACTGCTGTGACCCAGCCCTACTGCACTGGAAACTGGGATAGCCAAGTGTTCCACAACAAGGAGGGGCAGGGTGGAGTAGGGAAATGAGTGATGAACAAATGTCTGGATTTCATGTAGTTTATGTGTTTGCTGTTTAAAGGGATCAAGTCCTGCCCTTTCTTGCTGCATATAGCTGGTACTGAAGACGGTAGGAGGATACTTAATATTTTCTGACTGGTGAACAAAGTAATCTACCCTCTATCCAGCAGAGGCATAAAGTTAATGCTGCCAGCAAGACAACAGCTGAGCTAGAGGCTAGAAGTATTTTTTACATAAAGTTTTCCTTATGAAGCCTCTCTGTAATAATATTTCACTAGAAAAAGAGTGTATCATTGAAAAGGTATCTTGAGAGCAAACTACATCCAGTATAGCTAAAAGCTTGGTGGATAAGATATTTCTATGGGATGTGAGAAACAGCGAGTCTAGTTCCTCTCTGAAAGAAGGCAGAGCAGGAACTTAAAATCTGTATTTCACATCTCAGCAGTGTGCCTTTTCCCAGGGGCTTGAGGGTCAGTCTCTCCCATCACTGCTATTATGAAATTCATCCCTGTAGGACATACAAAATAATTCATGCGGGAGATATAGTGTAGGTTGATGAAATTTCACTCAAATGAAAGCCACTTTATTGAAAGCAAGCACAGCAAGAAATTTTTGTATAACAAGATATGGAAATTTCAGTTCCAGATAGTGGAAAAGGTCAGTTGTTACTCACTCTGTTCTTGGGTCTAGAAATTGGAAACTTTTTAGCACAGCCTTTTTCATGGCACTTTCTTACCTCTCCTTTTGGAAGAGTATATAAATGGAGATGTTAAGAAAACACTGGGAACCTCAAAAGTCCTTTGATTCAAGAGAATCACAGAATCAGCTAGGTTGCAAAAGACCTCTGAGATTATCTAGTACAACCTTTGACCTAACACCACCATGGTACTAAACGCCACATCCAATCTCCTCTTCAGGGACAGTGAGTCTACCATGCCCCATTCCAATGCCCAGTCACTCTGTAAAGAAATTCTTCCTAATGTCTAACCTGAAGCTCCCCTGGCACAGCTTAAGACTCTGTCCTCTTGTCCTACTGCTATTTGCTTGGTAGAAGAGACCAATACCCACCGGGCTACAGCCTTGTTTCAGATAGTTGCAGAGAGTGATAAGGTCTCCCCCAAGCCTCCTCTTCTCTAGAATGAATCCCAGCTCCCTCAGCCTCTCCTCATAGGACTTGTCCTCCAGTCCCTTCAACAGCCCTGTTGCCCTTCTCTGGACCCACTCCAGCACCTCAACATCCTTCCTAAGCTGAGGGCACTGGACACAGCATCAAGGTGCAGCCTGACCAGTGCTGAGTACAGGGGAACAATCACTGCCCTGGTCCTGCTGGCCACACTGTTCCTGATACAGGCCAGGATGCCATTGGCCTTCTTGGCCACCTGGGCACACTGCTGGCTCATGATCAGTTCCTGTCAGTCAGAACGCCCAGGTCCCTTTCTGCCTGGCCACCCTCCAGCCACTCTGTCCTCAGCCTGTAGCCCTGCAGGGGGTTGTTGTGGCCAAAGTGCAGGACCTGGCACTTGGTCTTGTTGAACCCCATTCCATTGGATTCAGCCCATCTATCCAGCCTGGCCAGGTCCCTCTGCAGAACCCTCCAGAAGATTGACATTTTCCCCTGATTTGGTGTTATCTGCAGATTTACTCAGATCCTCATCCAGATCATCAATATTAACAGGACTGGGCCCAACACCCCCTGGGGCACGCCACTGGTGACCTGCTGCCAGCTGGATGCAGCACTGTTCACCAGCACTCTCTGGGCCCAGCCATCCAGCTCTTAACCTAGCAGAGAGTGCACCTGTCCAAGCCATGGGCTGCCAGCTATTCCAGGAGTAGGGCATGGGAGATGGTGTCAAAGGCTTTGCTGAAGTCCAGGTGGACTACATCCACAGCCTTCTGCTCATCCACTGGGTGGGATTCTTATCAAATCTGATTTGGTCATTGCTGGTACAGACCAGAACCTTTCTTCTATAAAGTTAGACTGCACGAGTGAACATTACACAGAAAATACTCATTCATACATCTATACTTTTTTAATTATTTCTGAGCAGATCAGGAGAATTCTGCCATTTCCTACAACCATATGGAATGCAGTACAAAAATTACCAAGAAGTTCTAAACAATTACATCTTTTATCTGTCTATAGATGCCAATTCATATTTGCTTATCAGTTTGTGAAATACATAATGAATTGCCATAGAAACTATATATTTTTTTTAAATCCAACAGGTCTCAATTTCATTCTTTGTAGGAGTTTTATTCAACAACAGTAACAGTTATGAAATGAAAAATAGATCCATCTCTTGTTAGAAACAATATTCAATCCAGGTATTGGTCTCCGATGTAAAGTATACAACAGCAACTTTATTTTTATTTTTCCATATTAATTTTTTATTTTTGTAGTGATTTCACTGTTGGCCTGCAATTTCTATTTTAATTAGTTTATTGGCATGTCTAAAGGTAAAACTTTCTTAATTTTATACAGGATTTTTCTGCATGCTTCTCTCCAAAAGTCTTTTTTTTTTCCCCTGTGCCTGGTTTTAAATTATAATTCTCAACCATGACTAGTTCTTCGAGGCAGTAGCTGGCAAAGGCTGCGTTTATGCTCATCATATTTCAATTTGTCTTCATGTTTAGTACTTTTTTATCCACATAAGTAGTATAAAGCTGTCAGACCTGCTCACATGCTGTAGAGATCTGGGTGAAAGTTCATTAGACTTACATATAATGTCAAGGCCAAATATAAGAGAGAATTTAAAAGTCATGAAGAGGAGAAGCCACCATGTGGCAGACAAACCACTACAGCCTTGTTCCAGCTCATCAGCAAGGCCTTTAGTATTGGCAGGCCCATTTGAGTGGCAGCAGAACTGTATCTTCCAACAGTCAGCAGTCAAAACATTTGTGCCAAAGTCCCAACAAAATACATATATTCACAAGCCATTCTTTTTAACATCCTCCTTTTGTTATCACAAGCAATTACTGAATGTTTACTGTCTTTTATTTTCCAATTTTCATTAGATGTCTCACCCTTTCTCATAAAAATCCAACCATGTCAATGGAAGAACGGGATTCTGAACAGAGAGAACATGTCAGTTCTTACAAGAAAGAAAACAAAACAAAATGGTGAAATGGTATGATATATGCAACAATGGAATTCATAATCTTGTTTTTATCATGTTCACTCTCCTGAATTACATTTCTGTATCTCTTCTAGAATTGCAATAGATCATCTTCAGTCCAGTTCTTCATGGGTCAGAATATATAAGTGTACTTAAGGTTTCATGACTGGACTGTCAGTCTTCAGAAGACGATATGTGCCAGTTTTTATCTGCAAAGAAAATTGTTTTTATTTGCATTTTCTGAGAACTTAGTGATTTTACAATGTGTTGGAGTGACATGCAGTTTATTTGTCATGCTTAATTTCATCCTCCATCGTCCTCCTCATGCCCAGTGTTAATTACACATTTGCAGACTTCTACCAACTGCTGCTCAAATGCTCCTACAAAACTTGTGAATCTACAACAGGACAGCAAGTGATGAGAATGCAGAGTTGTTAACTGGGGTAAAAAATTAGGTCTTTAGCAAACCCCAGGCCCCTCAGACCAGAGAGAAAGTTGCTTTACTCTGGACTTTCTTTGGTTGTTCCAGAAGACTCTACCTAAACTAAATATATAACTCTAGTAGACTTAGTATGAATTCTGAACACAACATAAGCAATAACTTCAGGTGTCTCATGGACTAAAATCTTGTTTATAAAGCCTAGAATGATGAATATGAATGTTCTGCAGTAGCAAGAACGTTGTTTCAGTCCTATACACTGATCATGTACTTTTCCAATATGATTTATATTTTCCAGGCTGTTTGTGAAGATCACTGTTACATTTGAATACATTCCTCTAGCATACTAGTGTTCTCTCTGTTTCCCATGTTTAATCAGTGTATTTGCTATGTTATAGTCTCACTTGTTATGAAAACATTCAGCCTACCCTCATGACTGATAATTGCATTCTCAGTATTTTTTTATCCACCTGTGTTGACATACAGATTCAATAGTTCAGGCTTGGCTGGTTTTGCCTTGTTTTCTTAGTGGTTTGAAAAATGGTATCTGTGTTCTCCCTGAAGAGACTTTTTAATGTGCTGTGTCTTTAAGGCTCCTTCAACCCTGCCTGGCTCCGCTCAGCCCTGAGACTCCCTGACCTTGCCCAGTGCCCAAGGTCCCATTTCAGCCCCAAAGGCCACCAACCTCTGCCCCAGTGACACCCCAGGAAGGCTCATCTCCAGCTGCCACAGCCTGCCTTGCCTGGCCATGGGCTCTGCTGATTTAAGACAGCTTGCGCTTCCATGTCCCTGCTCAGGTGAGGTCTGTTCCTGTCCCCAGGGAGGTGCCTGGTCCCGAGGGCTAGGGCTCCCCCAGTGGCCCTTTCTGTCCTGCTGCTACTTGGAAGGTGCCTTAATGGACCTACAAGTACTCACCACGGCCCCTGCCTCCACAGAGCCACTGGTCCCCATAGTGCCTGGATGTTATACTCTCTTTTTCCCTCTGGCACTTATTTGACAGCTCTCAGCTTCCCTGTGCTAGTTTTAAAGACTGTGGTAATGGTTTTGAGATTGCCTGAGGCAAATTTTTTAAGGAGTTAGAAGCAAATTTTATCAGATACTATTGATTGGAAAACACTGAACTTAGTACTCCCTTTTATTTATTTTTTTTAATTATTATTATTATATTTTATACGTTGCTGGTAGTTAACTATGTTCAAGTGAAAACTATTAACAAAAACCTATCACTAAAAGACATTAAACAGCTTGACTTCTATCATGTCTTTTGATCCTTGTGTCATCTGTCAAAGAATTTCTATCTCTTCTAAGTCACAGTGGATCAACACCACCCAGAGAGAAAAGAGAAAAAAGTCTTAAAACCGAATAGAGGATCTAATGACCAGGCATTGTACAATGAGAGGATGCATCTGAATTGCTGTTTCATAAAAGGATATAGATAATTACTTACTTGTGGTGCCTTTCCTGACATCGGTCCTCCTTCCCTTTCCTGTGCCTACCACTTGTACACAAGAGGTACCAATGCTTAGTTTTTAATTCCTTTTGTTATGGTTCAGAATTTGCTGATTCACACATAAAACATCACACTGAACTCTTAGCATACGTAAAACCTTCTATGAGCTGATTTAGCACTCAACTATGTTGTATATTTTGGCAGAACAACAATCTGAAATCAAGTCAAATTTTGATGCAAAATATCTTTTTAGTAGTTAATTTTATGAAGAGTTCCATGAGGGTCTGACCACCAGAGAGAGGAAGATCGTACCATGAAAGAAAAAAGCAGCATTATTGAGATGAATGACATGGATTCCCCAAGAAAAGAGCAGAAAAATTTCTGAGTATTTATTATGTAAAGAAAATACTATATAGTTGAAGTAATATCCATATTTCAAAGTGAAATTGAGGTATTTTTCAATGATTTGAGATTCAAGTACAATCCTTGGATTGTAAATAAGTCTTTTTACATTTTTGAGGGGGTGTCTAGAATTTCACATAAATAAAACAAGTAAAAGGAGCAATTTTGAATTGTCTTGAAGCTTTAGAGATTATTTTTCCCCAAGTATAGCTAAATTGCATACATTTCATAAGATGCTGTGGCCAAATAGTAAAAACTCTCATTAGCATTCTGTATTTCAAAGCCTTATGTGTTTGCAATGTAGCAATTAAAATGTGCTTAAATAACTTAATGTTAGGACAGAAAACAGTGAAATCAAAGGATGTCAAACTCAAAGATGACCCTTCCTTTCCTTTTCAATTTTTTTCTTTCTTCTTTTAAATACAACTTTAGCTCATTAAAGTGATTAATACACTCCAGGCATATGGCATTGTGACTCACAGTCTTCCCATGTCAATGAAGAAATGTGCATTGGCTTCAGTAGGCTTAAGGTCAGAGTCTGTATACCACATAAACTGTTTGAAGACATATCTTCAAGCCTATACTCAGAGCTTTTCTATCACTTAGTGGGTGTGGATTTGCAAGGATATTCATAAAGCAATATACAGGCATTTCCATTAGCTCTGGTTAGTCCTGTGTACACTTGCATATTACATGGTGGAGTGTAGCATTCTACATTTAGTTTGGAGCTGTATCTCCCACAGGTCCCCTCTGTCTATTATCTCATGTAGCACTTCTTAAAATATTGTTCAGGATACAATATGGGAACAGTGGTTTATGGTAGTTAAAACAATGGTTTTTCTTCAGGAAACAATTATTGTTCATTTTTCACTTGGCCTTTTATCAATCACTGTTCACTGTTCATTTGTTCTTCACCAGAGAAACTGTTTTAATTCCCAAGAAGTAAGTTCAGTCATGTCTGTCAAAGGGAAAGATTTGGCAATATGTGGGTTTGTGTGAGACAATGTGAGGAAATTAAAGAGGCAATGAGAAGACACCCCAAAACGGTTTTAGAGCACAAGTGTGACAAACAGAGAAGAAATGGTCTACAGTGGGTCCACGGTAAGTCCTACTTCTCCAATAATACCCTTCTTTTTCTGTTTATCCCCCATCCTTTCAAAGATCTTAAATGGACAAGAACATTTCAAATTCAAGAATTCCATTTTATTTTTGAGGACTTGAAAAGTTTGCCTTATCCAAAGCTCAGATGCCTGACATGTTCCCTTGCCTGCATTCTGCCCAATTTACCATTTGCTTTACCCTTGGTTTGATAACTGTCTGTTAATTCTGTTAATTAATTTTTCTTTCCTAAAATCATGTGAAGAAGGCAGACTCTTAATTTAAATATTTTTGCTTTAAAAAATTAACCTGCTTTGAGACGCAACCTTCTTCTGATCATTTGGTGTGCACTTGCTGTCTTGTTTCTCTAAAGTTCTCTTGCCTAAATGTTCTTACAATAAAACCTCTACCCTCTCTTTCTTAGAAAAAAGGAGAGGAGAGGAGAGGAGAGGAGAGGAGAGGAAAGAGCCAGGGACATTAAAATATGCATTTTGAGAACTTTTTAAATTAATGTTTCCAGACAGACATTTCATTTGCTTAAGATTTAGAGGGGTATTATAAAACCGTAATTGTGTAATGATTAGACAGTACTATAAACTAAATAAATATCAACTGATTATTAAAAACATTCTTTGTAATAGTAGTGGTTAATCCTCTTTAATGCGTTTTTAATAATAGCTTTATATTTAATGTAGGATGAATGACTTATTAAAAGTAAATTTTATGTGTTTTATATTCTCCACATTTGGCATTAAGCCATTAGCACTAATGGGATTTGAATGGTATTGAGTTCAGGATAGCCCCCAAGTACAAATGTGGGAACCTTAATTAAGTTTTTATTAAAATATTCAATTAAATGCAATGCTAGATTATTAAGATATTTTTGCATATTGTTTAATGTCAGTTAGTTATTAAACATTTTAACAGGCTTCGGAAAATGATCTCAGAGGAAGTTGATAGCTAAAATTTATTTGAAAAATGTTGATGATCGATTTTCTAATCTTGTGGGCAAAATTGGGTTTTAATGGAAATTTTCTAGCTAGCTCTGATGTTGAACTGGAAGAGAACCTAATGAATAGGTTTAGTGAGTAAGAAGCTTAACTTGCAGAGGGAAAGTTTTATGTTAAGACTATGGAAAAACTTTCTGGCCCCAAGTAAAATGAGGAACTGAAGTAGTATAGACAGACTGCAGTGGAAGCTATGCAGCAAAAAAAAGCTACCTTATTCTGTGTATTTATAATATCTGCCTAAGGAACAGTGGGACAATGAACTAGTGAGGTCTAAACTGGTAAACCAGATTGATTTGTGCCAATGTCACTGAGCAAGTTGCCATCTCACTGTTTCTTATTTTTATGCAATGTGAGTCATAATGACTGTTCTTATGCTTTAAGAAGGTGAATTAGTATTGTTAAACTCTTTAAAAGAGTAAGCTTAGACTGTGTAACTCACCGATAAAATAGAATTTCTTTTAGACTTGTGTATGAGATGTCCAAACTGAGGGGAATCAGCTGTGCGGAGACAGAGGATTTCTCCTCTATTATAGAGCACAACAGAGGCATTTGAACCGATAATAAACTCAAATACTAAATGCTGTTACTGCCAAACTAAAATATACCATGTTATTACATAACTAAACTGAAAAAAGAAGCAACTACCTTCTTGAATTAAAAGGAAGGAAAGTAGATGATGGATTACAGTATTATTTCTCTGAGGTACAAATAGTCCACTTTTATCAAGACTGTACTGGGAAGCTCATTTTAGCTTTATATAAATATGTCAAGATAAAGGGGTTAAACCCTACAAATGTTTTCCCCCTCTGAGTTCAGAAAATGTCCATATGGTAGACCTTTCATATTTTTCCTGAACAAATATGTTTTAGAATAAGAGTTGATACTAATATGAACTACTTTCTTTAATGATATGTTAAGCACACACTATTTATTTTCATTAACTGCAAGTGCTTCAGAGCACCATTACTTTCCACAAATTACAAAGATGTTCAGCAGCCAAATCTATTTATCTATTTATACCACACTCATTAACATGTTATCTGATTTACTTAGATTCTCCAAAGCATTTTGCAAGCAGTAACCCCCACTGAGAGTGAGTTCAGCGAGTGCTGTATAATGAATGGCTTAACTCAGAAATGCTGGTAGACCCCATAGCTACACTGGCAAAAGATGTTGCTACACTAATTCCTCTCGTTTCCCAGTGTCACTCACCATGCAAAGGAGGTATTTCAGCTGCTTTGCACAATTTAATAGTTAACTGTTAGGGTTTTTCTCTATTCCAGTTTCCAGGATGCTTGCAAGCAAGCAGCAGAGAATCCAGCTTCAGCTCTGAATCTGTATATGTCCTTAAAATCTCTCAGTGAATTAGTGGAAATGTTTCTTGACACAGCATTTTAAATTGTTCTTTCTAAAATTCACTAATTTGCAAATATAACATGTTACAGCCTAGGGACAAGTGTGTCCTGCAACCTGGATGTCACAGAGGACAGTAGTTATGAAAATAGCTGTGGTTTGGTGTTGAAGGTCCTACACTGTAGGTAGTGTCTCAGTTTCAAGTGAAGTTTGCAAACAGACTGTGTGAAAACAAGAAAGTCAAAACTAGACTTCATCTTAAAGGCCAAGATGCTCTTCTATTTTAGAGAAAACATTAACAGAAAGAATGAAAAAAAGAACTCTCAATCATTCCAAGTCCCTAATGAGATCGTTAGAAGACTGAGTTGACAGATTGTGACCATAAAATATGAGATGACACTGTGGTTTGAATAACAAAATAAATAAAGTCAATATTATATTCCAGACTAATGCAATGATTTGATGAACATAGCTGTTAAGACATGGTCTCTTTTAATATACTTTTTTCAATGTTAGCAAGTATTAGGTATGAATTGGCAATAAACTAAATTATAAAAGGATGTAGTGCATAAATAGTTGTATTTCAGTGACATACAGAGTGATACATACATGGTCCCACCTGTGCTATTCTGAAAGGCACAATGCATACTCAGAAATATTCACTTCTCCTTCATACAAATAAGACAGGAGAGCAAAAGATTGAGGAAAAGAAAGCAGTTTTAGAAAATGTGCCTGGCAAAGAACTCAAAAGATCAGGTTGTCCATAAACCTGTCCCCCAAAGTGTTAATATCTATGGCAGCTGTTTGCCTGTGATTGAACCTAAAGGCTCCACAATAACCAGGATTCACTGTCCTTTTTATTTGAGACTTTTTTCTAATGACTAACCCCCATCTTGCTGAAACATAAATCCATTGCCTCTTGTTCTATTCAGTACCAACATGGAGAAAAGATTAGTGCACCTTCTTCTCAAGTGCCTGTGTCTGAAAACCATTAACATACTCTCCCAGTAGCCTTTTCTTCTTTAGTCTAAACAATCCTAGTAGCTTTCCACATAGATTGTGTTTTGGTTTTTTTAAAGATTATTCTAATCCACTGGACTGTATCTCAAATGAGGGCACAAGCAAACAAAAGAAAGTCAGAGGCTTATCTTTGACAACATGCAAAGCAAATGTCCTTCTAGTATGGACAGAAAGTCCTTTTTTAAAAAAAATGTGACATTATTGAATCATATTCTGCTGATCTTCTATACTAAGTTATCTGGTAGATGGAAATGTGGCTATTCTACATTTGAATGGCTATTTTACATTAAAAGTCTACAGAATAAATAGAATTAAACAACCATATTGAGACAAATGGATGGAGTTTTCTAATTGGAACATTCTTCATTCCTTTAGGATTTGAAATAATCCTCAGTAGTGTTGCACCCTTTGGGGAAAAAGTGGACCTGTGCATTTTAAATGAAAAGAATAAATTAAAGACAGTTATCAATCCAATTTAAAGTCAAATATCCCAATGGGATAAAAGTATGATGAAGAAAATTAAACACAAGAAGGAAATTACAGCAGAATATTAAAATAGGGAAGGAGAGAATTAATAATGAGAAAAAAATTAACTGATATATTTCTTCTGTGATATTCACTTATGTTTTCCCCATTTCCCTATTGATAACATCTTACAAGTACTTTTAGCTCCTCCATGCCATGAATTAGGTGAAAGCAAGGCTTGGGACATGTTATTACTACTTGCAACATCTGGTCCCTAACACGTTCTTCTTTGATCAACAGTATGTCATGTATTATAGTGAAGCAGATTGCATAGTTCATCCTTACTGAACCTTCACCCCCAGGACATCATGTGAAAGGCAAACTCCATCTGCCTCAGAGAAACCAAAAATAATCTGAAATATAGAAATTCACTGTGGTTATGACAAGAATTAGTATTGCAAAAAGGCAGAAATAAAATCTTGTTGTTTATGGAAAAGCAGATCAAGTTTTTTTTGTAGATGATGGTTTAAAAAATTTCCTCTGTTTTGTATTTGTCTCCTACATTTTACAAGTTTTTGGTGGAGTGTGAATTATAGCATGAACCCTGAGCCAGGCATAACATGCAGCAGGTACTGTACAGTCTTTTTTCTGTGATTAGATGGAACTTTACACACGTCAATGAACAATTTTACCACATCTTCCAGAATGGGAAGACCAGCTTCCTTTCTCTCTTCTCTCCATTCAAAATTAATTCTGAGTTGCAGAGGAAATCCACAGATAGGTGCAGCCCTGGGGTGAACAGAAACCCTGATGTCTCTCTAGGTCCTGTGCCAGGCCATATGGCAGGGGTGTGTATGTCATATGGTGCCTCCTCAGTCCAGGCACAACCCAGGGAGTAAGCTGGGGGCTACCCCTCTTTTCCTTGATGTCCCAGAGATGACACTATTCGCGTGCCTAGCGTGGAACAGCAGTTCCTCTTTCTCCTCTGCGTCTGGTGTGCTGGGTCAGGGTACCAGAGAGAACACTGGGAAAGGGAAACAGATGGGAGCTAATGCTTTGCTATCCTGCAAAACACCCACCTAAACCGATTTGACTTATTTTGTGTGCTGGTATGTCAAGAACACTGACACATAAAGCAACAGGAACCGGAAAATCAAATTTATCAGGTGAGCTGCAGCACTTACTAGTTTGGATGTGCTCAACTCCTGTGCGCTCCTGGCAATTTGATTTAGATTACTTTTTAATAAGATAGAAAAACACCCATGCACATAAAAAATATCTGGAAATCTGATAACATGATGATAACGTGACCGTGTATTTGGGCTATAAAATACAGTCTTAAGCTTTGTTTTGTACTGAGCTTGTATTCTGTTATATACTGAACTCAGACTTAGTGAAACGCAGTGAATTAGATGGATGAGAAGTGGTAGAAAGTTATTTGCTTTTTCTGCACATCCTTGAGCTGACACCTGTTGTATTTCCTACACTTTTCATCAGCATGAATTAAATTGCTTAAATTGCATGCTTAAGTGAAATCGCTTGTTCCCAACATTATGTGAGGTCTAATTTGCCCTCAGATGCTTGCACTCTTTCTCAAGCAAGTCTGTGGGAAATGCTGTTAGAGAAAAGGCACAGACTAGCAGGCTTAGTCACTGTGTATATTCCTGATATCTAAACCTCCTCTTCCATGTCCCCCTTGTATGATGCTTCTACTCAAGTGAACAAAAACCTCAGCAGAATGAGAGGTTTCCTTTGGATGTGGGCCCCCATGATGGGCTCAAGTTAGAACCATACTAGTAGGAGGGGTAGATTCTGTTCCAGTAAATATGATTCAGTTATGAATTATTTCCACAACAAAAAAGTAAGTGATTAAAATCTTCAAGGGATAACTTATGAATTTAAATGCTTTGCAAAACACTCCCATTAGGGAAAAAAAAAAGCAATATAATGTGGTACAAGGTCCATTTCAGGGTGTTTTACTGCAAGACTAATGAAACCTTTTTCACTCGGGATTTACTAATCAATAACTACATCAGCAATAAGTGCTATGTTTCATGTAAAGCTTATAAATATTTATACAACTTAAGAAGAGGTATAATTTAATCTCATATTCTATATGGTCTACTTTTAATATGTTAAGGGAAGTAATATGGTGTTTGCATACTTAAAAAAGATTAAATTAAGGTGGATTTAATGGAATAAAAAAAGAATACTACTATTTTTATAAATATCCTTAGAACTGTAAGCTAGAAATGGCAACTTTAGCAGAGCTCTGGGTTCCATGACATTACTTTAATTTCCGCAGAAGCATGTAAGGAGGAAAAAGAAAATATTTAATCCTGAACTTAAGTAGCTACAGTGGTAAGAAAATTAAACAAGGGTATTGTTCATTTGGAAGGTGTTTAACATTTTCTTAGTTCCTTCTTATATACAAAATGGTTCTAGCAGAAGTAGCTGAAAAGTAGTAATTTGTATGATAAAATTCTGAATTAAAAAAATAATTCATATCAGACTGAAATGATAAGCTTATGCACATGAGGCTGAAATGGAGCTGTTAATAATTCCAATCAATTTCTCATTTGTCTATTTGTCAACAGACCAGCAATGAGAACACAGCTTTTTCCTTTACTCAGGTCTAGTAAATTAAGTTAAGCAACAGATGTTGAACAGATGTTCTCATTATTTTAGTGACTTGATTTCTGGTTAGTTCCCAAGTTGCTTTACATGACTAAGTGTTGCATCACTCTTTCTGTGACAGATAAAGTGTTTGAAAGCATCAACACTCAAAATCTCATTAGCAGAAACAGTTTTATAACATTTTGATATGGTAAGTGGATACATGACTTCTCTTCTTTTTAAAAAAAAAGGAATATCAACAAAATGGTAATAGTACATTCTTTCACTTATATATAACATTCCAAGACAAAAGTTTCATCGTATCTTTTTATGTGTTACACTCTAATAAACACTGAATATTTTTTTCTTCAGGTTTTCCTTTTCATCATGGTCCTAGAGACATTCTGAACTCATAATTATGGCAGTAATTTCTTATGTGAATTACAGTACAAATTAGACACTCAGCAGGGCTGCTCAGGCTTCAATGGTCAATGCTCATGTTACACACCAGACCAGTTGTTATTGGGCCAGAACCCCCTTGTGGGGTGCATCTCTGTGAGTGTGTGTGTGCAGGGGCAGGGCTGGGCTGGATCTGCAGGCACGTGGTGGGACCTGCCGAGAGCCAGAGTGACCAGAACAGATAGAGAGGCAGCACTAGGTCTCCATTGTGGGTCCTGGCCCATTCTCTTTGAAGTTGTCAACATGTGACCTTCTAAGTGGTAATTATCTTCTTGCGTCCGTCTTTTTCTCTTAATCTCCCTTCCTTTATTCTTTTCTTCCTCTGGTGGGTAACTTAAACACTTATTTTCTGTTAGTTATGGGTAACTTATTTTGTAAGTTACCTCACTTTAAGTTGTGTGGAGTTTGTGTTTACTAAGTGTAACAAAGGTTAGCAATGATTGCTAATCCTGGTAACCTGTTGTAATGTTTTTGTGAATTTGTATGCTATCTTTTTAAAACCCATTCTGCCATAACACCTATATTCTCAGCAAATTAAAAGAAATCTCTTAGAGAAAAACATGTAGTTACTCTCCAGATGTTAATTCAGAGTACCAAAGAACCAAGGGCTTTACAAGGGTTTGTGTGGATGAAATCCCTCAAAGCCAAAATTAAAAGTGTTAGGACTGGGTTGTAACAACTCAGAACAACTATTTTTTGGTATTACCCTGTGATGAACATAACTGCAGTGCTGAGATGTGAGTATCCACAGAATTTAAGGTCTATGGGCTTATTAACACCTTGTCCCCATCCCCATGAATATAAATACAAGCAATGTCCTGTTTGGTTCCCTTTGTCTCTTCCTTGCTGATTTCCTAGAAGGTGGCTTGGCTCAGCCCCTGATGCTGCTGCACCAGTACCAGCCAGAGCTGGTGTGTGGTTGAACACCTTGGAGAAGCAATGGTACCTAATAGCTTGTTCTCCAGCAGCAGTTGACTCCAATCACACCACTCTTGTCACTGAAGTCCAGGAAATACAATTTTGTCACGAGTTGTAACAGGTCACAAGCTCTGTACTGCTCAAACAGTGCAGGGCCTCAAGGTTTATCCAGGTTTGCTATGTCCAAAGCTGTGTTCAGCCTAGTTTGACAGTTGCCAAGAGGGGCAGTGGCTGTGGGCTCTCCTGTGTGAGCCTTGCCCTGTGGTCTCTGATATGGTGCCATTCTGACAAAAACAGAGAGTAAGTGCATGACAAGCAGCAGCCCTTGAGGCCATCTGGGGCTTGGGGAGGCAATTGGGCTTCTCCACCCTCAGCTGGGAGCCCCTGAGAGGGAAGCTCAGGCTACAAGTAAAAGGAAAAATAATTGAAAAACAACACAAGGAGATCTCAAGACTGGGAAGGAAGAAAACCCCATCGCAGACATTGTAAACCTCCAGCAGAAACCCTAGGATGCTGCCAACTTGCAGCAAATCCCTCTTTCTAGTCTTCAGGAAAGACTGAAACCATCAGCCTTGTGACCCTGGAAGGGTGAGCATCACAGCTGAGAAAAGGAAGAGAGACTGGTGAATGCTTTTTTTTTTTTTTTAATAATTATTGTAACTGTATTACTAATGTATTACGATACTTTTTTTTAATAATTTGGACTATGGCCATAGTAACATTGTGACTGAACTAATAATTTTTTATAACCAGCTGTTTATGGTGTTCATATTTAAGTCAAGACAATAATAGGTGCTTGTCTTCATACAGTAGGATTTGTTGCCCTTTACCCACAACAAGACTTTGGGTATGCAAGTACTCAAGAATATCCTTTTATTCCAAGAATCCTTTCTTTGTCTAAAAGGTGTGAATACATACATGTTCACGTCATGACCATACACACTGGTGCAAATAGGTTTTGTGCAACAGTGGGAATGGATTTTTGGATCTTTAATATCATAATTACAGCAACTTGAGAGATCTAGTTATATAGGTAGGGGAACCCTCCACATGCCAATAAATCCTTACTGAAGCTAGCTGGGGGCTTTGATACATATGCAAAGATTTTTATCATATTAAAATTTCTGTTAAAACAACTCTCTTCTAGGTATTTTTTTCCCTAAACCCTTAGATATTTTTTAGAATGTCCTGCAATCATTTAGCAACAATTGTATCCTCTTGAGCTTTTAAACATACTGTGTATTGCCTTATATATTTAGTATTCTCTATTTCAATTCATGCCAAAATATCACCATTTCTGAAACCTCTCTGTACATAGTTCAGAAATTGATGACAATGTACAATTATCCTTTGTTCATAAAAAGTAAAAATGCCTGAAAAATGCAGCACTTGAAGCTCAAAATTTAGTTGTGATAATACAATTGAAAATAAAAACAAGTTGCAATTACAAATTGCAAGGATGAAATACTGTAAGGGGAAATCTCCTCTCAACACACAGAATTCCAAAACAAGCCATAGTTTTCAGAGTCAGCTGCTTGTAACTGCCCAGAGCCAAGAAAAGCCAGAACATAAATGATATTGTTCAGTTTCTGAAGAGAGTTTCCTCAGTTACCTTTACCTCTCTCAGCCTCAGACCATCTGTGCCTATAATTTTCCATTTTTCCCTCTGGCCTGTGGCAGCCTTATGAACCTTAAAAGCAAATGGAATGTTTGCAACCATTATTTCTGGCTGGGGGTTAAGTATTTCCTTGGTTTCTCTTTCTACTTTCCTTTCTGAATTATTATGACATTTCCTGTTCAAAATGTAAATTCTTATGTTATATGAACCAGTAAATACAGAAACAAGAAATCATGTTTATATTACAAATATCATACAAAAGTATCTCAGAAATTAAATTATCCCTCAAACCCAGATGCACACTTTGGAATGAACTTTTGTTTCCCTCTAATTCTAATTAAAGAAAATATAGCTCCAATAATCACAGAAATGTTTTTGATATCTTTCATGGTTTGAACTGTTTTTAACAGACAGCTAATAGAAAGGGCTACCACATAGAAGGATCGAGTTAGGGAATAGCCTTTCTTGCTGCAACAGCGTTAATTTAGTTTCTCAATTATGTGAAATTCAGGAAAGCACAGTGAGTGTAACCATGGTTGCAGAGCATTAAAACCCAGCTCTGCCATGGGATTTCAGAGAAGCAATACTTTTCATGATACCAAACTGCTGTGTCACACACAGACAATTGTAGTATGACTTAAAATACAAAGTTCATTAACTTGTATAGAGAAAAAGGTAACATCTGAATTCCATGGATGTTAACATCCAGTAGATGAACAAAATGTTTAAGGACACAAATCAGAGATAGAAGATATACTGCATCTGACATGAGGGTCACATATGTGCCCTTTGGCAGCAGCCATGTCCACAATAACAGCTGAAGGGATATCAAAAAGTTTGGCAAATATCAGTGCATGGCACATTTTTGTTTCCGCAAGTGGCGTTCCTTTGTCTCAGCTGAGGGGAATGTACATTATCAGGGTGTCCACCAATGGTACAGCAAAGACAATTCAAGCAGAAATGACAGAGGCTTGCTTTTCTTTTCTTTTTTTTTTCTTTTCTTTTTTTTTTTTTTTACTGAAGAATATCCCAGCGTAAGTTAAAACCTCATATTGTTGTTAGGTGAATTCACCAGTTAATTTTCTGCTATTTGCATTCTGGTTTAATTTTGCTGAACTTGCCAAGGCAAGCAGAGAAAATATAAGTAATGACTGATAAGGACAAAAAGAGAAAGAAGTAGTGCTTTGGAAGCCTTTACAGAAACAAGGCTATATGGTAATGATTCTTGGAGATGTCAAGAAGAAATCAGAACTTTTGTCCTTTCCTTCTCACAATCACATCTATTTACGTTAGCCATGTGACAGATTATTTGTGTATAAGAAACAGAGAGAGAAAGAGCAGAAGAGCTTATATCTCCATGCATATTTCCAGCGTATGTATTTTCAAAACCAAGATCCAAACTTAACTACAAGCCCAGACACACTTCTCAAATACAACCCAACCCAGTCCAGGGTCCTCATAGTGGGATATACCTCCCCTTTAAGAAAGCAATGTCCCTAAGAAGTAGGGAGAGAACTGCACAGGATTAGGCATGTTAATGTAGCCTAAGTCTCTGGTGCTGCCTCACATTTGTCTTGATGTCTGAAGCTTGATGTGATCGCTCCCCAGAGGCTGCAGCATCCTGCTGTGTTGTTTTTAGTATGCTACAAACTGTGGCAGAGCAAGCAGAAAAATCGTGCTGTTTTGAAGACTGCGTAAACTAATTTTAGAACAAACTCGGAAGGGAAGGATGGGGTTTGCAGCAACAACATTGTGTTGTTACAGTACTCTAGCATCAACATATTATAAATATATTTCAGTATTTTTAAATAAAGTAAAACCTTATTTGGTACTGACCAGAAACACAGCAGAAAAGGCGATTGCAACAATAATTTTTAGTGAAATCTGGTAATTCTGAATTAGAAGGGACTACTTATGCGGAGGAAATAAATGCAAATCACATAAAGCATGTGTCATGATGGTAGTATACAAACATGTTTCCTTTGGTGCTTCCTCATTCTCCTCTTTCTATAAGCTTTGTTTCTGAGCAGTCAATCAGGGAAGAAATCTGTGACCCTCTAGATATATCCAGATTTTTCCCTACCTTTAACTTCCTACTGAATGCCTCTTACAGAAAAATGGATGCTCACAGGGCCCTTTCAGTTTGAATGAAAACACTTTGCAGGTATTTGAATAGCTCAGAGAATACAAGAGCTCCCATTTCCCAAAAAAAGTTAATACTTCCAAAGTACCTACAGCTCACAAACAGACCGCTCAAAGATAATTCCATATTCATTTATGCATCCTTCATACTTATTTATATTTTCCAAAATAGTAATATATGAAAACATCCAGAATTCATTTTAGAATAGACCAAGAAAACACAACCCCCCCCCCCCCCCCTTTTTTTTTTTGGTTGTCTTTTGCTTCAGTATTTATACCTATTTGAAATACTTTATTTTGGTTTAAGCAAAAAAGATATTTGGGACTTGACTTGCAGCAAGTTTAATTCTGCAGAGACATATCAGAAAAATGACATTTCCGTACTTTCCACATATCTAATCTCAAATACCCAAAATCTATTATACCTCTTAAAATGGCTTGTGACAGTACGCATCACATATGAGCCATATGTCAGATGTCCTAGACTGAGCAGAAAATTGTAAAGTGATGATTGCTCAGTTACTTCTTCAGACTTAAGAGTATAATTTTTTAGAGCCCATGCTGCTCAAGCAGCATTGTTCTGCATCCCCGTCTCATGCTCTCTGTGGTCAGAGGTTGCTTCCACAGTCCATGATTATCATGACATAAAATTGTCTCTCTACAAACTGAACGTTTTTGGGCTACTGTGCTGCAGTGTAAGCAGAAAGGTTTGAAGGTAATAAAATTCTGAATCTGCATTCGTGTTATCCTTTGGTCCTGACAGCTTTATGGCCATATAATATATTGTACAGCATAACTAGCTGCTCCTACACTTCTTTCAGTATTTTATGACCTGTTAGTTTGCTTATTCTTTGAAGACATTTTCATAATTTCATCATAATTAAATCAGATGACTAGGTCTCACACATCTAGAAATGAGGCAGTTTGAAGATGATTTCTTAATTAACAATAATTAGTTGATGCTTGCATGGTGCTCTGTTGAAAGCATAAATGTGGTGATTATTTTATTTGTGTTATTGTATTACCAGTGGATTACTATTGATATTCTTTCTGGAGAGCATTGAGAAATCTGAATCTAGATTAATTTTTTTTTGAAGATTAGATATATAAAACAAGAACTAATTGACCAAAGAGCTTTCTTAACTTGCACGGACTAGCTCCGGACATATATACAGGTCAAGACTGAAGACTGAAGACTAGTATGTCTGGTTTTGAACAGAGATACGTGCATGGGCATCTGAATTTAGCTGTGTTTGTTGCAGGACACCAATAGAGAAACATGGTGTTTTCAGTGCCCTTGGATGCTGCAGCTTTGTTTGTTAATCCACATCTCCTAAGAAACAGGGACTTTCAGAATATATGCTAAAACTATTGGCAGACCAGCAGGGATCTTGTGAGTTACAACTGTTGGGATTTACAGTCTGGAACTCACTTTCCATATTTGTAAATGTTTTTCTTTCATCAGATGGCATAAGTGCCCAGAGTTTTCTTTTAAGATGTAATTAGAACAGAGAAGGCTCTTTTATTAGCTGATATACCAACTATTTACATTACTAAAATAGAGTGTAGAAAATTGAAACTCATTATCCTCTCTGCCTGAGGATAGTCAGACCCAAAAATCCTTGGAAAGCGTATGGCTTCCATTTGGGCAGCTGTTTTGCATGTGAATAAGAACAGCTTCTCCTGCTGGAGTTATGCTTTGGCAAATAGTACTTCAGATTCTTCTGAAAGAGAAAGGAGAAAAACTGAGGTAAGTATATCAGTAAACTTAAACCTTTATCACTGGCATTTAGGAATTCACCAGGGAGGGAAGACAACTGCTTTTGGGGGGAAAAAAAAAAAAAAGAATTTTACCAGCCCATTCTGCACTATGGAAAAAAAACACCTAGCTTATGGGGAAGAGCTGAAGTGCCACCTGGGTCTGTTTTCTATGTTGTATATGATTCTCACTCTGATAAACTGTGGGAAATATTTTCAGACCAGGCTCATCATGTCAAGCAGATTCCTGAGCAGTTCATTGCTACTTCATCTGTGAATCCTGAAATATGGAGTGTGAGACTTGCCCTGAGTTACCCAGCACAGCTACAGCTGAAGCATGGCAGAATCAAAGAGGTGTCAGAGGTGCACCTTGCGTGCATATCTGCAGCAGCTTGAGTTCAACGCTGCAATGAGTCTGCTCCAACTGTGACCCTGATGTAGAGTTAGGTCTTGATCACGGTCTTAGGTTCATCCTAATCTGCTCTGCATATGTTTAACAAAGCTGGCTCTTTGGAGCTCCTGTGTGGTGCATTTGCAGTAGCTCTGATGAGGCTTGCAGAGATCTACTGCATTCTGGCTGCCAACCCCATCTTGGACTGGGAGCCCATCATTTATTGCAGTGATTTGAAACATTCCTGGGCACAACTCTAGGTAGCCTGGTAACTTTTAATGTTGAGCATGTACCAGATCTAGATGTCTCTAGAGCAGGCAGTAGCTGAGCAGGGTGTTTTAAGCAAGGTTACAAATTGTGCTTGGAGCATCTGAATTTATTTCTTGGATCTGTCTTTTACATCTTCTCATCTAAGTTAGCATTTTGTATTTTAAGATGCTCTAAGGACATCTTAGATTTTCTTTCAGGTAACAAATGAATCTCCTGATATTATTCTGATAAAGCTATTGAAATGACAGTAGAACTGTGGGTGGCTAAATAATGAGTCAAGATTTATGTTTGAAATGATATTTGGTATAATCACTGGACATTTTATCCAGAATATTCCTTGTTTTAAAAAAAAATGTTTTCCACATAGCCTCATTTAATACACTGAAAGTTGTATTAGAACCAAATTTGCAAATGAAATTCAAAAAGCAGTTGAAAATTAAATCCTTTCTATCAAGTGAACACTTCAGGCTCCAAAGATAATAAGTTTAATGTTCTTATCACAGGAAAATGGCATAAGAGTTCACATACAATGCTATATAAGCAAAGCTTTTGATTGTTCTACACAAAATAATCTCTATCCTAGTTAAACTGATTATGGGCTGTGTTTATCAAATAACTACCTAAATTTCTGAGTTTCTTACAGTCTTTTAGGAACCTTCCGTTGTATTGAGACGGAGGAGTTCTTGGTTCTTACAAAAAACCTGAAGGTTTTTATTTTTTGTCTGCTGTCATGCCAGTTGTTCTGAAGCCTCATAACTGGACACTACCATGGTTCATTTTATTTATATATATATTTCACTGATACTTAATGTATCTTGCAAAATATATGTACAAACGTACTTCACGGGCACATACTGGCAGGTCTATTTTAATGTTCACTCTGCCTATAAGCAAAGCAGAAATGAAGTATTTTCTTCTTTGTTGCCCTGATGTAAGATGGAGAAAAATTAAACACCCTTCTAAAACTGAGAGGTAGTTGTGATGTCAGTCTAATGTCTTTGCTAAATAAAATCCTTCCTCTGATATTTTCCTGAACCATGAAAGTAGGAGCAAGAATGAACCAGATATATCTCAATTCTTGTCTTTCCCAAATGAAAATTTTGCCAATGTATTTTAAACAAAAGGAACCATCTCTAACATGTGGAATTGCATTCAGGACACTAAATTGTGCCGTCTCCGGCAATAGGCCTGAACATCTGATCTTTGCTTCTTCAGGAGTTCGGCTCAAGACTGGCATTTTCAATGAGATGTTGCTCACAGCATCTAGGAAGAATCAGGACCTGAACTTACATTGCCCTTCTATGAAAATAAGTTGAAACTAAATGGCCCAATAAAGTATTCATTAGTAAAAAGGAATTGATTATTAAGGTTTATGCCTATGACAGTTATCTGCATGAATATTTCACTAACACATTTTTACAGCTATCACAGAGATTATAGGTAGCTGTTGATTAGACCTCCTGCAACACAGTGATTATGTCTCTAAAGCAGCCAGAATATCTTATACCTGTGGTGGGCAATCACTATTTCTGATTTTTATCAGCTTTGAAGAGTAATCAAGTGACAGTTACCAAGTACTGCTGCCTTGCTGACTCAGAGCTGCCTTCTATGTATTTTAATTATACTATGGTCCCACTCGCTTCTTGGGGTGCCAAAAAGCCTTTTACTGAGTTTTGAATGCCTGTTTTATTAGGTATGTCAGTTCAATTTAAGTGATCAGACGCAAACGCCTTCCACTTACATGCACACCAACAGGTAGTAAAAGCCTTAATGAGCACAGATTTTAAGCTGAAGTCAGTAATGACTGTAGAGTGCAAGAGAGGGCATAAAACTTTGCAGTAGTTAAGATTATTTTTACTTTGGGAATGTTTTAATTTCAGAAGTTAAAAAAATGCTTTTAAATTGACTTTTTTTTTTTAATGTTGATTTAACTTTAATGTAGTGCTACATTTTTAAGCGGGTATGGAGGGGGTGGGCAAAAATGACATCTGACGATGAAAATAAAAAGTAAATACCAATTATTTCAGTTTTATATCCATCATAAAAATATAACATAACAGATGCTTCCATGACATCTTCTAAAAGTTGGGTGTTTATTGTGTGCATATGTTCACTATCGAACATAATTCATTTTCCTCTGTTCGTCTCAAATTAAGAGAAAAGTCAAGCATCAGCAACTCTACAGACAATGACAACAACAAGACCTACAAAATGTGAGGAAATGCTGAATGAGATGAAACAAGAAAAACAAAAGGGGTAAGTGTGAAAGAGATGTGGCAGGTTCAAAAAAAGGACATAAGAACAAAAAGCTAAGCAAAATAAGTGGAGAAAAATGTAAGACATTGACTCAGGAAATAAATTTCAAAACAAAATAAATTCTTAAATGTCGCTCGGCTCTGTTGTGATGGGAACAGAGCTGGTAAACAGTGACAGTGCCTATGACAGGTAACTGATATTCACTTCCCTTTCTCCCTATGCTGTCAGAAGGGAGTTGTTCATACCTTGTTTTCATATGCTGTTAGAATGGCTTGATACTGAAATAACAGGACTCACAAAGGGAGAAAAAACAAACTGATAAAGTTTTGACTGTGTAGCCAGAGACGAAAAATGCTTGAGAACTGCTACACAATTTGAAATGTCCATCACCTCTGGATTTAGGAGTCCCATTCTCTTCCTGTAAAAGAGACCCTGCAAGTGTTGCTGCAGCCCTCATATTTATCACCAAAAACTGACATGTAAGAAAGGCACAGAGCCACAGAAGCAGGTCTTATACTACCTTCTAACCATGTCTAAGCCACATGGGTCAATGCCATGTTAAAAATTTGTTATAAAGCTAGAAAATGTGCTTCAGTGCGGGGATGCAGACTGTGCACAGCATTGCACTGATGAGGTAGTTATACTACAGATGATGTCTGGATCCAGTCTAACCTCTCTACACTAGTGCTCCTGCTGTGTGATGTCCTTGCTTTTCTAGCTAGTGGGAAGAAACTGGTGCTGCAGTGTTTTGCATGGCCAGTTACCCTCACAGAGTTACTTCCATGATCTAGCACTTCTCAGTGGATATAAAACAAGGGCATTAGGAGATTGGACAAGTACCTGGACACTGGTCCAGTGCCCCGTTTCCTCAGGCCCTCAGATGCCTGGGTTCAGGTCTCTTTAGCATAACTTAGCTTTTTGTCTTAATATAGAATTTCACTACTCTTAGGTCCTTGCAAAAAAGAATGTTTCAGCTAGCCATAAAAAGAGAATGGAACATATGGAACCAGGTTTTTTCTTAGTGATTTTGATGGACACTTCACAACAGCCTTTATTGCTATTTACTTCTCAACAGGAGGAAGGCAAAGATGTGTGGGTGGATGGCAGTCAAGACTGTGGGCTTATCAGCTTGGCAGACTGCAGTATGGTGCAGTGCTATTGTGGATCACCTTAGACAGGCTCATTCACATGCCCAGGGTTTATCTGTGGCAGTGTGGAACAAAGGATCAACCGCTTTTCCTCACAGGGAAGTGCAGTAGAACATTGGTGACTGAACTGATGCAGGTGGAGCGCTTTGGACTGTGCTCACCTCCAAACTTGTATGGGAGGTTTACATTGCCTTGCCAAGGAAAAAAACACTATAGAAAGCCGAATACCAGTAATAAGCCTCAGTGAAAGAGTACCTGGAATACTTAGGTAAAAAAATTGAATTTCACTTGAGCCAAGATTTTACCTATGTGGTCTCATTCCCCATTAATAAGCCTCAACAAAAAAATGTGTCACAACTGACATCCTGTTTGGTGGCCTAACAAGGACTAATGACTAAATGGATCTTGAACATAGGATTGCCCACACTACCTTTTCATATTAGGTTGACCCTTCTGCAATAGGGTTGATGGAGCTTGGAAGATGTAGAGAATCAGAATATTCTGAGGTGGAAGAAACCCACAAGGATCATCAAGTCCAGTTCTTAAGTGAGTGGCCCATACAAAGATTGAATGGGTGACCTTTGCATTATTAACACCATGTTCTAACCAACTGAGCTAATGATGCCAGCAGACTTGGGATTTACTCTGTGAAGACCTAAAAGAGCTCTAGTCTGCTCTGGATTGTCAGTCTTGTGACCTTATGTAGCAATAAATGAACATAAGATCAACAAAAATGAAAGAGGGACTAATTCATGATATTCAGCAGAGACCTTGAACAAATACTGTGATACTGAAGTTGCCCTTATTGAGACTGTGTATTCAAAAGATAAATATATGCAAGACTTCTGGGTCTTCCTGTATTACAAGCCATTTATTTAATTCCCTTGCTAAATGTTTTAAAACAAGATTAAAGACTCTTTTTAAGATGGCTTTTAAGTGAGCTGATGTATAATTCCTTTCAGGGCATAAAATGCCTTGATATGCTCTATGACAAGGGAATTTACAAATTAGATTGAATTATACACACAGTATAATTTGTAATGCAGAGGTAGTTTTGTCTCTTTGCTTATACTTTACACTTTGTATAAGTGCAAATGTTTTATTCAATGAGCCAACTTCAGTATCAGAATTAGGTATTGTGACACATTCTTTTAAGAACATAAAGTTATCCTGTTTATCATGTTCCTTTAAAACAATTGTCTCAGATGTGTGGTTGGAAGATTTTGACAATTAAAACTGACATGAAAAAGCAGTGAATTTTGAGACCTGCACATGATTATGACATTTTATTTTGTGGAAATACTATGAATTCCCATGTATCTACTTCTAAACCAAAGTAAAAATCTGGTATCATGTACTTAGGCAATGGCTCCCAAAATTTAAAATCTAACTAGAGGACTAATTGCTTTTTGACCTATTTTTAAGGCAGTAGACAGCCAGAAGGTCAGTAAAAGTTAATGAAAAAAACTGCTAGGGTTGTAGCATTTTTGAAAACTCTGATGTTTATATTTAGGTATTTTACTATTTATATTTAAATTCTTCTTTTTTTTATATTAATTTTTTGCATTTAATTTCTTAGTGAAAGAGGTAGGGGTATTTAAATAGAAGCTGAAGATACTGGTGTTTCTGGGAGAAAATTTCTCTTTTCAATGTCTTCTTTTGTATTATTGGCCCTGTCCAAGCCATACAATACCATTTTTAACCTGTAAGTGTGATGTGTAACATACATCGCCGTCTAGTAATTTCTGAACTTAAATGTTTTCAGTCAAGACATACCAATTTATAGTGATAGAGGGTCTTCGCTTCACTGTCTATATTCTGACTCTTCAACTCCTCAGTCAGTACTGTGGAGACATATCACAGCTTCATGACTGATCATTCTTTTCTGCCTACAACTGTTTTCCCTCTGTATATATGCATGAGAATCATATGTTTAGGCTGTTCTTTTGCATATGGGTGGAAAATGGATAAATGCATGGTTAAATTTCAGAAGAGGTTGGATGATGATATTACAGCAACTGTAGAACTTTTGAATTTTATAGCTGCAATTTTAAGATGCTGTGATGATTTTCTATGATGAATCTACCACTTGTATTTGGTGAGACATGGTAAAAATTTGAGACAGTGCTTAGTTATTCTTGGACTTTCTTAAGAATTGGTACTGATAGCAAAAACTTTGCAGCTGGTTCATTTAGTTTTGGGTGGCAGAACTTGGATATAGGAAAAGACCTCTATGCTCTTTAGGAATATTGAAGAATTTTCTATTTGTTCAGAATACTGAAGAATGTGTCAATGATTGATTGTGCTAAGCCATAAGTGGGAAATGTTTTCCTAGCTTACTTAAAATGGAGCTTTATTTTACATTCAGATCTTGAAGCTTTTGACAGTCAGTTTAAAGCAATATTCTTCTTTTAGATCCTACCAAGCAGATCTCACCTTTGATAGTCTGTTCTGTATATCTTTCATGCTCAGAGATCTGTGCAGAAAAGGTGAGCAGGGTAATGGAGTTAAGATCAGCCACGTAGATCTGAAAGAAAAATGTTGTCTTTAATGAATGCTCCAGCCAGTTCTCTTTTTTTCTTTTTTTCCCTGAGGAAACAGCATACATTTAGAAAGCCTGATTTTTTTCCCAAAATCATGTATTTTTCTAAAGCTTTAGCTTGCATATGTTGAGCTCTTGTTTATGTAATTTAAAATGCTATAATGACAGAAACAGAAGCAAAGAGAATTAGCATACACTGATTATGCATAGTCAATAATGAACTATAAGCACTTTGTGAACAAATGTGATGTAAATGTCACACAGCACTTAGTAACAGAATGAAACAATAGGGTAAGAAAAAACACTAAGTAGAAGTAAATAGTAACAATAGAGGACATAAGTTTATAAATTAAATAATTGATTAGGGGATTCAAGATATTCCAATTTAATATAGAATCAGGTTTAATTGAGTCTCTCTTTCATAGGAAGGCTGTGAATCTAAAAAGATCCCAGTGGCTTGCATTTAGTAACCCTTAATGAAACCTTAAACAAAATAGCTTTTAAAGAATTAGGAGAATGACAAATAGTTCTCATTAGAATTTGAAAATTATATACTGAAGATAAACTGTGATAAAGACAGTCAAGGTAAACAGAATATTGCTCAAGTTGAATTCAAGTTATACAGACCAGAGAAATTCCTGGAAGATTATACAACTTGCAAAACCCTATGGTTATAGAACACTGAAAAAACTGAATGGACATACAAGAAGGCTGCTGTCTACAAAGTGACCTCTGCTTTCCAATTGTGGGTATCACACAATTCTGCCTTAGGAGAGTCACAGGAATATTGTAGACTGATATGAGGCAGGGGGTCTGCAAGGATTTTTTTTAAAGGTTAAAAGAGAACATTTAGTCCATCTCTGCCCATATATAGGAACACATGACCATTGCATTTTTTGCATGAGCTTCTAAACAGCTAAAGAGTTATTATATTGGGACTCAATTTTTTTTTTTTAATGTCAATAATGTCAGCTTTTCCTTGTTTTTCTTATTTATTTACAGCTTCCATAAACACCTAATGTTGGGTAGATTTCTCAAGCTGAGGTCCTTACATTGGTATTAATATAAGATAATTAAAAACATATAGAATTATATATAGACAAAAAGATATATTTAATTTCTTTCTGTGGGATGTCTGAATGATATAATACATTTGTGACTTATATTTGCCTTTTACTGTCTTGCAGCAGAGTCACGTGGTTTATCTTTTTTCATTCTGGAATCTGTAGCTATGTATTTTTTTAATAGGTTTTCAATATTTTTACATTTCTTTGACTGCTCTTCTGTTGGTCACATTTGCATGTTACCAGTTTGTTCAAATTCCATCAACCATTTCTTCATTCATGGAGAGTTGCTTCAAATTCTGACTCTGTTATTCAGAATACAGCTACTTCAGGCTTGATCTCATTCACAGGTTTTATAAGCACGCTTTGAGCAGTTTAAATTGATTATGCCATTCAGAAATGATTAAATTTATCACATTGTAGAAGTTTAATTTTGCATATGGTTATGACCTGGGATGAAATGAAGTCAGAAATTTTTATAGAATTTTATGGGCATTAAGGTTAATATGTTTTCTTATATCCATTCGTTCCAAGAGTACCCCTTACTTAAAATTGTAGGAACTTTTTATTGACCTGTGCCAAGGAATAAAATAAACACATTATGTATTATTATTGCATAACTTAAGTATTCCTTCATATATTTTAAATTACTCAATAATAGATTTTAATTAGTTTTTAAAGTGGTATTAGGTGATATATAGTGGTATTATTTTAAAGTGAGTATGAGGTGATCAAAACACATTGCTGTGTAGTCATTTACAGAAAGTACTCGTCTCTGAGATTCAAGTGTCCTAAATAATTTCTTTATTCAACTGTACCTGAAGAACATGATATGCATCTTGTAGAAGTATCATAAATGGTATTAGCTATTCTGTGTGATCCCACTTGTATACACAAAACTGGTTAAGTCTCCAGTGAAAGTTTCAGTATTGTCTTAATTTTAATTTAATTTTGGTATCAGTTGTCTAATGGAAAATTGTTTGTGGGCAAGAAGTGTCGAATCACTCTTAAGACTCATATTGGAAGTGTACCAAAGTGGAAAGACAATGAAATTTTGAAGTTGAAATCAAAGAAGATTCAATTTTTTGGATGACAAATAGTACAAGACATGGAGCAAAAATACTAAAGAAACCCTCTTTTTAAATTCATCATATTGACATTGGTAAATGCATACTGCCACTGGCCAATATAAGGAAAGGCTGTAGGAGTGATCAGTGAAAGATGCGCAAGGCAGCAAAGCAAGGCTTTATTAGTTCTAGAGAAAACTGTGGAATATGTTCTGTTTTGTCTGTTAAAAAAGTGTGTGATTTTTAAAACTTTAGAGTTGAATCAAACTTTAAAAATCATATTTCATACTGATCCCTGCTTTGAGTGGGAAATTAAACCAGAAAACCTTCAGATGCCCCTTATATCTTTACTTAATGTGCAACTATAAGTCCGTGGGACATAGACTGTAGGTTGTACCATTCTTCACCAACTGGGTTGTTGCATTGCTAGGGTGGTGTTCCTGTAAAACCATGGCCACTATTCCTGTACTCCTTTCCAAGAGGTGAAGGAATTATTAATCAGGTTGTTTATCTTAACAGGCCATGGAGGCTTGTCACTTATCCTGGAAAAAAAATCCCAAATGAAAAAAGGTTATTTTTCACTTGCATACCAGAAGAATTTGGGAGTGGGGACAGGAGTGGAATGGAGGAATTTTGGTAGAAAAATGTAGTATCAGGTCAACACATTTTAAATAACAAATGGTTACTGTAACTTAGGGGAGAAAAAAACCCACTTTCCTGAGCTCATACATATAATTTTTTGAGGAGAGCTGTAATTTGTGAAAAGATTTTTGTATTTCTGAGTCTCCCAAACTGTTTGTTCATAAAATCTATTTTATGAAAATATTTGATTGGAAATCTTACCTACAGCAAGTGATGCCTTTCACAGATAAATCAACAGTATCAAAAAAGTGTTTTAGGCACTAGAAATTGGCAAAAGTAGATAATGTGTTGCAAGGAGATTTATTTTAATTTTATCTAGTTATGGTATCTCTATCTTCAAAGCAAATGATTTGCATAGGAAGATGATTATTTTTTACAAAATTAAGTAGTCTTTCATCTACCAGAAATCTATAGTTTGGTGGAAGTTAAAGATGAACCAGAAAGTTTTGGTTTAAAATTCTTCAAGTAAAAAGTCCCTGTAGGTTTATTAAAGCTAAACTTAAGATGGAGATATATTTGAAGGTTGCAATTCCAACTTCAATTCTACAATATTATTAGCTTTTCAAGTTGAAGGAAGTTTGTCAATATATGAATAGCTATTGCCTGCAAAAGGAATAAATTGAGGAAAAGAAATATGCTTCTGAGTACCAGAGTAGCCTTTTTCCCTATATGGATTTTTCTTAGACTTCTAACTAAAGAAAACATGGGTAATTTTGTCATCTTTATTTTTGCTGCACTCATATCTTGCCTTCCACTCAGTCCCATTTGTTGTATCCAAAGTAGCTCAGAAAAATGCAAGACTATACAATTTTGTAGATATAAAATACTACTACTACTACTAACAACAACAACAATCATAATGATTAAATTTATAAATTTAATGATTATGGAATGCTCATGCATACTAGTCAGTTTATTAAATGAAACATATGTATAAAATATTCCTTTATCAGTAAAAATATGACTTTATGTGGTTTTTATGTCTTTTTAGAGTACTGGGAAGAAAAAAAGAAAATAAAACAGAAAAATGAGCAATTGTATCCAGAAAAGGCAACTGTAAATTCCACCGATTTTGAAAAAGAGGATGGTGGAAAATGAGAAAATTGCATGAAGAAGGCTTTTATTTTGTTCTTTCGAGTTTACTAAAAGCTCTCATTTTTTCCACTTTATGGAACTTTTTTTTTCCCTGTCATGTCACTGATAAAAGTCTGTCCTATCCTAATTCTCAGGTGTTACGTTCTTTGTTACAGTAGCCAGCGTAACATTCTTTGAAGCACAACTTGGACTGTATGACTGTACCTTGGTGTAGCATTTGAAGACTAATGAATGTATACGGACATTTTAATTGCTCAAATTTACAATTCTGTTCTCCTGAAATTTTTTCTAGTTCAGGTGAAACTTCAGAAGAATCTCAGAACCCTCACTTTATGCAGATTGAAGCATCAGTTCTTCTCAGCTACCTAATTTGTTCTGGATCATGGCAAGTGATGGTTATGTGTCCTGAAATGAGAATTTACTTAATTTCTAAATGATTATTTGGTCTAAAACACTTATAGAAGTACTTGTGAATGAATGTCCCAAAATACCTGTCCAATGAAAACCTCAAAAAAAAACCCCAACCACCCAACAAGGAATATGGGTTCAGAGTTTATCTGAATAGCCAAGACTAACATAATTTATCTGTTTCTTATTTGACTTCAACATAAAAGACTTGGCTCAATGAATCACCTGAGTGGCAGTTTTTAATACTCTCTTTTGCAGACATTGCTTATGTTTAGGAAAAAATTATGTGCTGAGATTCCACCAAGAATCATCCTCCAAAACTTTTCATTTTGAGTGGTTATCTAAATTAAATGTTAGTTCTGTATTTCCACTGATCTCTAAAGTGCTCTGCAAATTCAGAGAAAACATTATTTTGTTATCTAAAGCAACCATAAAGCTTTTAAAGGTGACCATTATAGATTGCACACCAAAATGCTTTCAGTTCCTATTTGTGTCCTTGTTCTCAGCAAAGATGGGTTTGGAAAACTAATCAATAATAGGCCCTTTGGTCTCCATCTTCTAATTACCTAATTAGGCACAAAAATGTAACACAAACCACCAGGATTTCTCTTTTCTTTTTTTTTTTTTAATTTTCTTTCTTTTCACATTTCTTTATTTCAACTCTTCTCCCTAAGTAATGTTATCTTACTCCCTAAATTTTAATTTAGTGTTTTACCTGAAAGCAATCTCCCTTGCAGTCAATTTTCAGAATAAAACATCTGCCTTTTCAATTCAGACAGCTTATAAATGAAGAAATACGTTAGAGACACAGAATTATGTTCTCTTTCAGAAAGTAGAGGTGTTCTACACAGGTGGTATTCCAGCATCAGTCAACTTGTTCTGAATTATGAATAAGCTTATTTTTTAATTAGGCCGTGGACAACACAATTGGCATACATTTTCCCTGATCAGTTCTCAAGTTTCTCATGTTTCAGATCTTCTTTATTAATTCTTTTTACTATAGTAATTGAACTTTACAGGGACTAATTGAGGCTTCGAAGTCCTTTGACTGATAGTGCTACCAGCCTTCAAATTTTTCTGTAGCATGTATTTACATTACAGTTGTCGTTGGAGTGATGTTTGGAAAATTACATTTTCCTTTGAAGATGAACTATTAATAAATTATTCCTACTGAGTCCATAAGGTTCTGTTTTACATTTGAATGACTTCTTAATGTTTTAAGATAAAGTTGGTGCACAAGACAAATTGTTTAATAATAAAATAATCCAAGAATTTATTTTTGTAATATAATATGCATGAAGAATTGACATGTTAGATACAGAACTGCAATTGTCTTTGACTTAAAAATCAATTTGCATTTAAGATTTTCTTCCTCCTTTGTTCAGAGATTGAGAGGCAACAGACAAACAGCTTACAAACACAGAGGTAGATATTTGAAGAAGAGACAATACCTAAAATACAAAGAGATTTCTAATATTTCTCGGTCAAACCTGTTTCGATAATTTCCATTTGTTTACACAGGAAATTATTTACTTAAAGCAGGGCATTTACAATTTTCCCTTCTCCAGTATGGAAGGCAAACTTGAACTTCTTGAATGGAACATATCAGTCCATAAATTGAGGCCAACTGATACCCACAGCAGTGACTATGCTGAAGACTATGTTCTGCTTTACACCAAGTGGCTTCAACACCCCTGGTTGGTAGCATTGGGATGCTGCTATTAGTGTTGTGCATACACAATAAACTAGGAAAAAAAACCTATTTAGATGAGTGCTTGTCCACTCAAAACATTCAAATTGCAAAATTACACATGTATGTTTAATCTCACCCCAAAATATTTTTGTGACATTTGGTATTTGTTACCTACAGTGAAAAGCAGTATGACATAGAGTTATAATTATTTAATTGTTTTTGTAGGTAATGGATTTTGTAGGGTAGATTAATTCTTTCCCTTCAGATGATTTTTGATTAGTCTTCTAGAGAAAAGTGAAGAAACTAAAATGAATAACTTGACTTTTCTGTCATTCTTGCCAAAGTAAAACTGGAATCAATGGAACTACTACCTCAATTTAATGAAAAGATAATAACAAGGGATGGTTTGAGAGTCTTTCTTCTTTTTGCAACAGTTTCTGAATATATTGCTAATGCAGAAGCTTACAACAGACAACTTTAGGATGATTAGAGGATGAGCTCTACAAGTCTTCTGTTACTCCTGTGGATTTGACCAGAACGTCATCTGCATGTGTGCGTGTGTCATTCTCTCCTTGACACTTTCTTCCTTAAACACCTTCCTTCTTCATGCCCTCAGAAACCTGTAAAAAACACCTAAAACATCTTGACAAAGAACTAAAATAGACTATTACAAATGCCTTAAATGCATTAACTTGGTAGGATGCTTTCCCTCATGTGCCACTTGTGAGCAATACATGCTGTTCCTGCAGAAATATGCAGAGAAGGGAAGAATATGGTGCTTACATTTCATGTGAAGAGGACAGTCATCAGAGTTTTCATCTCCTCTGAGTTTCCCATAGTAAAAAAGTAAGATTTCCCAGTTCTGCTGCTGCTGGTTCTAGAAATTCAGACACATCTCTTTAACCAGTTATGAGTCACCTAGAAGGGCTTTCCTCATATTTTTATTTTAGAAGCCAGCCAAATCTGTTATGTGGGGTATTACACAAAAATACATATCTACACCAGGGTGGTGTAGAACCTCTGTGTGCCAACTTACTTCCTTTACAGTGCTATTTCATAATGCCAAATGCAACTGAGACAATTCCACTGAGGTAATGTTAGGCAGTCTGGCATTGAAACATTGCAAAATGTGATTTAAGCCTGTCAGAAGATGAAGAATAAATTCAAAGGATAGGTGTGCTTGAGAAGATACTACTGTGCCCCTAGAAAGATACTACTGAAAATTCTGAGCTTTGGGTTTCAAGGCATATAGCATGGTGTCAAACCTTACTATTGCCTAATATTGAGCACCACAGTGTTTTAACATACAGAGAAGAGTGATTCTGTGTGATGAATGCAAGCATGAGCTTCTACAGACTTCAATGTTATGATTTAGCTAATGCTAAACAGTAATAATTTTTTGCATTGCAGGTGTTCACCAGCAAGCATTAGCCTAAATCTAAATAAAAACCTTTATTTGTTCATTTGTGTCTTTTTAAATTTTATAACAGATTTTAAGGATTGAAAATCTGTTCTAGTGCAGTGAGACGCTTTTACAAGTGTTTCCAAGGGGAAAAAACCCCCAAGCACACAGCACAGGTTGGATCACCTGGAATAGCTAATAACATTTATGACACTCTTACAGAACTTGGATCAGGGCCATTCTTAGTATCTGCCCTCTGAACTGGTAACTCGTGCATGGTCCTTTTACTGCTGGTCTCTGCGTCTCTATTTATTAATTAATTAAACCCATATGCATATGATTAAAAAATTGAAAGTCTCATGACAAACGAATATCTTTGTATATTTCTGAAATATATGAGTGAGAAAAATATGATTCATTGCTTCAAAAGGTTCCATACTAAAATTGGCATGTTAGCCACAGATCTGAAAAGATGTTTTAGCATTCAGTGGACCAATGATCAAGTACAAGAGATAATACTGTCTATGCCAAAAATACGTTAACATTTTTAAAATGGAGAGAACAGTAAATAATCTAAGAGGAAGAAAATAAAAAGTGCCTTGTGAATGAGTTCTGGATCAAGAATATTTGCAAAGGAGGAGTCTGGGAATATGTTAGTCTCTAAGAGACTCCCCAAAGGGTCTCAAAGCACGGAGTTTTTTTGCTTCAGGAAAGACATACAGACAGTATACATCATTCATAGGGCTTTGGCTATATAGTTCAGATAAGCATCTATAGCTTGCCAGCTGCTTGAGAAGAAGGGAAGACAGAGTTGTATCTTAGATTAAATATAATTTTCTTTCTTTTCTGCTATTTGTGTCTTTATGATTTTTTCAACTGCATTATTCACTTAGGATTTTATGAACAGCTATGCATATTTCCTTTTAGTCTAGTGTGGCTGCAGTGGATTGACCCTGGCTGGATGCCAGGTACCTACTAAAGCTGCTCTATCACTCCCCTCCACAAGCAGATGAGGAGACAAAACACAATGAAGTTTCATGAGTTGAGATAAGGACTGGGAGAGATCACTCACCAAATACTGTCATGGGCAAAACATATTCAACTTGGGGGTATGAATTGAATTCTATTATTAACAGAATCAGAGCAGGATAATGAGAAGTAAAATAAATCTAAAAACACCTTTCACCCACCCCTCCCTCCTTCCTGAGCTCTACTTCTTGCCCCTCAGTGGCGCAGGGAGACAGGAGTGAGGGTTACAGTTACAATATACATAATATATTGTTTTTGTCACTGCTCAGGGAAAAGAGTCTTTCCCTTACTCCAGCATGGAGTCCGTCCCTCAAGAGACAGTCCTCCACGAACTTCTTCAGCATGAGTCCATCCCATTGCAACAGTTCTTCATGAACTATTGCAGTGTGGGTCACTCTTCCATGGGGTGTGGTCCTTCAGGGACAGGCTGCTCCAATGTCTGTCCACCACAGGGTCACATCCTACCAGGAAACTGCCTCAGCTTGGGCTCCTCTCTCCGCAGGTCTGCAGGTCCCTGGCAGGAGCCTGCTTCTTTTGGGCATCCACCTGCTCTGGCATGGGATCCTTCATGGGCTCCTTCATGGGCTGCAGGTGGATCTCTGCATCCCCATGATCCTCCATGTACTGCAGGGGGACAGCTGCTCCACCTTGGCACCACAGGCTGCAGGGGAATCTCAGCTCCAGTGCCTGGAGCATCTCCTTCCCCTTGTACTTCACTCACCTTGGTGTCTGCAGAGTTGTTCCTTTCATATATTCTCACTCCACTCTTCTGTGGCTGCAATTACATCTGCAGAATTATTTTTTTTTTTCTTCCTTCTTAAATATATTATCACAGAGGCACTACCACCATTTCTGATTGACCCAATCTTGTCCCAATGCTGGTCTGTCCTGGAGATGGCTGGCATTGGCTCTGCTGGACTTTGGGGGAACCTTCTGGCAGCTTCTTGCAGAAGCCACTGCTGTGGCCCCCTGGATAGCAAAACCTGACCATGTAAACCCAGTACAATGACATGTTTAGTGGTAAAAACATAATAATAAGACCCAGAGGAATGGAGATAGCTTTTATTAGAGTTCTGGACATTTCAGGCAGAGGTGAATACTGAAGTTCAGTGATCCAGGATTTCCATAGGAAATGACCATATATCTGCACAGGTACTTGAGAACCATCATTGCAGTGTTCTGGGGAGTCTTGATCTAAGATACCATGCTTGAAATTAATTTGTCAAAGTAAACAACCATTTTTTGAGGTTAAGCCTAGCCTCTGTCCTGAGAGTGTATAGCAGCGATGAAAGAAGCAGGATGGGAAGAGTTTCCTGAATGAATACTTAGCATGTGGTTTGGGCAGGAGTAAGTAGTCATGGACTGTTCCTACTTTGTAAACTTGGGAAAAAAAGAGGTCTATCTGGAGGTCTATCTAGAACTAAAATGAGGTATATTCCAACATTATTTAATGTTAGAGTGAATCTAGGCTGTGACAGAACTGTGCAGTTGCTGTTAAGTGTGAAGGCCCTTTTTATCATGAGACACTACCAAGGACTGTTTCATCTGTCACAACTATTCTCAAAGTGAAAAAAAAAAAATGGTTTAAGACAAATACTAGGTTCATTTATCCTGAGCTATTGCCTACATCCCAGCTTCTTTCCATGTCATCATGAGTTCACAGAGAGCTTGGACCTGCTACAAGAAATGTCTTGGATAGTCAGAACTAGCAAAGATGCAAAATCTGAAATTTCATTAAGTGATGTAATGTATTCCTCTGGGACTAGAGGTACTGAGAAGAGGCATTTTCAGTCTACTACTCAGCTGTACCTAATGACAGCACTGAAGATTTTACAGGCCTGTGAAATTCCTTACTTTAACATGTCTGACATATATTCAGTAGTAGAAAAATGATTAGAGGCGTATCAGATGCCTAGAGAGAAAAGCAGAGCTCTGAGGTCAGAACATCTTCCCCTTCACTTTTGCTTTTAATATTGTTTTCAGGATTGTCTTTCCCCTTAATAACAGAGTTTCTCTGAATGCTTTCAGAGCTGTCTTTTCTGATTCATGAGTTGTCCTTTTCTCTTCGTTTCCTATCTCCTACCTCAGAAATTAACTACCATATCTGTTGTAAGCACTTCGTGGGGTACCAGGGATAGGCTGTTGAGGCAGACCAGGGAATCCTCATTACATTTGTGGGTAGGGTCAGTCTGCTTTGGAAGCATAGCACTTTTGTCCTGGATAGGATGAGAAGATAATGCTACTATAGTTTCACACCCTGAGCATTTCCATTTGCTTTATTTCTCTCCTTTACTGATTCTCAGTATATGTTATTAAAAAATACCATCTTATCACTGCAAATTCATGTCAGATTCCTGTGTACTCCCTTTGAGAGTCAAAACATGGTTGAAGGTGGTCCAAACATCTAAGATGTGATATTACTATGAAATTTAAACCTTTACACTTTACACTTGTACCTTAATAGCATTGGCACCATGTCTCTTATCTTGATTGCACAGCTTAACATTAGAATCAATTCCTTCTTGCTGTTCAACCAACATAAGATAATTTTGAGCACCACAGGAACAAAATTTGAAGTATATATGCGTACTATCCTGGATGAAAATGGTTATACAGATAAGACACACTGCAGCAAACACACTAGCTTTGCAGTTAGCTCCTTATCTCTTTGTTTTATTCTCAATGGTAATAATAGTTACAGAGGTTGTAGTGACACTTAGGCACCCTGGTTAAACAGAGCAGAACTACACAGTTTTAAATGTTGGGGAAACAGCGGAAAGTCAAACTCCTGCCTCACGTCCCTCTCCCCACAAAAAAGTGTCCTTGTATTATCTCCCTCTACCGTAATTCTCCTTATTAGCTTTGAGGTTTTATTGCATTAAATATTTGAGAACTTCTTGTTCACAAGATACTTGTGGAGTAACATTGTGATGTCTCTAGCTTATGAACTTCCATGTCAGTCTAAATAACTAATCTATTTACTGCAATGTTCCACTATACCTGTGTCAAGTAGTTCAGGACATTTCCAGTTGTGACTAACAGATTATTATGGACCAATGGAGTCACATTAAATTATGCTCTTACTATTATCAGTAATTTAAAAATTAACTGTAGATTCTGTAGAAAGATTTCTATTATCCCCAAATCCTTCAAACCAGAACATCTTTTCTTGACCAAAATACTGAATCTGAATATCTTGTTTTCAATCCACATTATTATGAACTATAATAATTACAAGCATTCATGTTTGTAACACCTTTGATATAAAGTTTTGAATTCTAAATCAGTTGATTTTTGTTTTAGGGTTTGTGGTGTGGGGTTTTTTTTTGGGGTTTTTTTTTGGTTGTTTGGTTTGGTTTGAATTTTTTTCCCCCTTCCTTCCAGAATATTACATAGTTTGTCTGATTTTTATCTGCACGCTCTGGAGATAATTGTTTGCATTTGCAATGTGTGCAGGCATAACATCTGCCTCAGAGTGAGTTGCTGTGTTCACTACTCAATGAAGCAATGAAGCATTTGAAATGCAGAAACATCCCTCAGACATCGTTGCTAGTTAATGATTCTTCATGCTCTGAATGTTGCACCTCTTGCATCCTGTGTCTATTAATCTTAAAATGACACACCTTACATTATAAGTAGTCTGACTAAAAAATACACCTAAAAAACTCTGCAGAAACCTGACAGGAGTCTTTTGAGAAAGTGTGTGTTTAAAGAATAAGGGAATAAGGTCCTGCTGCTTTCTTCTGATTTAATTTCTTCCCCCCCCGCCCCGAAATCCATCCTGATCTCTGGAAATGTGGCCAGTATTAGGTTAGTAGGATGAACAACTAAGCAGATGTGAATAAAAATCGATGATAAATGCAGTGTGCAGAAGGCATAGAATGATTCTAAAATGATACATTAGTGAATTTAGGCCAAATTAAGAAAGAATTTGCAATCTGTCCAGAATGAGGGTGCACATCAAATAGTAACTTAGCACTTTTGAAAAGGAACAATACATTCTTAAAAGGCTGTTGGAGAACATTTTAAGGACGAGATAATTTAATCTGAATTTTAAGCAATTATATATTTGTGTTTGTTTTGGCATTTACTTGGTGCTCTAGCTAAAACATTACCACTCCTAACTGATGCACGCTTTCTGCAGTCAAGGTTGTTAAATATCAAGAAACGTTTTAGTCATTAAGCTCTTTGTGTGAGACACTGCATGATAGTCTCAGAGAGGAAAATAGGTACATTTGCAGTAACCTATATAGAATGGCATGGGAGTTATACTGTAGAGCTTCCCAGTAGGATTTGACTAACTTTTCTTTGTTATATCCTGAATACAAACTAGAGTGCTTTGCATTAAATATCACCTTAGAAAAGAAATCACCTTGAAGGCTGCCATCAAGGAAAAAGAAAGAAAGAGAAGGCAGCAGGGAAACTTTGGCACAGGGAACTATAATCTCAGTACAAATGGCTCCAATAGTTAAAGAAAAGTCAAGGTCTCATTGCTTTTTGCTTGTTGCAATAGTCTATTATAGTATTTACTTTGAATTACAAATTCTCCCTTATAATAATGCACACTTTACACCAACACATTTTATTGTAATGGCAAACCTTAAAAAGAGATTACATAATGTAAAAATTGAAAGATTAGGATTTTTAAAACCCACTTATCTGTATCAAAGAGGATCATAATGAATTTTGAGTGGACTCAGAAAATTCTTACCAAGCTAAAACCTGAAATATACCATTAAATATAAATAACAATTTTAATTAATTATTTTTCTCAAAGTCATACACTGCAAAGGACTTTAATATTTGTGTGTCAGAGTACTAAAGAATATTAGGAGGGACTAAGCATTAGCTCTTATTTTCAAGTATTTGTAAGACTTTTCTTCCTCAATCTTCAAGTTTTTGAACTGGCTTAAAAGCTGAAGTGACCATTAAAAATTATTCTTTTTTCTAGTTGTTACTTGCAACCAGGCTGTCCCTAAAATACTTTATGGTAGAAAAAGAATATGAAAAAAATACTGTATTTGGAAAATTGAAGGGTCACATGTAATTCACAGAAATATCCTTTTCAAACTAGCAGAACTTTGGATGTTCTTCTGGACTTATTTAGATTTCAGCTTGTTAAGAACTGAGATCATGATGACACATTGCATGATAAGTGGATCAGAAATTCCTAAAATAAAAATTACTTAAAATATATAACTGGAAAATAAAATAAAACATAATTTTTCTGGGTGCAGAGTAACAGATTGATTTCTGCATAAACCCCCCGAGGTTCTAGGGTGGTTTTATTATGTATTAGGAGACTATCTTGTTTAACAATGCCTATTTCAGCTAAAACGAAAGAAAAATTGTTAGCATCTAATCCATTATGGATCTGATCCAGAGCTTGTGGAAATCAGACATTTAGTAAACTAGCATGGTCTGTGGATCAGGCCATGTATGAATGAAGGAAATGCTTCTCACCCCAAGAAAAACAGATTTTTTTTTAAACATTGTGTAAATCTTGCGGATATGGACTAACAGCTATATGATATATATATGATATATATATATATATGAATATGACAGAATTTAATTTATATGTTGATAATATGAAGCTAACTTATCTGATGATGTGCTACAGAATGAACATAAAAGTGAAGCTTAACAAATAACATAATAAAACTTTACCTTAACTAACCATATTCATTATGTGTAAGACAGTGGAAAATACCAGATTTATGATGATTCTACCCAAATTACATATTTCCATTTCTGCTTATTTAGCGGTTCTTTGGTGCCAATATGATTATAAATGGAGTTGCTTGATGTGTTGCATGCAATGTTTATAGAGTATTCTCCTACTTTTAGATGACTACAATTATTTTAAATATATATATTTATGTTGAATTCAGCATTATTCAATTCCCCTATATTCGCTATTCTCTGTCCACTGTTTTAATCAACATCCTGGCAAAAAGCACTGAATGATTCTGCACACAGCAGACATTTACCCTACTGAAGATGCAGGGAAGTATATGCCTAATTTTCATTCAGTTTAAATGGGAATGACTTATTATTAAACAATGACAAAACTGTAACGGGAAATTGTTCTGAGTATTACTCTACTTTTTCTTTTTCTCATGTTTAATAATTATGTATCAATTGTATCAAACAATTGTCCTTAAATGTTGACATTAGCATTCAGGTTTTCAGAAAGCTTCCCAACAGTCCAGGACAGAATATACCACTTGCTACTTTGGAGTTAAAAGCAGAGTAGGAAACTAACCTTCAGAGTGCTGCTAGCAAAACAGAGTGGATAGAAAGTATAATAAAATTGCCAAAGGGAGTAAGTTCTCAGGGCAAATCAGGCACTATTCAAATAGTAAATCTTGTTTTGCATTCCAGCAAGCAGAAAAAAAGGGAGATGCAACAAAGAAAACAGACATCATCTTAGATTAGTCCAACCTAAATGAAATAAAGAAAGCAAGCTGAAAATTGTAGAAGAGTTGATTTCACTACATGTTTATGTTAATAGGGTATTTGACTTTTGAATGCTTCATAAACCTTGTTATGTTCAGTGCTATTTGAGGTAGTAAAACAGCTGGAACTCTGCCAGAAGCTTTAATTGGAATCAGCTTAGCAGGCACTGACAAGGTTTCCTAGTGTTTAGCTTCAACCTTATTATAAAAATGCAAAATTATGTGCTATGTATTTTTTGTTCCCCTTTGGTGCACACCCATAAACGTGAGACTTAGCTGTGCTAGAAAATAGAATCATTTTTCCCCACATGCCCCAGGCCAGTGTTTTAAGAGGGCAGTATGACTACTGTCACTTATAATTAGATGTTTCCTCACAAAGGAGACTGCATAGAACTCCTTTTTTTTTTTTTTTACATCTTGATTATTGACTAGGGCAGTGTGTCAGATGGCAACAATAACACCAGAGGTGTTAGCAGTATATGACTGGGAAATGGGGTCAGAGGGCATCACCAAAGAAACATCAGAGGAGTAGTCTGATTACACTCTTCACCTAACAATAAAATAGAGAGCTGCATACCGTGGCATTGTGCAATACAGAAGGAAGGGCTTATTTTTTTGTGGAGCCAGCCTGCAGGCTTGTCCATACAGTGGAATTTGAAAGACAGAATTTTGTTCTAGGAAACAACTGCACTGTTTGAGCTTTTGAAACTGATTAAGAACTTTGATTCAGGACTATTAGAAAAAGATTGTTCATTCATTATCTATAGCTGCAAATTAATAGATTAAAAAGTCTTTCTCCCCTCAGATTGTCTGCATGATCTCTTGGAATTCTGTACTTGATAAATGTAGGTCATACAGATACGTAACAAATATAGATAAATGACTTTCACCAAGGTTGTTAAGAGAGGAACGAATCCCAGGATAATGTTACATTGTCAAGAGGCCAAAAGTAGTCAAAAAAGTCGTGTCTGGAAAACACATCTTTCAGAGTTTTAATAGAAAATCTTCACCTTGGGAAACTTCTGGTTCATGAGAAATACCTGTCCTTCCCCGTCCTGTGAAGCCAGTTTTTGCAGGGTATTTAGTGTCACCACCAAACTTCACCACAAATGCTACTGCTGCATGAAATGCAGTTCTTCATATCAACTTCAATGTTTAAATCCATAAAGTGAAAGTAAGAACAGGAAATAGCAAAAGCCATCTTTGTTTGCTATATGCAACTAATTTGAAACATCATGGCTGAGCAGCACAGAGGTAGTAACTGAGATGCAAAATCATTTCTCCAGGCCAACAGAAGTTTGATAACCTTGCTCCCAGAAGAGGCTCAGGTTTTGCAAGAACCTGAATCAGAAGGCTGCATGTGTAATCTCAGACACAGAAAGGCTTTCGAGTTCTCTGGCCTGTGGGTCTGAGAGAAAAGCATGTCATCTGACAATTTGTCACTAGCTTGGTTCTTCAGCTGAACAAATACAATTGTGGCATTACCTGTAAGAGGACAAGTTTTGTACTGGCCTAATAGTTTCAGGACTTGTCTGGGCTTCCTTTGACATGTGCTTATTTTTAGGCTTGTTTTAAGCACCATAGCAATTGTCTACCAGTCAGGTGACTACTGCCTAAATTTGCCTTAGCTTAGTTGCACAGCATAGTGCATAATGTTAATTAATAGACAGTAATAATAACTAGTAATTCTGTGCAGACTGAACTCCTTATGACCCTGGAATAAAAATGTACTGTAAGGCAGTATATGCATAGGAGGGTACAGAAGCTCCAGACTGTAAAACCCCATAAATCTTTATGGTCAGTCACTGCTTATTAAAGGGGTGCAACCCTGAGAGACAGGTAAATCAGTGCTGGAGGCAGCAAAGAGAACAGGAAAACAGGTAAAATGTGGAATTCAGAACCAAGGATGAAAGTGAGAGAGCACATTCTGGTATTATTGCCAAGCAGACAGAAAATTAAGAACAGAGATTGTCTCCACAATCATCCTGTGAGAAGATGGAGTCATTGTACCTCTCTGTCTTACTCTTTTTGAGTGAGCCAGTGGGGCACTGGAAGGTGAACAACACCAGAAGAAAGGTATGTATATGTGTGAAATGTGTCACAGACTGATTCAGGAATTTTTCCAGTAATAATTAGGTAATTCAGACTATGACTTTTAGTTTAATTACAACTGCAGTAATAACTGTTTATTGTATTTGATTAGACTGTTAAGACTTTAATTAAACTAACAATACATTTTTGGCTCTGCATATAAGCTGTGGCTCCTTTTTGCCAAGGTCAACATTTTGAATATAAGAGTGAATACCACATGTATGCACCTTGATCTTGCCGGAGAGAAGTACACAAATCTGTGGAAAAAAGAACAATAAAGTTCATACTAGAAAACTGGTAAGATCATAGAGTTATATATTTATCATGCTTTTGACATTAAAGATCATCCATTATCTATCCCAGCTGCTTCTCAGTTCGATCTCATTATTTGTTATGATTATTAATTTTACATGTTTAGTTGTTTTGCAGGAATCTCACCGTGCAAGAATGTAAAGTGAAAGAGATTAAGCCTCCCATCTCCTCCAAAAGGAAAAGAAAATTTTCCCCAGTACTCTATCTTTTCCTAAAATTCTGTTCCCACATTCCTGAGTAATTACTGAAGCTCCACAAAGAGAAAATTAAAAAGGTTTAGTTTTCTTTATGTAGTTTCCAACAGATGTCCTGATTGACTCTGATGGTATAAGAAAGGTTGTAAGAAAGCCAGACCCACCAACCCTTGTGATACTGGCATGAGGCTGGTAAGCAAGCAGCAACCAGAATCTAGGGTTTGTTTATGTTCTATTTGTCTTGTTTGGTGCTGACTTTTTGTCTTCCCTTGCAAAAGGGCAATTAAGACAGTAACTGATATAACTGGGCCAGTTGTTTTTTACTCTAGAGTGCTCTGTATAGCACAGGAAAGTAATCTTATGTGTTCAACATCTGTCCGATGGAGTTCATTATTTTTGCCAGGGTTATAATCATAATTCATTCGGGAACACCTTTCTTAGCATCATGTAGAAGAAAGAGGAAACAACACTGTTTGCATTGGTAGCTAATTCCATATTATATCTCTTCATTTTCAGAGTCTGCAAACATAAGTGTTATTCACTTTTTATGGCCAATGCTATAACTGCATTAGAGTGGGAATGCAATTTCCCTTCTTTAGGTACCTGAAAGGGTAGTGATTTTAAAGACAAGGAGACTTTAACTGAAAACCTAAAATGATCCTCCTGCTTCAGAAAACAGAGCTGAACAGTTCTGTCTGGCTGAGCAGATGACAAAAGATCAACACAAGTTGAACTATAAGATTATCAAAAGCTGAACATGTAGTGTCTACCAATAGAAAGCAGATAAGGTTGAACAATAGGAACTGAATGAAGGTGAAGAAAGCAGAAAACAAATTAGAGAACAAGTTTTGCACAAGGGCAGAGAAATACATCTAAAAACCTGTAAAGGTCTTGTAAAACTAGAGGAAATACAATTTCAAGTCTGCATAGTTTGTATTTGCTTATTCTCTTTTTAAAGATGTGTTAGTGCACAATGGACACTTCTTCCTAAATATTTCCTCTCCCTTGAAGTTTTGTGAGAGCCAGGTGCACTAAATGAAGCATATTTGAGTGGTCATAAACCATCAGCAGGCACTATGTCATGGTTCTGGCCAGGACAGGTCTAATTTTTACAGCAGCCAGGAGGGGCATGGCCAAAACCCTGGGGTTACTCTATACCACCTCCCTCCATACATAGTTGATTGAGAGAAGGTGGATCTGTTTCAGGTTGGGCCAGTGGTGGAGTGTGTGGTGGTGGATTTCTGGGTTCTTCATGGTGAGCATCCATGTGTGAATCGTTTACTTACCTTGTGCACTCTGTTATTAATATTGTTAATGTTTGTTTTCTTATTTCATTGCTGTTTCCAGTAAATTGTTCTTATTTCAACCCATGATCTCTACCTTTTGTGCCTCCAATTCTCCTCTCAATTCCACCACAGGGGAAGCAAGGAGGGGAAGTGCGTGAGTAGTGCATAGTGTGAGGTGTGTGATTCGGACCACTAAACTGGGGAATGTCATTCCTAAACTATGCACTATACATGGCACACTATAATGCCCATCTATGGAAACACATCTGAAGAAAGAAAAAGTTTGCGAAAATGGAAAATAGATGTAATTCCTTAATTTATGTCAGGTTTGAGTGCTATTTATTGTTATCTTTCTTAATTTAAGTAGTTTTGAAAGTTCATTGTATGCAACCATTTAGCATTCACCTCTTAAGAATCTTATTTTTGCCCCTGCACAGACAGGTAGGTTACCTGATACACAGCATCATCTGCTGTGTCCATCATACAATGTGGTTGAATCAGGTTGTCTATCTAATGATCAAGATTAATTTTACATGTCCTCTTTGCTGATTCATGTTCTGTGCCACTAAAAGTGGTTGTGTGACTTTCACTGCATTTACTATGTTGCTATTGATTAAACATGGCACTGCTGAGTGCACGGTACCAGGACCATAATTTTGACACACCTTTGACTCTAGTCAAAGCTTTTTTGCTTGCTCAGGCTCATAAAACCCTAAAAAGAAGGCCATATTATTTAAACAATGAAGTTGTCATCATTTCAGCACATGTTCTAGGCTATAGTGTCCCATACAAGAACAGGCTTCATTACTCAATCGAGTTATGAGCATAGTGGAGCATCTTCATACAATCCTCCATTAGACACTTCGTATGTGCTGTGTACCAGAAAAGCCAACTCATTATTTCTCTTAAATCGATCTCCTCATGTCTAAACTGACTGCTTTTTATCTAAATCTGTGTGGGTTGTAACATTTCAAAAAGTTGTAAATATTTGAATTGGTGATATCTTTTACAAATAAATGTGGCAAATTAGTCACATAGCCAATGTACGAGCATTTTATCTTCCTACCATGCCCTGCAAAGTGCAATGCTGGGAACTGCACTTTGGCTTCTGAGAAATGTAGAGAATTTTTCCTTTTGCTAAGGTTTTTCTTACCAAACCCTACTTCCTGAAAGGAAAGGCGACTGTTAGCATGGTGTTCCTTATTTCTAACTGAAATGCATCTTTAACATATTATGACTATATGACTAATTAAAAATATGAATAGGAAAGGAGCTGTAAGGGTGGCCATGTGTGTGACAGAAATCTGATTGCTACCAGCACGTGCTGGGTATTTATTTTTTAAGTTAAGAAGCTATGTCACACACACACACACACAAAAATCAGAAATGTAGAAGCTATACCTTACCACAGAGCTTATTTTGCTAAACAAGCACATTTAAAGCAATTCAAGGTGTACTTCAAAGGGATTTCTATATTTAAAATTAGTTTGTTTACTCGAGGGGGAAAAAAGGTAGTTTGCAGACTGATACATTTTGAAATATGCAAGTTACAGAAAGGGGATTCAATGTATCATTTCATATATCACTCCTGTACATCATTCTGAAACAATATAGCTGCTTGTTCATCACTTCCAGCAGGATAGAAGGAAACTGCTGCCAGCTATTGGTGTTCTGCCTTTACTTTGAAACTCTCTGTGTTGAGGGGACACCAAGAAGCCAAACTCCTTACAATGGGAATTTTGGGGACTGAAAGGTGATCTCAGTGATCACAGATCTCAGATCTGTGATGTTAGGAATGATGTTGTCTGAGTGAACAGGTAAAGCAATGTAGGTTACTAAGGTGAAGCCCACAACAGATTTTTGTTTCTGTTTTACAGATCAATTTTGTGGCAACATTGCTGTACCAGAGCATACACAACTATAACACTGAAGAGACTCTTGAGGAGTTTATTCCCTGTACCTACAATAGAAATTTTTCAGTCTGTGTTCTGATATACACTAAACATGAAATAATCTCCCTGAACTATCACAATCTGCAAACAGGTAGACCAGGTAACATATTACCTTCCTTTTACACAAGAAATAATCATTGTTAAATAGAGACATATTTTGCTTCTCCTTCAGGAGAGTTAGGAAAGTAAGGCAATAGGACACATCTGTGTAAAAAGGAGCAGATGTGAACTGTTGGTACCAATTCTGTTCAATCAAGTGGAGACTAGGTGGTGATAGACAGGAACAAATCTAAAGCACAGCTTTTTCAGAGTAGAAATATTACTGCTATTTTCTTGTCTGAACTTACAAAGCAATGAAACCAGAAAACAAAGTTGAATGTGTGTATCAGCAAGGATTTCCTGTATTGAAAGGGAACCATGAAAGAGGATTTAAAACCCAATCTTTTTTTTCTCTCTCTTATCACAGGGCTTGCAGAGAGACTCTATTTTTCTCACCACTTCAAAGGGGACTTGGTGACTCTTTGCATTATAGATGGGAGAGGTGGAAATACAAGTCACTTAAACCTGTGTCATCTTTCAAAGATCCTAGGCACTGTTCTCTTCATTATGGTGAGACCACTTCTCATGAACACTGTTGCTGGGTTTCTTAATTTTCTTTAGTTGTCACAAAATCATATAAATAATTAATACTGCAACAGAACTGATATTTTTCAAAATATTGCTTATTTATCACCAGTATAAATAGGCAATTTTAGTGCGATCACCGGATGCTAGATTTTTCAAAACAGTGTGGAGCATAATTCCTTTAGACTGCCTAGAAAATCCCAGCCTGGGATCTTACCAGCATGCAGAATATATTAAGAATACAGATATGTCAGAAGTTTCGCATAATTATATATAGGATTTATAAAGCATTTAGCTTAATCCCGGGAATTTTGAAGCTTAACTTGGTTTAAATGGTTCACAGACTTTGCAAGACATAAATTGCATTTAGAAAGTCAGGGTGGTTTTTTCCACAATCATTTTCCCCCTTGGAAAATATCTCCACTTCAGAACAAAACTTATTGCATAAGCCTCTCTTTTGTGTATCTTCCATAAACTTCAGACAATCCCTTCCTGAAATAATCTTGTCTCTTCACAAGATAATTGTTATAGCCCTCTGCTAGGGTAGAATTATCTAACGTCTTATCAAATCTCATTATTTTAACAGATAGGGCAGTGTTTAATTGTCTCCACACTAAGAACCCTTTCTAATCAAACACCTTTTAAAGCACTTGGCTGATTCTTTGATAAAGACTGAAAGAATCAGCAGATCTCTGGGAGAAGTCAGAAGACATAACCAGTATGCCTATCTTTCAGGTTTCTATTGAGACTTTTCCTTATCCTTCCTGCACATCAATTTTATGAACATTCATGTGTGTGCCAAGATATTTTGATCAACATTTGTCAAGGGGAGCACAAAGGTATAAAACTACTTGAAAATTTACACTGGGAAAAAAATAGTTGGAGAATATCTATTACTTGAGCTCAAGATATTTTTGAAATTTAAATTCAGTGCTCTTTCAAGACATTAGAAGCAGGATTCCCAGGGAGCCCTGCATTCTACTGTGGAGGCATGAAAGTAGAAATCTACAGCTGTGGAGTAGAAGTCAGCTGGCAACCTGGGACTCACCACACTGAGAGTGGGATCTGATCTGGGTGTCAGGGATCCCCCTTGATTTGTGACAGTTTTGCCAATTGGTGGCTCCCAAAGCACTTGCCATACAGCTGTCATAAAACCCAACTTAAACCTAGGGTATCCTTGTATAGTCTCTGGCCCAGAGGCTAAAGACTTTCAGGCTCCTTTCTCAAACAAAGTCAGAAACCTGTTATTTTTCATTAGGATGAATTTTCTAGCTCCAGGCAATGCTCTGGTCTAATTCAGAGCAGTAGGTAAGTGACTCTTGCAACTGCTGCAGGAAAATCATACTCTGTGTGAATAAAAAAAGGTCAAATATCTAGGCACAATTTCATCTGCTGTAAACCAGAAATCTTATTACCAACTTACACACTTCCATTAATGCTTTGTGATCCTTGGATGAAAGTCTCTGCATATTATTACATTATCTTTGTTCCATGCACACATATGTCAAGACCTGAGTTCAGCCTGACAATACGCTTCCTTAAACACTGTCAGTTGCACAGTGTCTGACACTACTGAATTAATTCAGAATATCTGTCTTTAGAACCAATGCCTGTCCACAATCACTAATAAGAAATCCAGCAACAAACCAAACAAAAACCAACCAACCAACCAACCAGTCAGAAAAAAGCCTTAATAACAAAAACAACAAATACTTTTGGAAGTAGTACTAATCAAATTTTAGCTTTTGAATTATATGACCTGAGAACGTCATTTAAGAAAGAAACCATGAGGAGACTATGGATGACTATTGCACTGGATATTTCATTCTGCCATGTGGGTTTAAGGAAAGCTTCATTTTTTGCATGGTCCTTCTTGACCCTATAGAATAGAAACAGCCTGCAAAGGGCTAACAAAACTATCATTTGCTACCAGTATTTTCTCTGAAGACTTTTTTTTTTTTTTCTGGCAAGCTTGTCCTGGGGCTCTTTTCCCAATCAGTATTCTCTCAGCTCAGCTTCACAATTTTGCAGGGCTTGTCCAATCCTTTTACTTTATTACAATTTTAAAATTGATGAAGGTTACTGATTCAGTCTTAAATTCATAGCCATCCAGTGTTTCACTATTATCAGTATATCTCATCCCCACAACATCTTTGTGAAACAGATAAATAATCTAGATCTATATTATGGATGGGAAGAGCATACACACGATACATATGGACCATGTTGCAAGACAAGTTAGCACTGATTTAATAGTACCCTGAGAAGAAACACTACAAAGAGCTATTTGATCGGTCCCAGTGCAGGTACTTTACGTTGCAGAACCAGAAATTTATTGTGTTGCCCATCGTATGGTTATCTGATTATTGGTTATATTGGTTATCTGGTTGTCTGCTTATTGGAAGGTCCAGGTTTCTTTTAAAAGGCTTTTTAATTTATCTGGAGTGGTATTAATTCTAACCTGTGATATACACACACCTTGAGATGTGAAAAAGAAGACATAGTTTCACAAGGATAAGACACTTAACTGCCACTGAACTATTTAAGTTGATGTTAAGCACCCACAACTCTGTGATCTAATCATGGTCCTAAAGGTCAAGAAGGAAAGTGGTGTCACCACTGATTCCTGAAGTTAATGCTGTTGCCACCACATCATCCTAATGAGGTTTTTCTTTCAAGCTGTTTTGGCAGAAGAATCTACAGATGAGAGATCTTACATGCTTTTGAAACTCTCATATTTGACTGAAATGGTTCCTGCTACAGCTGAAAGCATTCCTATGAATGTCTCATACCATGGCCCCTTGTAAAAGAAAGCTTGCACATCTTTCCTGACATCACACTAGGGTTGGTCCATTAGCACTTGTATGGAGAAGAGTGTTTGATCTGAACATTTCTGCAAATAGATACAGAACCCTAAAAAACCTGGACACACAATTTTGCCAGACCTACCCTCAGAGTGTGCTATTATAGAATTGCAGCAGAGCAAAGAATATATACTAAAATCCAAAAAACACCAAGTGTATTAGCTTTGATTTTTCTTTGTTAACTTCAGACCCATTTTTTTCTGAAGTCTTTTTTCCCTTTCAAAGCAACATTTTCCTTATTGCAATGAAACAAAATAAATGTAAGACTACTAAAAAAAGGATGACAAAATAATTTCCTTTTTAAAAAATGTGTCCTATCTCTTGATATAATAATTTCTCCACATGATTTGGATTTTGTAAGGCTGCCAGAGGAATGACCTTGTTCAGTACTTCAATTTATGTTTTCATCTTCAAGAATTTGAGGTGGCTTATGAGCCAGCAAATGTAAAATACGAGAACATATCTTAAAGCAAATACATTTCTTTTATTGAGTAAATCGAAAATTGCAGCTTCTTATATAGCAGAAGCCCTAAACTATAAGAGTATAATAAAATCAAACCTGAAATTTCCAGTTTTATGTTGTATTTTTCTCATGTCAGAGGGAAACCTAATAAGCACTGCCTTTGGTATTAGGTATCTAAAAGAAAAGCAAATGAAAGGGAAAATAAGTTAAGGGATTTATTTATTTATTTATTTTGTACCATTGTGAAGACTTTCATTATTGACATTATTTTATTGAGGGCAAAAAATGTTTTTCAGTACAGCTAAATAGAAGTGCCCTTCATAACCTGCTCTTTAAGTACAGAATTCAAAGCCAGAGCATAGGAACCTATAGGGAAAATAACAGGCGTTCTTCTCAAAAATGTACTAAGCTAGATCTTAGTATTCCTTTGTTGCCTGTTTTTCCTGAAAACATTACTTCTTGGGGAAATCTCTGATATAGAGTGAGAATACGTTAAAAGTACTGCACAGAAAATCAAGACTTAGGCTAAAGACTTGGTTGATCACCATAGCTGTATATCTAAGAAGGGTAAAGAGGTTGTATTCGGGTGGAATTCGATGATGGAATTTTTTGGCCTGTGTTTGGCCCACCCATCTGTGAGAAGTTATGTTTCTCCTGCCAAGTCATGGGAAAACAGGCCGATAAAGACGGTCTCTGGCTTTGAGGGAGACATTTCTGTGTAAACTAAAATTAATTGGTCTCTCATGATTGGCTGATGGCCCTCCAAGGGCACTTGAAGGAGAAAGAGAAGAGGAAGAGGAAGAAGTAAACCGCAAGACTCAATTAAGGAAGACCCTCTGAAATGGACTGCACAAGTGCAGAGATACTTGTGCAGGTGCAGAGAGGTACCAGTTATATAACAGGGAGGAGATGCCAAAAACTTTTGCTTGGGTGGCCCTGGCCATGTCACTCAGGTAAACGTCATCTGGCCAGTTAGACAAAAGGCAGATGGCTCATGCCTCAGGGCTTTTTGCTCGCTTCACATTGCCTTTTGACAGGGATGCCTGCATTCGTGAGGAGCTGGCCTACCCTTGAGGATGCAGCCACTGCCCTGGGGCAGTTGGACATTCTGGGGTCGGTGAGACAACCCTGTGGGAAGACACCTTGGGGGAGTTGGGTGTGTCAGACCTTGGGGCTTTTTCCCCTTCTCTCTCTCTTTCTCCCTCTTGGGGGGGCTTTATTTCCTGTTTACTTGGCCACTCTTTTGATAATGAAGCTACTGTTTGGTTAAACTTTCAATGGTGTCCTAGTTTCAATTTCAACAGCCTGTCAGACCCCTGCTCTCCCTGGAACAGAGTTTCTTTGACAGCATACACTTATGCACCTTTCTGTATGGGGGGCATATATATCCCAGCCAAACCTGTACCTTTAGATAGATACCTTTCATGATAATTTTTCTAGTACAAGACATGCAAGAGGTATTTGGAATAATGTAATAAAGAACACTGATATACTCTAAGACAGATTGTATATATTGAAAAATGCATTGTCTGTGAACACTTTTAAAAGGGGAAAAGGATTTCCTCTTCCCCTAAATATTGTTTTATGGAAATGGTAACAATAAAACACAACTATTGGCAGTCCCAGCCTTGGTTGATCTCTGTTCTCAGTCCACCATATTTTAACCAAAGTATGTAATGTTTTCTGGCTTTGTTTTTGATAAATATAAGATATAGTTTATTTTTTTTTTGTTTTGAGTCTGAAAACCAACATTTACATTTTGGTTTGTGCTACTTTCAGCAGAAATTTGATATGATTAGCATACCTCCAGAGTAACATATCTCTTTGTCACTAATTGTAATTTTCTTCCTAGCAATTCTGTTATGGAAACATAAACAAGAGGTTCATTTTAGCATAGTATATGGGGTGGGTTTTAAAATTTTTTAAGCTAAACTATGATTATATTCCAGATAAAATAATCTATTGTCCTAAAGGGGGCCTTGACAAATGAAATTCTAATTTATATAATTCTGCATAGAAGGCTAGTTAATTTGCTGGAAAAGAAAAGACAGAAAGACCAGCAGAAATTGAGAAAATAAACTAACAGGAAAAAAAAGCCAAGCTACAGAGTTTCTCTTTTTCAAGCTATGTGAAAGAATGAAAGCTTACTGGTCAGAAAAATACATGAACAAAAAGAAGAAGGAATGTTTGGTGCAAATCATCATGTTATTAAATAAAGCAGTGTTCAATAAAGAAGCCACATGCATTTGAAGGAGTCGCAAGCTTTTATGTTATTTAATAATGTTGCCTGGTATATGCAGAGAGGAAATGGGTTGGGCTTTATGTTTTAGTGTGAAGCAGTGTGACATGAGTGCTTTGGCAGGCATCACGCTTCGTTTGACCAGCAATATTTCACTGTTGCTTAAGCAATGTCTTTCCACTGAGAGGCAAAGCTTGAATCCTTACTGCCTTTTAGTTAATACTATCCATTCTTGGGAAGGGTGACTTTCATATGCTGCCAGCTCCAGAGTGGGCATTCATCTTCCACTTATCTAAGCATTTTCATCTCTTTCAGATGTGTAAGGTATTTTTAAAATGCTAGTAGGTATAATGTTGCAGAAATTCTCAGTGTTCTATCAGGGCTGAAGTTAATTTGTGTTTGAAAAGCATCTCACCAAGGTGATAGTTCTGAGGAAAAATTATATACCAACCTCTCTTTTCTTGCTTTGTTTCATACCAATAATGACTATGCTCCCTGGGGTGGATCCAACAAAAGAGCTAAGGGAGCTAGAGTGGTGGGATGAAGCAATGAGCACACCCTGTCATGCAATAAAGGAAGTAATATCTGTCCTGTGACAGCTGATCCTGGTCCTGCATCACCCGCTAGATGAACTTATCTTTGTGAATATTTTATCACATTTGTAAGGGACATATTAATAAAAGCGTGATGCCAATACATGATGCTTGTTTGTTTGTTTTTTTTCTCCACAAGAACTTTTAAAAGAGAGGTATGGAAAAAAGGTAATTTCTTTGCAATGTTTGAATCTTGTTTTAAACATAAAGAACACCTAACTGGAAAAAAAAAAAAGAAAGAAATAATGCAATGTTTTTAATCTGTATTAAAACTCAACAGCGTTTACTATGTTGATGAAATTCCTGATGTGACCCAAACTAAGCATAAGTTTTTTAATCTGTCTATTGATATACAAAAGCTTTCTAAACATATACATTTGTGATCATATACACTGAAAATTTTTTTCCCCATTTTTCTCAGAATCACATAATCAACTAGGTTGCAAAAGATCTCTGAGATCCTTGAGTCTAATCTTTGATCACCACCATGACAGCTGGAGCAGAGCACTAAGTGCTATGTCCAGTCTTTCCTTCCTTAAACACCTCCAGGAATGGTGTTTCCAACACCTCCCCGGGCAGTCCAATCCAATGCTTGGCAACCTTTTATGTGAAGAAATTTATCCTAATGTCCAGCCTGACACTTCCCTTTAAGGGTGCAGCTTTAGGCCATATTCTCTTGTCCTGTCGATTGTTACCAGTGAGGAGAGGCAGACGCCTATCTGGCTACAACCTCCTTTCAGGCAGTTGTAGAGAATCATAAGGTCACTCCTAAGCCTTCTCTTCTTCAGACTAAACAAACCCAGTTACCTCAGCCGTTCCTTGTAGGACTTACCCTCTAGACCCTTCACCACTTCCTCATATGACTTACCCCCTGGACACCTTCCTACCAGATTAATATGAAATTAAAAATCTGAAATTTCTACCCCAAAACGGTCTTTGCTGTGCTATAAAGTAACTTCTAAAAGTAGGAGTTATATTATAGGTGTATCTTACACTTTAGTGACTTGCATATTAGACCTCTGGAAACATAGCACACTGCCACAGTGGAAAATTAATTCCTTGATATATATAACTTTGTTGTAAAGTTTAGGCAGTTCTTAAACTCATTTCCTTATCTCCTAGTCATCCTACCTTACTTTTTACTAAGGGATCTGGCCAGATTTCCAGAGCAGTCTATAGATGGACTTTTAAGTGCAAATGATTTGATGCTGAAACTGTGTATTTGTCATTCCTGGTAAAGTGGACGATCTAAAATTTCAGCCTAAAGGTGATAGAGGACTGCAATAGAGGACTGTACAAATAATAAATGATAATAATTAATCAGAACAGTCTGAGCATGAAAAGTAGCACTACACAGCTCCCCCAGGTGCCCCTTCCTGACATGAAGAGTTCACCTTGAGGATGAATTGGCAGTTCATTCTCCATGCCCATGAAATTTCCAGTCTCCCTGAGAGGCTCTATTAGCAGCAATTGTGTTTGTAATTTGTAGACATGTCAATCAACTAATTTCATATAGGCCACTGAACAATTATTAGAATGCAACAATTTGGATTTTTACTGACCCAGGCTGAATTTCAGCTGGTAATTTACATCTGAAAGACTCCATATGGTATTACAAAGTCCCCAAGCCTGCAGTTTCCAACTGTTTATTTAATTCAGGTATGCTTATTAGTTTTAACACACATTCACACAGTCTACACAACTTAGTTTGTTGATCTGCATGGATAAATGCCATTGAATTTGCACTATGTGTGGAAAGCATAGTTTGCTAAATTAATTTGTGTGGGCCTAGGACATTAATGAAAAATGGTAGTGATTTCAGAGCATTCAATTTCTTTCCTCTTTTTGTTATTCTTTGTTTTCAGAGTTGGGGCTTCAATTCTCAATCTCTGGAAGTATTGCACAGAATCATGGAATGCTTGGGATTGGAAAGGACCTCTGCTCCCTTGCTAAATCAAGTTCACCTGGGGCAGGTTTCACAGGTTCACATTCAGGTGGATTGTGAGTATATCCAGGAAAGAAGGCTCCACAACCTTTCTGGGCCGCCCGTTCCAGTCCTATGTCACCCTCAAACTGTTCACTCTTCATGTGATTCAGTATGTGCCCATTGCCCCTTGTCTTGTCACTGGGTTGAACTGAAAAGAGCCTGGCCCCATCTTCTTGACACCTATCCTTAAGATAATTGTACTCATTGATAATATGCCCTCTCAGTTGTCTCTTCTCCAGGCAAAACAGCCCCAGCTCCATCAGCCTTTACTCATGAGAGAGATGTTTGAGTCCCCTAATCATCTTTATAGCCCTCCAGTAGACTTGTTCCAGGACCTCCAAGTCTTTATTGAACTGAGGAACCAAGAACTGGACACAGTACTCCAGATGTGGCCTCCCAGGGCTTTCTAGAGGAGCCAGATATCACCTCTTCTGACATGCTAGCAATGGTCTACCCAGTGCAGCCCAGGATGCAATCTTGGCCACAAGGACACACACTGACAGCTTGTTGTCTACCAGGATCTCCAGGTTCTTCTACACAGAGCTGCTTTCCAACAGGTCACCCCCTAACCTGTACTGGTGTGTTGGGTTATTCTTCCGTAGGTGCAGGACCCTGAAACTTCCCTTTGTTGAACTTGGTTAGGTTCTTCTCTGTCTAACCTTCTAGCCTTAAATGGATCCTTTTGCCCTCATTTTTGCTGTGCTGCCCAGCATGATTGTCTGCACAGCCACATAAGGCTCGAGGCTCTAGCTTGTGCCCTGGGAGAGGGGTCTGCCAGTGATAGGGCAGCTGTGTGAATTCACCCTTCCTGTGGCCTGTGTGGGCCCAGAGCCTGGCAGTTGGTTTCTAGGAATCTTCCAGTGAATTACAGTGAAGTTTGTCCCTGGCCATGACATATGTAAGAAGGTTCAGAGGTTCCATTTTGCTTGAGCAGATGCTGTGCAGTTTAGATAACTGACTTAATTGTTTGTTCAAGGTTTTACTCCTGGGACAACTGCTAAAGTATTTGGACACCTGGGAGCATCGCAGGTACTGCTGACTACTCTAATGCATTTACCATCAAGGCTTTTTCTGGGATTAAAAATTTGAACTAAAAAATGCATAATATCTGATTTTCTGAGAAGTCCATATTCTTGCCTAGCTAGAAAAACCACAAGGGAGCAGCCTTCCTTAAAGTTTCTCAGTCCTTTTGGTTGTCAACCAGAAAGTACAGAGAGGCACAAACAAATGAAGTTAAGGTAGAACTTTCCATGCATATCAGAGATTTCAACGCTTGACAGTGGGAAGTTCACTTTGTTTTATTATTACAGTCAGTGCTCAGTCTTGCATGAGACAGAGTGTGTTTGGCCCAGATCTACAAGAGCTAATCAGCATGCTGGGAATTAACTAGGAGAGTAAGTGCTATGCTGCATTAGCCTAGGGGCTTAGAGAGTACACTTTACAGAAGTAAGCCCCACAAAGACTTAGAAGGAGTTTGCCTTCATCAAACTGTGAAGAGTCCAGATAGCCAGGTTTAGTTCATAAAGTGCAATTCTTTTGGGAACTGCAATGGGCTCTGCACTTCACTAACCTGCAGGAACAAGACATAATCTTCCTCCTCCCTGACCTCTTTGACTATCCAGAAGCTTTACAAGTGTTAAAGTCACAAGTTCTGCCAGATGTCTGTACAAGCAGACTGAACCAAATTTGTAGAGCAATGACAGCCACAGTCAGCAAAATACTGGAAAGAATGATCTCATTCTCATGCAAATGTCTTCAGAAAGAAAGAATAAAAGAAGTGAAATATACAGAAAATATTATATATTACAGTAGTTTCTAAAAAGAACATTTTTCAAAGTTTTCTTGAGCTGTCAGCAGCTGTTTAAGTTTGTTCAGAGGCAATGGGGCAAAATGAAATCTTTTCATATATGATTATTTTTATATTTTCAAGGCCTTTCTTTCCCCCCAGGTATTATCTAGTGACACACAAGATAATGCACTGTGTCCATGCAGAAACACAGCAAAAAGATCAAACATTCCACTTCATCATCTTCAAATACTTTCATGCTACCATGGGCAAGAAGAATAGAGGAAAAGAAGCAAAAGGACACTTTAAATAGGATCTAGGAAAGAAAGAGTTTGTACAGTGGACTGCTATAAATTACTTCTACTAAAGCTGCAAAACCTCAAAAAGCTGGAGATGTAGCAGTATGGTAATGCAAGTAGAGATTTAAACTTCAGAGAACAACCCTACCTCCCCCTACACTTACTCAGACAAACACAGTCTCTGCTGTTCACTTATTAGTCTCAGGAGGAAGAGGAATGTACAGGTGGCCTATATATAAAATATCCACAATTATACAAATATGATTAAGTGTGAATCCAGTCATGAAAGCATTGAGGGATAAGCCTCATCTGCTTTATTAAAAACCCACAAACCAAAACAAAATACAAACAAACAAAAATCCCAAGCCCTAAACCCCAGAACTCACAGTTCAGGTATGACACAGAAAACCTCAAGTGACCTTTTCCTTTGTTTATGTTCTGTGCCATGAATTTAGAATGTTGTTTTTTAAACAAGTGAATAATAAGCTTTCCTTATAATTTCTTTAATAGTTCATCAAAATGGTAAATGATCACTTCTGTCATGCTGAGCACTTTCTCCAGGATAAATCATCATTGTTTTCCTGTCTATCTCCCTGCAACATATGATTACTCTCTACTCTACTCACTACTTAATTTTATTTAAGCACCTCAGACCTCCTTTATATAAAGTGGTGAATGAATATGATAAAATAAACGATGAGGGCTTCACACAACTTTCCAGTTAGGTTTTGTTAAGAAATACAAGAAGATTTAGGAGGAAATTCATTTTGTTAAAATTACTGAGCCTGTTGGAACATTAAAGAAATTTTATGCTTTTGGGCTACTTTTGGGCAGCCCAATTTTTGCATTCTTATTTTGATATATCAAAACTGTTCCTTGACCTTAAGAGACAGTGGTAGTGAGCGTGTGATGAGGTCAGCATGGTATGGCAGGAGAAAAACTTGCATTGAACCTTATTCTCAGTTATGTGTAAGACGATCTGCATGTAAATGAGAGCTGTTTCATATGCTGTCTTAATATACCGTAATATTCGCAGGCTGTTATTCTGTGGATATTCTGACTTTTTATAACACAACCATTTTGATAGCTGTCTGTTATTTCTTCCATATGAAGTAAGATTGTACAAAAGCATGTTGAAGGTAGAAAACCCAGATTTTTGGTGCCCTTATTCTAATGATTTTTTTTTTTTGATATTAAAATCACTACAGTATTTCTTCAAGATTTTTTAAGAACTGACCAAAAGATACTCTGAAACAAGTTTGAAAATGCCTAGGAAAGAGTGAACTGTAGGGACAGGTTCTTGCAGTGTTGAGTTTCCTCATCTTCTATGGGACAGTTATCAGGTGGAAGGCAGAATGTATCAAATGAGCACAGTGATTCTTAATGCATTTTTTTAAAGGGAAGTCTTTCTTTCTTTCCTTGAACTGGTATTAGGGAAGTTTGACCTATTAAGCTCCTTACATGTCAATTTGTTTTTCTTATACTACATGACAGATCCATAGGAAAAGAGGAAAGGTCAGATGCAGGAAAGTATGTCTCAGTCATATAGCCTGCTACCACTGTGGCAGCAGGGAAGGAGGGTATTGATGGTGTTAACCAAAGGCAGAAAAGAAAGATCCTGCATGTACCCTGGTACTAGAAGGAGTCCATGACCTAAACTGCTTGATGTTTGATAGTGGGTCTGACAGTGGGCTCTTAGCAGCCTTCAATATACACAATGCTTTTTCTCCTTCAATTCAAATCCAGATTTATTGGGAATTTCCAAAATAATACAGAAATGGCAATGATAACAGGGCCATATGTTGAACCTCTTTGTGTGTAATTTTGTTGTGGTTTTTTTTAATTAAAAAAAATTAAATCAATAGTTTGATGATGGAAAACTGCAATCCCCATTGTACTTTCAGTTTTCATATTCAATAGCCACAAACTGCAGGACAATGTGACAAACTTGCAGTTTGAGAAACCTTTCAAAGACATGACAAAAATACAGCCTGCTCCTTATAGCCTCCAGCAATACCATCTCATGCTTGGATCTCCCTCTAAATTTTACATGCTCTGGTAGGCAGGTTGAGTGTTTGACTGGCAAAATCCAAGGAAACCAAAAATACTGCTAGTGACTGTGCTGGCTGCTGTGCGTTTACCAAAGTCTTTGTTTAACAATAAGCCTGTCACCTGGTATATCTCTAACGAGCACTGGCTTCTGGAATAAAGGCTCCAAGTCAAGTTGCTTGATCACCCAAGGTCTCATAGGATCCCACATCATGGAAAATACCAGTTTTAATGTACTGTTGATTTATGTTCTTCCTGTAGCTATATTCAGAGGCAGAACAGTTCCTGTTTGAAGCTCTTTTCTTACGTTGTCTGCTACATAATTTTTGGTTTTCTTATTCATGCAGCAGCAGAGTCTGGGAAATAGGATTGCTCGTAAATACTCTCCAGTTTCTTCAAGTGTCTGAAATTAGCTTATGATTTAATATTTATGAAGTATTTTGGAATTTCTGTGAAACATGCTATAAAATGCACTTTTAGGGGCAATTTCAGATATGCAAGGTCAGGCTGTGATAGAAAAGAGCTAAGAGAGAGAGCAAATTTAATGTCAAAAGTTATTTCACAATTAATAGACTTTGTCAAAGGGAATTCTAGGGCCTTCTGCAGATGAGGAAGATGATACAACAACAGAGCCTAAAAGAAGTGCAAGGGATTTACAAAAGCATAGCTTCCTGATGCATACTTGAAGTATTAAAACTGTACAAGCATGAGACTATTCATTGCAGTTAGACACCAGTCACTGACCAAGCCTCATGCAGCCACTTGCTCACTCCCCCACCAGCAGGATTAGAGAGAGTCAGAAGGGTAAAAGCTAGAGAACTCATGGGTTGAGATAAAGACAGTTTAACAGGAAAGCAAAATCTGTGGACACAAGCAAAGCAAAACAAGGAACTAATTCAATGCTTTGCATGAGCAGGCAGGTATTCAGCCATTCCTGGGAGAGCAGGGCCCCATCACACATAACAGTGACTTGGGAAGACAAACACCATCACTCCACCCTCTTCCTGCTTGCTCCAATGTTTATATACTGAGCATGATGCTATATGCTATGGAATATCCCTTGGGTTAGTCTGGGTTACTTGTCCCAACTATGTCTTCTCCCAACCTCCCATGCACCCCCAACTTCCCTGCCAGCGTGTCAATATGAAAAGCAGAAAAGGACTTGGCTCTGTGCAAGCCCTGCTCAGCAATAATAAAAACACCTCTATATTATCAATCCTATGTTCAGCACAAATCCAAAACACAGATCCATACTAGCCACTGTGAAGAAAATTAAACCTACCCCAGCCAAAACCAGGACACTAATTTATGAATTATCTGTAAATAGCAAAATGGTAGAGTTGTTCAGTTTGTTTGTTGGCTTTTCTTTTTCCTTAGACAAATACAAAATGAAAATGAAGTAAATTAATTTTAACATCAAATAGTCATCAATAATGCCAACTTGCTGAAGAAAATTGATATTTTAAAACAAAACAGCCAATAATTAAAGTAATTTTCTATTTCACAATTCTCTGTTTGACAATACCTTCAGATGGCATCCCATGTAATTTTATAGCTCTAGCAATAGCTCAGTGCTGCTGCTGAACATTACAATAAATATTGACAGTTTATTTTTGAATGGCTGATAGTGTTAGAGTTTTATTCAAACAGGAATATTTTTTTACAGTGGCTTTCTAAAAAGAGATTAATATAGCATAAAAATATTTATTACTATAAATAATACAGTAGAGCGATTATTGAGTTCACCATGGAGCCCCAGTCTCCCTCATCAGACAAAGGTCCCCATAGAGCTAAAAGCAATTGAACCTTGCAGAGTCATTAATAGTCTTTAAAGAAGAAACAAAATGATCCCTGAGGAGCAAGAAGAAAACAGGTGAGAACACAAAGCAATACACAGAGGCAAAAGATTAGCACTGGCACTGCAGAGGCACTGTATTTTTGAGCGACCTCAGCAGATTAGTACAGTATGGGGAGTCCTGTTCAAACCTGGACTCAGAACAGGTGCATGTTACTGAAGCAGGTTGTAGCGTCTCCTTTTCTGGTGCTGTTTTGAAGGGTTTCTCCTTTTTTTAATCCAGGCTTGACGGTATCTCTGCTTACTACAACTCTGCATGTTAGAGCTCACAAAAAGCTGAAGAGTACTTTACCTGCAAGGTGGAGGGCAATGCTTTTAAAACACCAAATTTGAAATCTCTTTGCTTTGATTATTGTCTCTCTAAAGTTTCTTATACAGGCTTCAGCCAGTAGAATTGTGCTGCTAATCTAAATCTGACACCAGGTAAACAATGTTTTGTTGTTTGTGACTGTGATTATAAGGGCTGGCTGGCTCTGATAAAGTCAGAATTGGATGCCTTGTTAACATTTCTGAGCCGGAGTGGAAATGGCAGAAATTCCAACAGTGATACTGGGACAGCCACTGGTCTTGCAGTAGTAATTGTGCATTTCTGGTTCTCTGCATCTCAGAAAGCACGTAGTTGAAAATAGTCTGAGGAAAGGCAACACTGATTATCAAAGATTGATATCCATATCAGAAACTGGTAAGTAAAAGAGAAGTCTTGTCTTTGAAAAAGAAATGAGTAGGCATGGTATAAGCAGATTTGGGTAGGTAGGGATTGGGACTGATTGTTTCCTGCATCCTCCTGTACAGGAGGTCAGGGGAGGAAGGGATCAAAAGTAGCCAGCATATAGGTGAGTTGAGCAGTCTGCAATGTGTAGGTCAGTTGTGGTACTCCTTGCCAGAATATGTTGCAATAATTTAAGCTTACACAGATCCCAGAGAAAGCTGGTGAAAATCATGAAAAAATCATGAAAATCATAAGATTTCTAAATATATAGAAGCCATGACTGGCCCAGGAATTATTTGAGCTCCAAAAAAGTTTGGAGGCAAAGGGGATAGTCTAGCAGAAAGTATATGGTAACTCTCTTCTTATACTCTTGTCAGAATCTTCCTTTGGTTCTGTTTGACAGATGGACACAGAGCTTAAAGGACCTGGTCAGACCAAAGAGGACTCTTATGGTTTTAACATACAGGTGGAAAGAAGCCACGCCTTAGGCTCTACCTGGATTGTCCAGGCTTACCAGGCTGCTTTGAACACAGGAAGTAAGAAGCACCTATGGTGCAAAACAGCGCTGAAACATTGAATGATCAATAGAAATTGCATGCTAACAGAGGAAAATGAGCAACAAAGAAAGGACCTGCAGTGGAAAAACAGGGAGTTGAAAGCTGCATGAAAGTTGAAACTCCCTGGAAACAGAAGAGTTTTAAACAACACTTCACTCTGCCTTTTTTAGCAATAGATATCAGAAAAAGGCAGGGAATCAGAAGGTAGTCTTCTTTCTAACAATAGCTGGCTCTGTAGCTCTTGATGTATTTAATAGCTTCCACTTAACTCATGTGGAATAGACTGACTGTAAAACTGCTAGAAATATTTGAAGATGCCTGAATTCTATGGGAACATTAAATGGATGAGAAGGCTTGGATTTTTTTTTTAACATATTAGAAAATACAAGCCTTGAGTATGGAACTGAGGCTGAAAAGCCAGTTTTGCAATCTACAACAGTGGGAGGAGGTGGTAAGATATGATGAAAAGAATATCCAAGCAATGACAGAGTATGTGCAATGTACCAAAGACCTAGAGGAATAAGTTAAATTTTCATAGACAGAAAGAGAAATGTCTCCGCAAAAACTAAAAAGGTTGCAATGAGGCATTTATTCATTTAAAGCTAAACATTATCAGGCAGGAAAAAATAGTGCTGCTAACCTCCTCCAACAGGACTGGCAGGAGAAAAGCACAGGTAGATTAAACATATTAATCTTTGTGTTTATTGTATGTATCTATTTCTATTAAATGTATGTGTAAACTAGAAACTAGACACACATGCAAATAATGTAGCAGAAGACAAAATTTGAATAGTGTTAGGAAAATTAATATATTTTTGTATTAAAAGCATGCCCATCCAGACACTCAAATGTATGAGACAACAGACACTTAGTCTAAATAATATAAAAGACCTAGTAGAAGAGGGCTGAAGCTTAATAAAGAAAAAAATGTAGCTGAGAATCTCTCCAAAGTGTGTACTGGTTTACACTAATAAAACATAGTCAAAACTGTTGCCTTTTTATTATGAAATATTAAATGCCACTATGCTCAAACACATAGGGAGAATTTGGCGTTTCCAAGATAAAAATCTGAATGTAGTTTAAATATATTGTAAGCCCTGTAATTTAAAGATGATCAGTATTGTATGAAAGTGACCAGATACAATTTATTGCTCCTACTAAAAAAAAAAAAAAAAAAAAAGTCTGAACATGCTCCACAAAGAATCAGGGGCTTTTTTATATTGCATTTGACCAAAGTTTAATAGATCAAGAGACTAGAAATACCTATCGTCCATTTAATCTGATAAAATACCTTATCTGATCTGAGACAAATATACGTACACCAAGGTCCAGAGTTAACACTAAATTTGGGACCTTAAAGAAAATAGTGAAGCTATTCTGAAAGTGTGCCTCACACAATATCATCTTCAAATCTCAGAACGCGGAGTGCTTTACTGAACCAGCCATTTTGCTGTTAACTGTCTGCAAGAGATAACAATCACCTTTTCCTGTATGGCGAACATTAAACAACAAGTGAATTTCTTGTAATTGTGTTAATGTTTTAACAGAATTTAATTGACCCAAGTAAAAGAATAAGTTGTCTTGAAAATGAATACTTTCAGAAAATGTATTTCATATAATCAGAATGATTTTGAACTATAAATAATACCAGAACACTTATTAGGAGTCACTCAAATTTAGCTTTGAGAGGAAAATGAAATATTCTCTTCAGAACTGGTAGTGCAGGGTCATGATGCCAGAGATGGGATGTAGCTTCTTCCTGAGCATGTGACAGGATGTAGCCATTTGCACCAATATCTAGGTCTGTGAGCCCTAGAAAAACAGGGTTTGAATCTAGAAAAATGTGGAAACCATTGCTTTTAGGGAACAGTCATTTTTACATTGTTTCTAACCAAGAACTGTAAGTTAGAGCAGGATTGGTCCCTTATTTCTTGCATTGGTATAGATAAAATTAAACAGTTTTTCTTTTCAAAGTAAATCCTTTTCTTAGAATTTCAGAATCCAGTCATTTATGTTTCCATTGAGAGTAAATTTGTCATGGGATAAAGGTTTAATCCCCCATACACTGTGCATTTTAATCAGTTTAATCTTTGCCTGAGAACAGACATTTCACAATCAATGGATTTTAATAACCTTTGGGGGAGAATTGCATTAAAAGCAAGTAGTAATACTTTTCTGGTTTCCCTCTTGGTTACTGTCATTTTTCTATTTTGTTATTAAGAATCTTAGCATGAGACCTAGATCTTTGGGCATTCATTTTCTCTTGATGATTTTTCCTCATATGAAGTTCTAATCCTCTGTTTGTAACAACATAATCATTTCCACAGCAGCTAATTGCAATATTTGTAACCACTGATTAGAACTACAGGTGGGGATGTGTAGTCAGGATCCACTGAATTAAAAGCGAAACAAGGTCCAGACAAGCCAAAATGCATGACAGAGAATGGAAACATTTTAACATTGTGTTTCCAAAGCAACTACTTCTTTTTTTTTTTTTTTTTTTTTTTTTTTCAAAAATCATTGTATGAAAAGCATTCTCTGCCAGCGGAGGACTTCTTTAGACAGAGCCTCTTGGTAACTTTTTGTGATTTCTTTACAGGAATGGTGTGTAGGGTGATTGGTGTAGATTGTGGGGTTTTTTACTGGAGCCACAGAAAAAGAAATTATCTGCAAACCAATGTTTCTGTCAGTCTGAGGTCCCTTCCTGAATGATTATAAACGAGAGCAAAGTACCAAATTCTGCTTTTATCAGCTACTATATGTTTGCTTAGAGAGACAGTGAAAGAAGGAAATATCAAATAGTTTTACTGAATCCCTGAAGAAGGAGTTATTAATTTATAATGTGCCCTACACGGGATGCGCACTGTGGCAGTGTCTCAGCACCAGTGCAGAAAGCAGCTATAACTCACTTGTATTTCCCGCCTTCTTGCCCTCCATGCTGGTATGCTTTAATTATCCTTCCACACCTAGCCAGGCAACCCTGAGGTGGATTAAGAAGAAATGATAACAAAGCTCAGTCATCCCATTATCCAGATTCATAACTCAGACATATAGAAGCTGCTTTTCAAGTTTTTCCTAGAGCTGCAGTTGCAGCACTTTTTTAGGTGTTTTATGCATTGTAGCCTGGATCTTTTTAATCAGAAGTGAATGGGATAATTACAAGAAAAAGTGTTTCAGAGCAACTGATCGGTAGCTGGCATTTTAGCCCTGAGTGTGAGAGTGGACTTTCAGTGCATCTGGGAAGCTCTTCCTCCCTGCAGTGCATTTTCTTCCTTTAGATTGCATACAGGCTGCTATACCCAGCAGGAAAATTAAAAAGGGCTGTGACAGTCTATCCCCAGGTGAAAAATAGAGTGCAGACACCAGAACAGCTAGACCTGGCTCAGAAAAAGCAAAACTATGCTTTTACTCATTCTTTGTCTTGAGTGTAATTCAGAGTATATTTCTTGGAGGACTGAAAATGCTTATTCAGACCTTTGTTGCAAATATCAGACAGAGAGGAGCTTTAATACAAGGTTTTGTGCTATGGAAGAGTAGAAAATTTATTATTAACTAGTATTTTTTTCTGGCTTACCACTTTCAGCTAGCAAATAATGGTCTGTGTTTAGAATTTTTTATTAAATCCAATCTGGAAAATATGAACAGGCTCATAATAAAGCAAACTGGAAAATGACAAATTTTTTCCCTCCAACTTTTGTTTAAGTGGCCCTTACACCTAAGAAAATCACCTCAAAGTCAATATTATTGATTATATTTCAAAGCCCATTAGGAGGACAGTTTGAAGTGAAGTGGCAGGTTATCAGACTTTCTTTTAGATTGTGTTTGTCAGTACTGTATTTTAAGACATATTTTTTAACAACATGATTTTGAAGGTTCATTTGCCACAACTTTGAAGACTTCAATCATTGATGAAATATTTGGTTTTTTTATGATGTAAATAAATTGGTTCTGCTCCAGGCCCATAAATACAGAAATCTGGATATGTATTGTAAATATTTTTTATGTCAATATGCATGTACCTGTATGCAAATCAATTCAGATAAGTCCATGATCTGTTTTTGTGTTCACTTCCAGTGTATATTCATGGAGTGACTGGAATCGTCAATCAAAACTCTGTTTATTAAACAGAATTTTAATCTCAATTATAGAATCTTTAGAAATTACTTGAATTTATTTTTCCACTTATATGGACAAGAATTTTCCTCTAATAGGAGTTGCAGATGTGTCTGATGGAAGAAGTACTCTTCAAGAGAATGGGAAAAAAGTGAATATTTGTTATATAAAAAGAAGTAATTTGAAACTGTAATTGTGAAGGAACTGAAATTGGCTTTGCTCCATAACAGATTAAACCAACTGTGGGTAACCAAATGTAAGAGGAAAATAACCTGAAACCACTCAAAATTGCTGCAGACAAAGGCATGGACTAAGTGCTTCATTTTTTTACTTTCTGCTTGTTGAAGAATCGTTGTAAGTAATATTGAGATTACTGTTCTGTAAGCCTGTGGTAGACCTCACAGAAGAATAAATTAAGTAAAATAATTTGCTGAGGAAGATGGTAGCATGTACTTTTGCTGAAAATTAGAGAACTTCCCATCACTCTTCTATCCTGGTCACAGTGAGATGCCTGCCTGCAGACACAATGGTCTGCCACAGCATGGACTTGCTAGCAAGTTGCTTTATGCCTTGTTCCTGCCTGGCCTAATTCTACCTTTCTTTAGGTGTTCCAGAGAGTCTCACAGGGGGACAGGGAGTCCATGGGCATGGTCATTTCTCCAGCTCCACTCCCCGAATCCCACTCCGTTTATCTTGCCAAACAATGTTGTCCTTTAGACTTCAGCCTTTTATTACGGTTACCCAATTATTTTTTTTCCCTCGTTTAAACTCTTTCTGAAAGAAAACCTTTTTAATTGTGGAGACCCCCACTCCTGCAGCTTCACAGCCCTAAAACAACGGAGATCTATTAGTTTATACTGTGTGATCACCTGAAAATAAAGCTGATGGGATATCATAGATGAGTCCCCAGTAGAAACTGCTCTACCTAGAATCCTCAAGGGATATCTCCTTTGTGATCCCCTGGTGACTTTTAAAACTTACCAAGGACACACTGAACATCTGCTGGTTGCCCTAAAAGTATTGTGTTGTGTTTGTGGTCTTTATTTCTTCAGTCCACTGAACTGCAACAGCCAGCTGCTGAAGTAAGTGCATGAAATTTTTTGTCTTTCAGCCTGAGCAGAATATTTAGGACAGACAGCAGTGATAGGAACTTGTGCTTGCTGCTACAAGGATGAGATTTGTGTTATTCACTTGTAAAATGCTACTGCTGTCAAGGATGAGCAGTGCTGTATTTGTTCATCCAGTCTGGAAGAAGTGAGAATCCCAGTTCCTTTAATGCTTCTGGCCAGTTCTCTCCCAGCAGTTCACTGTCCATTCAACCTCTTCTCTGACAGAATTGCACTCTCCCCTTACTTTGATTTCTGCTGCTTACAAACAGAGGGGACAGTAGAGACCTGCATGTTTCAGGTGACCTGCTGCATGCCGAAATAAGCAGAGTTCATTACCACAATACCATATACTGAAGGGTTCATACCTGAAAGCTTCTGAGGCAATGCTTGAATGTGATACTACAGTTACAGTTGTTCACAAGCAATTCAAAGACAAAGTTCAACTTTCAATTTGCTTGCAGTGAAACCTTTGACCAGCTAAGTCCCAAGAGCAGATGATAAATATATAGAAGTCTATGAAAATACAAGATAGCCCATGTTTAGTTCTGAGTTCTTAATAGGTATTTCCTATGCTTTGAAATATAGTGCTGGGAAATGTACTGTTTCCTATTAGTCTAAATAATAGTTAGATGTTTGGTTACATCTCTAATTTAACCTAAATGCTAATTTAACCTAATGCTATTGCTAAATGCTTTCAGGGATTAAAAGTATATTTTAGGGGAAAAAAATCTGAATATATATATATGTCTGGCTATATTTTATATTAAAGAAAGTGCAGTTATTTCTGTCATTCCTCCAAATGATCTACGAACAGAAAGATTTAATTTATTGGACAGATTATATTATTGGGCACGTTTAATTTGCTTGACTACATGTAGATAAAATGTCAAGGCAGGGTAGATATAAAAGCATCTAGACTGAGATTATTCAGTTGTTCACAATGTTCTTGAGACAATCCATCATACTGGACAATTCATTCAGCTCATAAAAGAGGTAATGTTCTGATGAAATCTGAGCAGATTGTTGCTAACAATTTTTTTAACTAACAAATTCAATACGTTTGGATCAACAATTGCCTGCGGAAAGATTCTTGAATTTACCAGCTTGATTTTACTCAGAGGTTTCCCCCCATTCTTTTTCTGCCCTCTTCTACTGCAATTATACTGTGGGGAAAAGGTAATGATTATTTTACGACCACGTAAAGTTGAACCTTTATGTGTTACAGTTTTTCATATATAAAATCTGAGTTTAATTTTTTTATTATTTTAGTTTCCTTTATAAAAAGATATATGACTGGGGACATCAAGGAACAGAAAGTGCAATTCAAATTGTTAGCACCTACCTGGACTACAAGGATTTTATATCACACATCATTTCTAAAACCAGTAAGTTGGTGCTGGATTTTTATGGCTGGGTTCCAGTCTTCAAACTAATTTTCTTTTTAGCTCCTTCACAATCTATTCATGTAGGGGAAGTCAAAGCTCTGCTTTTCTTATAGCCCTATTTTAGGCTTCCAAATTAGGGAGGTGTGGAAAAAGGATCCCCAGACATGGAAAATAATATGTACAGTTTATGACAACTCTGGTGTGAGTATTTGAATACACAAGATAAAAAGTGATTCTCAGCTTAAGTGGAGACATGCAGAATTTCTTAGCAACCACAAAAGGAATAAACAAAGTGGAAGAAAACATTTTTGCAAATTTGAGCCAATGTTAGAACATATCATATAGCATTCATTCTCCTGTGCTTGAGACATTAAGTAAGAAACTGAAGAAGAAAATGCATTAAGAGTATTTTTATTCAAGAGAACAGTGCTGTTTCTTTGTAATTTTTTTCCCCAAAAATCTTGCTAAGAGGAAACTAGCCGATCTTTTCTGTTTCTTCTCATTTCAAGTTTTAATCAGGATTCTGTATCCTTGTTAGATTTCTTCTGGAACTGCTTGTTACAGAGGGTTTCACTTCTACTCTATCTCAGAACTGTGTATACTTTTCTTTCTAATTTGCCTAATGTCATTTCAGGCATGTTTGCATTTCACTCTACTTTCCTTCAGCATATTTGCCATGCGCTCTGGTTTTCTGTGTTGGCTTTTAAATATGTTTGTCCAAGTGATTATGTGATAGACATTTATTCTTCCTCTTAATTATTGTAATTTCTTTGTGTGTGTGTGTTTGTGTGTATTAAATGGTGCTTTGAAAAAGTTTAGTATCTGTTCATTTATGAACACTAGAGAGAGCTTCCATGTTCAGTATGAAAGAAGCTGCTAGAGAGAAAGAAACAAATACAGCTAAACAAGTGTGGATAAATAAATGTGAAAGATTTCTTGAGCTTTAGAATTTGGAGAAATGAAATTTCTTCTGGAATTTAATTGCAGCTGTATGCATGCATACATCTAGGGGCAGATTTTCTTTTTTTAGCCTAACTCATTCTAAGCACTAAGGGGAAGCTAAGAGCAAGTGGAAAAGAAAGAAAAGACCAAATATTTGTTCTCGATATTGCAGCAAAGGAAGAAAGAAAGAGCACAGTTGCAGAGAAGGGGCCAGAAAAAGGATGGATATGCATAAAAGTGTGTACTTTACAACTGAAAGAGATATGTAAGGACTGTATTAAAAATAAAAACAAAATTAATGAATTAGAAACCTAGAGGTGAACAATGATTGGGAGGTATTACAAAATGAGGAGCCTACTCCTTTCACTTAACTGAAAAATAAGAGGAAGAATTTCACCAAGCCAACTTTTTAATTTCTGTAGAAGATTACTACACTGTTTTATCTGGGATTGTGAGAGAAGGTACATTTTATATTCCCTTTATAGTTTGGCAGGGAGCTGACACTTTGTTATTTACATGCGTTATGTGGTTATGTTTCATTACACAGTATAATAATATGACACAGCTAAATGACAAAGTCCCCAGTGAACATTTTCAGCGGTACACATCCCAGGACTGCAGTGAACACGCTAAATTACAAATTCATGGACTGATGAAAATGGCCGTTCAGCAATATAGGAATAGCTCATCTTAGGAGACAGTGTGTTCTGTTGAAAGGGCATGGGCAATAGGATAGTGTTTTATTTATTTATTTACATAAGGGCTGAGTATAGAGGCCCTCAAGGAAAGAGTATGCAAATTTATTTAAAGCACAAGTCAGAGGAAGCTTGTAGCTGTAAAGAGTTATCCAGTGTGGAAAAAATCCTACAGACTTCAATGATGTTTTCACCACTATTTTCTACAGTTACTGAATAAAGGGCAAAGGTGCTCACAGATTAATTGTAAATTAAAGGCAAGGCTTAGTGATGAAATACTGAGATATTCTCAGCAACTGATTGCTCAAAAAGCTCAGTCAATTAAAAATGACAGCCTACACATGAGTCTTGAACTTGATCCCTCTCTCTCTACCTATGATCCTCTCATGCCCATAATGTTTGCATGATGTCTTGCCATTTTATTTTTTGGCATAGGAAATGTCTCTTTTATTCCTGACTTTTGCTAAGAACTGTAAAATAAATGTGGTTGATGAAACTATGAGGAAAAACTAAAGGCATTATGTACTCTTTTTTTTCTTTTGTTTCTTTTACCTGAAACAAGAGAAGGCTTAAGGAATGAGGTGGGGGTGGGGGTAGGGTGGAACCATCAGCTAGAGAAGAAAATGAGAAAAAAAAATCTCAGGTCTTTTATTTAAAATACATTTTGTTTTAAGGCTTCTAATTACTATTTCCCATCCTGAGAGTAGTAGGCCAGGTTGGATGGGACTCTCAGCAACTGGGACTAGTGAAAGGTGTCTCTGACCACAGCAGAGAGTTTGGAACTAGGTGATCTTCAAGGTCCCTTCCAAGTCAAGCCATTCAATTATTCAATTTTATGATTCTATTAATATAAAACTACTACTAATTCCATAAGATTATTCTATAAAAAGTTTAACATCTAGCTTTCCCACAACAGTAGGTTTTGGATTTTCTCTTCTCTACAAACTGTGTTCTTTGAATTCTCTACTAGATACTGAAGGTATCTTTTCCAGTCAAGGATCATCTGTCAGTCCCTTGCTCTGTAAGATTTTCAAGCTGGTGACTCCCTTGAAACTACATGATCCCAAATTATACATGCACATCCTTGGGCTAACATCTTCATGACTCGCAGTTACAATAGAAGAAGAACAAATTATTCTAGAATGTTACAATGAAGGTAGTAAAGTGCAGGTTGTTGAAAATTATGAAGTGAAAGTGATAAGATTTTTTTTTTTCAGAAAAGAGAATCAAGAAAATTTTTCTTTTACACAAATTCTTTAGGATTATATAAAGACAGAAGATTGCAGAGCTGCAAAGATATGTGTTTAGACAAAAATAACTTAATTGCTCTAGGTTAACTGAGAGCTGGCTTAAGACTCTAAGAAGTTATAAAAATGCCATACTAACAGGAGAGTGTATGCAGTAAAACACACTGTACCTCTAAGATCAGGAAAGTTATATTCTGCATGCAGAATGTCTTAGCAGAACAAGAGCGGTCTGGATGGAAATATATAATAGAGTAGGTACAAACTGCATTATAAGGAAATGGATAAAAATGAGTATACCAGTATGAAAAGAGACAGGTCAGGAAATGTTTGTATGCATAACAGGGGCATGCCATTAATCATGAAAACTTCAATTACCCTGGCATAGGCCAGAATAAAAATCATGAAATTACTATGGAGAGGTAAAATTGGGGTAAAATGGAGTTGTTCCTTTTCAAATCTGCTGAGCAATCAAGAAGGCCAAACATGTCTTAGGTGCATCGCTAAGGAAAAAAAAGTATGTGATCAGTGAGAAAAAAGTTGGTGAAGATTTGATTCTTGTGATTGTAGAGTTACAGCATCAAATTCTAGTCACTCAAGAGAATATTCATTAGTCTGGAAGAGTAAAAATATTGGGCTTTAAAAAGGCAGAGTATGAAGAATATGAAATATATTGAGAATAGTGCACAGAATATTTAAAAACATGCTAAGTCTATGTAGCAGAAAGGGAAGCTACCTATGGAAAAAAAAAAGAAATTATAAAAATCTAGCATTTTACAATTTTGCAAAATTAAAAACAATACCTGGGAGGATCCCTGGATGGTGTAGATATAACTTGATTTCCTTGGCCCATTTATACCAGCTAGAGATGGTAAAATGTTTAAAGTAAGATTAAGGTAAGAAGAAAATCAGATAAAAAGGAGATTTATAAGCCAAATGTGTTACACAGAGAGGATTATACTAGAAAAAAGGTGAGAGAAGAAAGAAATTAGAATAGCTACAATGAAATACACATACCTTTAAAGCAATTTCACTAACAGAAAAAAGTGGGTTTTTTATAAATACATAAACAAGGTATTTTTTCTGCTTATGATTCCTGCTGGTTGTATATATAGTTCCAGCATGAGTTAAAAAGCTCAGATTATAATAAACTACAAGTAGTCAATTTAAAACAATGTCTTAATATAAAATATTTTAGACAGAAAACATTGTATTAGTTTTTATTCCCTGTGTGCTGACTAAAACAACAACAAAAAGCTGGTTGAAGTGAATGCAATGTGTCTTACAGTACACAAATATCAAGAGCTGTAGGAGGTATTTAAGCTATTTAAAGAATTTCATGGAATTTAAAAGCCATTCTCTGTGAGTCATTCTGTCTTTACAAACTCACAAATTATTTTTTTAGAGGCTGACAAGCTGAAAAATTCCATCATAAAACCAACATATTAATGTTTCTGTGGTATTTTGTAGAAAAGCTAAGAAAAGTTTCCATAATGAGAATAGCATACACCTTAGCACAGAGCTACGCTCAAAGCCAGATAGTGAATACCTTACTGTAATATAGAGCTCTATGCTATGAGAAAACTGCTGAGAATGTGGGTGAAAAATAAAGCAACAACTAAACATTCACTTCCTTTGAAAAGATAAAATTGTTTGTAAGGTAAAAGCAAAAAAGAAAAAGCTGGGGTTTATATTGTATGGTTACAAAGAAACCTGAGAGTATCAGTCAGTTCCACTAGAAACTAACACTTTGTCATAACCTAAATGAGAAAGCTTCAAGGCTGACTGAAACACAACTGTGTCTCACAAACGTTTTAAGCAAAAGTATTCAGGACATTGTGACATAAAATAAGAAAATAACAACATTCTAAAAGAGAGGTTATTGGAAAAAAAATCTGTTTATTGTTATATACAGTTGTGAAACAGCTTGAAATTGTCCACATCAGGTCTAATAATAAATTTGTAAATTGAAAGCTGTTAGGAGGTTGAAAGTCTATACATTTTGTAGCCTAAGTAAGGGCACTTCTTAAATGTCCTGATGGGACTGTTTTTGCCAGATTGTATCCAGTGAAGGAATCATTTCTGGATGACATTACATTAGTACAGCTAACACTGAAGAGGTAACAGGAAACTGTTGGGATGGAAGGACAGCGCTGCTTTCTTCTTTTTTTGAAGTAGGGGTCGTGTACCACAAGAACGAGAGTAGAGTGGGAAAGGAGTTATCTTCTGTGGAGGACAGAGAAATCCACTTGGCAGACTTTCCGGACACTGAGAAGCAGTATGTTTCTGTCTAAGCTTTCAGCAGAGTGAGGTGCCATGCCATGTCATGTACTGCATTCTTATCTGCTCTCCCCTTTATTGTTCTCTCACCATTTTACTCTGCTCACAAATTTTCCCATTGGTGCAATGACTATAAGCTGTACTACATAAATAGGTGAAACATTCAAAAATATGACGAATTCAAAAAAATCCCTTTCAGAAATGAAACTAAAGTCTCAAATGTCAAAATATATTCCTCCTCAGCACTGGAAAGCCTAAGATATTATGTAGTTGCTGCCTGCTTCTAACAGATATTCTGCCTGTAGACAGGATGGGGAGCATGTACTGGGACATGCTGAAGCCTCTGTCCCATGTCACTTGAGCAGAGGCCCTGGATGGAGTATGTTCTAGTGCTCTGTTTCCTTCCCCAAGAAACAAAGCCACATTTTGGGTGCAAAGCAGCTGGTGCCCACCTGTTTTGTATTCTGCCAGTGATGGAAGTGGGGGTGGGATCTACACTTATGGTGGCCTGACACTTATGTACAGACATGAATTCCTGCTTGCCTAAGGAAAATTCAGTGTTTCTATTTTTAGATTTAAATTATTTACATAGAGGCTTTCTACTTTTTGATTTATGCAGTGTGCTTTGTATCAAAACAGATTATAAAAGTATTTCAGGGGAAAAGATACATAAGTCTTTGTATGGAGTGCAGCTGTCCATCCGCTGGCAATGGGCACTGCAGGGTGCCCTCTGTGCTGAAAGACCAGGGCTATCCTGTGCTGAACATGATCAGTTACAGCTGGTTCCAAGAGACTCACCACAGGGCATGGCTGAGCCTTGCAGCCAAGGTGGTGGTGATTCTGGGAAAATCACAGGATCACAGAATGAAGTGGGTTGGAAAAGACTTCTGAGATCACTGAGTCCAACCTTTGAACCAATATCATGTTATCTACTAGACCATGGCACTGAGTGCCACATTCAGTCTCTTCCTAAACACTTCCAGGGATAGTGAATCCACCATGTCCCTGGACAGCCCATTCCAATGTCCAATCACTCTGTAAAGAACTTCTTCCTAATGTCTAACTTAAACCTCCCATGTTACTGCTTAAGACTCTGTCCTCTTGTCCTATTGCTCGTTGTCTAGCAATACCCACCGGGCTACAACCTCCTTTCAGGCAGTTGTAGAGAGTGATAAGGTGTCCCTTGAGCCTCCTCTTCTCAAGTCCAGCTCCCTCAGTCATTCATCATAGGACTTGTGTTCCAGTGCTTCATTGCCCTTCTTTAGATATACTCCAGCACCTCAACATCCTTCGTAAATTGAGGGGCCCAGAACTGGACATAGTACTTGAGGTGCAGCCTCACCAGTACTGAGTACAGGGGAACAATCACTGCCCTGGTCCTGCTGGCCACACTGTTCCTGATACAGGCCAGGATGCCATTGGCCTTCTTGGCCACCTGGGAACACTGCTGGCTCATGTTCAGCCTGCTGTCAATCAGAACGCCCAAGTCCCTTTCTGCCTGGCCACCCTCCAGCCACTCTGTCCCCAGCCTGTAGCCCTGCAGGGGGTTGTTGTGGCCAAAGTGTAGGACCCGGCACTTGGTCTTGTTGGATCCCATACCAGGTCCCTCTGCAGAGCCACCCTACCCTCCAACAGGTCAACACTGCCCCCCAGCTGAGTGTCATCTGCAAATTTGTTAGTGGTAGACTCAACCCCTTCATCCAGATCATTAATAAAGATATTAAACAAAACTGGGCCCAACACCAACCTCTAGGGCACACCACTGGTGACCTGCTGTCAACTGCATGCAGCCTGTAGAGAGTGATAAGGTGTCCCTTGAGCCTCCTCTTCTCAAGTCCAGCTCCCTCAGTCATTCATCATAGGACTTGTGTTCCAGTGCTTCATTGCCCTTCTTTAGATATACTCCAGCACCTCAACATCCTTCGTAAATTGAGGGGCCCAGAACTGGACATAGTACTTGAGGTGCAGCCTCACCAGTACTGAGTACAGGGGAACAATCACTGCCCTGGTCCTGCTGGCCACACTGTTCCTGATACAGGCCAGGATGCCATTGGCCTTCTTGGCCACCTGGGAACACTGCTGGCTCATGTTCAGCCTGCTGTCAATCAGAACGCCCAAGTCCCTTTCTGCCTGGCCACCCTCCAGCCACTCTGTCCCCAGCCTGTAGCCCTGCAGGGGGTTGTTGTGGCCAAAGTGTAGGACCCGGCACTTGGTCTTGTTGGATCCCATACCAGGTCCCTCTGCAGAGCCACCCTACCCTCCAACAGGTCAACACTGCCCCCCAGCTGAGTGTCATCTGCAAATTTGTTAGTGGTAGACTCAACCCCTTCATCCAGATCATTAATAAAGATATTAAACAAAACTGGGCCCAACACCAACCTCTAGGGCACACCACTGGTGACCTGCTGTCAACTGCATGCAGCCCCGTTCACCAGCACTCTCTGGGCCTGGCCATCCAGACAGTTCCTAATCTAGCAGATTGCACCTGTCCAAGCCATTTTCAAAGGCTGCCAGGATTTCCAGGAGTATGACATGGGAGACAGTGTCAAAAGCTTTGCTGAAGTCCAGGTATACTACATCCACAGTGTACGCCACATCCACCAGGTGGGTCACCTGGTCAATAAAAAGAGATCAGATTGGTCAGGCCAGGACCTGTCCCTCCTAAATCCATGTTGGCTGGGCCTGGTTCCCCAGCCATCCTGTAGATANGCCCAAGTCCCTTTCTGCCTGGCCACCCTCCAGCCACTCTGTCCCCAGCCTGTAGCCCTGCAGGGGGTTGTTGTGGCCAAAGTGTAGGACCCGGCACTTGGTCTTGTTGGATCCCATACCAGGTCCCTCTGCAGAGCCACCCTACCCTCCAACAGGTCAACACTGCCCCCCAGCTGAGTGTCATCTGCAAATTTGTTAGTGGTAGACTCAACCCCTTCATCCAGATCATTAATAAAGATATTAAACAAAACTGGGCCCAACACCAACCTCTAGGGCACACCACTGGTGACCTGCTGTCAACTGCATGCAGCCCCGTTCACCAGCACTCTCTGGGCCTGGCCATCCAGACAGTTCCTAATCTAGCAGATTGCACCTGTCCAAGCCATTTTCAAAGGCTGCCAGGATTTCCAGGAGTATGACATGGGAGACAGTGTCAAAAGCTTTGCTGAAGTCCAGGTATACTACATCCACAGTGTACGCCACATCCACCAGGTGGGTCACCTGGTCAATAAAAAGAGATCAGATTGGTCAGGCCAGGACCTGTCCCTCCTAAATCCATGTTGGCTGGGCCTGGTTCCCCAGCCATCCTGTAGATACTGTGTGATTGCACTCAAGATGATCTGTTCCATAACCTTGTCAGACAGTGAGGTCAGGCTGATGGGCCGTAGTTGCCCAGATCTTCTTTCTGGCCCTTCTTGTGGATGGGCATCACATTGGCCAACTTCCAGTCATCCAGGACCTTCCCAGTCAGCCAGGACTGTTGATAAATGATGGAGAGTGGCTTGGCAAGCTCCTCTGTCAGTTCTCTCATCACCCTAGGATGGATCCCATGTGAACCCATAGACTTGTCAGGATCCAAGTGGCTCAACAGATCACTAACTGCTTCCTCCTGAATTACAGGGTGCTATTCAGCTCACTATCCCTGTGTGCCAGCTCAGGAGGCCAGTTGTCCTGGGAGACAACCTGTCTTATTGTTAAAAACCAAGGGAAAGGAGGTGTTAAGTACCTCAACCTTTGCCTCATCTTTGCATTCCTCCCCATGTTGAACAAAGAATGGAGTTTTTTCTTTTGCTATTGATGTACTTATAATAACATTTTTTGTTATCCTTAGCAGAAGTGGCCAGATTAAGTTCAAACTGTGTTTTTGCCTCTCTGATTTTCTTTCTACATGACCTAAAGACATTCTTAAACACTTCATGAGTTGCCTGCCCTTTTTTCCAAAGGTGATAAACTCTTTTTTCTCCTAAGTTTCTGCAAAAGCTCCCTGTCCAGCCCGGCTGGTCATCTTCCCCGCCAGCTCACCTTCCTGTACATTGGGACGGCGTACTCCTGTACCTTCCAGATTTGTACCTAAATGTACCTAAGAAAGGCAAAGAATGGCACGGAGACAGAGGACAAGGAAGAAAAGCAGTGTAAACACAAAGGTCATAGAAGAAGGAGGAGGAGCAGGTGTTTCAGGTTCCACAGCAGATATCCCCACTGCAGCCCATGGACAAGACCATACCAGTCAACACTGGTGGAACTGCAGCCTGTGAAGATGCTATGCTGGAGCAGAGGGAAAGTATGAGAAGGGAGAAACAGCAGAGAGACCAACAACCATTACATACTGACTGTGGAGTCTCCTGTCCCCCATCTTTCCTCTGCTGCTGGGGGCAGGGGAAGGATACAGGAGTGAAAGAGTATATTTTAACCTGGGAAAGGCAGGAGGAGAGACATTAACATTTGTCTTCATTTCTCACTATGTGCATCTGGTTTAATTGAATATAAATTAACAGTAATTGTCCTTACATCAAGTCTGTTTTGCTCACAGTAGTAATTAGCAAGTGCTCTCACTGTCTTGACCCATGAGCTTTCTTTTTCTCCTTTTGTCTTGCTGAAGAAAGTGAGTGACTGAGCAGCTCAGAGGGAGTTGGCCCGTTAGCCAAGGCTAACCACTGTGAATTTGAAAAGCTAAACGAGAAAATGCAAGCTAAAATTCAGAATGAGAGAGAAATAGTAGCTAATCACACACACAGATATTGAAGACAGAATTTCCCACACAAACATAGGGTTTTCTAGATTCACCCTGACCTACTAGGCAATTGGCAGTCCTATTACCAAGGTCTGCAAATTGACTTGGAGGAGAAAAGGAGGAAAGGGTCTTCTGCCATTCCATCAGCAACTCCTTTCTGCTCTCCAGGAAAAGGTGGAAGGAACAGGGCATGTTCTTGTTCCATGAATACTTTCCAACTGTGATGATCACTTTATGCTTCTGTTCAACACCATAGTATGGTAAATTTTCTGTAAAAACTCTTCCATGTCAGGTGGAAGAGAACCATATAAACATTCAAATATAGATGAAATAATTCCTATCTTATTTAGATCAATTTTATTCTCAGTTACTATTTTCTAATAATGTTTCATACAAAAGTTTCCAGTAAAAAATTAAAACAGTCAAAATTAAGACCCTAAAAATTTGCACTCTTCATAAACTTTCACAATAAAAATAATGCCTTGACAGATCTAGAAAGGTCTAGAAGAGAAATGTTGTAACTTATATATACTTACAGTTCAAACTGAAAATTCAGAAATATTGGTAATCAGATAACATAATAACCTTGATAAAAAGGATTTTCAAACACTTTTCCTTTTAATCTGACAATTTACACAGTGTCATAAAGTGTCATAATTGAGTGTCATAGAAAGTGTCTGAATTAGGCTAACCTATGTGTGTGCATGCAATACATAGAGAAAAAAACCTCAGGCACAGAGCAATGTTATAAAAAGAGAAAGCTGGGCATACACACAAGTGTACACATACAATACAATATTCCTATATCCATGTTTACTTTCAAGAGGTATTTTTCTGAAAAATAAATTACACCAGTAGGTGAAAAGCCTACAAGGGAATCAGACAGATGAACAGTGCTGCAGAATTCTGTCTCCTGTACAAAGGGAAAGTATACATCATAGTTACTGTCACAACTGACTTTTAAAGAATCAAGAGCAAGTGCAACTGCTGGGCTTAAAAAAGAGTAATAACAAGTCACTTAATGACACTGCAGCTTGTAAGCTGCTGTGAGGTTAGGTTGGTGGACAGAAAAAGAGCTAGCATATCATCCATAAATCATTGAACCTAGGCAGAGATACAGTTCCTTGGATTTTCAATCAACCAGGAAATCAACAAGAATTTTGAGTAGTACAAACGAGAAATACTGCACAAAGGCAGTCACAGAATCCCAAGTTTCTACAAGACAGATTGATAGAGCATCTTCATCTTCAAAGTGCCAGTTTGTATTTAAACTAGGAAACTCATTAGCTGCCTTTTAAGTATCAGTTCCATTGCATATGTTATGTAGGTTAAATACCTTTTCCACATTCTGGATTTATACCTGCATCAAATTACCTTTTTCTGTAATGTCATTGAATATGGTAGGAGAGGAGACCAGAATGTTGAGTAGGTTTTACAATCATTTTGGTCTTCCTTACAGGCTCTCAGTAAATACAGACAAAAATAATTAGGAGGGTACAAATTCAAAAGATATGTAGAACCAGCAATGCAACAGACCCTTTCAACAGGGGTTTAAAGGCTTAATTTAACAGATACAAATTTTTAACAAGCAGATGCTCAAAGAAACTTTCCAGCAGCTACCAGTACACTAAAGATATTGCACTTATGTGTTCTAAATCTGTAGGAAATTTCAGTCATATTCAAAAAACCCACCCAAAAAACAGGTCAGCAAAATACAGTTCTATTTTTTAAAAGGTTTTCCATCAAGTCTAGAACTTGGAAAAATTTTGTTCTGTCCAGCTCCCTGTAAACAAAATGTCATTCAGTGCTACCCTCAGAGCCTCGTGTTTGTATTTCACAATATCTCCTTGTACCTCATGTGTACAGAATAAATCACTGTCTAAAGTTTTACGTCTCTAACATTCCTACTTCAGACTGTAATAGGTAGGTTGAGTTGGTCTTTCTGGAACTGAAGAAATCCTTCAGCTTTTGTTTTCCTTTTGTTTCAGGCAGCTAGCTAATAGAACACAGTTTTTTTTAATCTTTGTATGTCTTGCTTTCAACTTGGATTTTATTTATGCTTCATGCAGACCACATGGCAGCAAAAGAAGATATAGTAATTATCAGAGAATGTTCCATAAAGAAGAATAGATGGGAAAAAGAAACAGTTGCAAGTAGTGAAGTGTCTTTACAGATTGTTCCCTGTACAACAGGAAGATATATCTCTAACTTATCAAGGAAACTATTCCCTACTGAACAAATCCTAGGCTTCTTAAATTGGCAAAACTCTTGTTGATTTCTAGGTAAAGAGAATCCTCTTGGATAAAGACTTCAGGATATGGCCCTATGTGAACTATCCAGGACCTGAATATTAAATAAGGCTTAAAACCTGATGGATTTTTTTGTACTTAAGCCTGTATTTCCAATGTGCATTTATATATTCAATTTTTTGTATTCAGTAATTGTACTTTGGTAGATATATAAGCTGCACAGTAGCTGCTTCATGGGTAATGTGATCCTTCTTTCACTTGTCCTGAAATACATACAGAAATCTGAATTTTATGTGTGGTGCACAGTGCCCATCCCATTCCATGTGTTATACTTCAAAAGAGTATGTAATTTTTATGGCTTTTCTGCAAAGCCTTTTTCTCCAACCCTGACACAAAACATAATTTTACCACAGCTTTAAGCATGTATGAAGAACTGGACAACTGAGGCCACATGCTACATGCCCTGAAGTGGAAAGCAGTGAAAAAAAGTGCAAGGAAAAATACACTCTGGCAGCAGGTAAGTATTTTTGCTTTAAAATTGTATTTTTTTAAACTTAAGTCAAGGCAAAGTAAAATTAAGCTAACACAAACTGAAAGTATTTTTTGTTTTGTGTTGTGTACTTTTCACCCACATTTCCCCAATACTCATATGTTGTTTTCTTATTTTCTCTTTTCCAGAAGCATATACTTTGAAAATTATGACGTGCAAATTGTAAATGAGTGACTGTATCTTAAACCAGAGGTACAGCAAGAGACAGTAAAAAGCCAATTCCTTAGCTAAACCGAATTCAAACTTTGCTTCACTATTAGCTGACAAACACTCAACTTATTGTTCTTGTACCTGATGTACCATAAGATTACACTTTCGAATTCTTGGGTAATTTACCATAGCGATTTCTATATGCTTCCTTAAAAGACATGCAAAATTTCTTTGTATAATGTACAAACATAGTGAGGTAAAAAAAAAAAAAAAAATGTTTTGGCAGAACAATTCTGGATGTTCTCCAAAGTGTTCTTTTTTTTTTTTTTTTTGTGTGGTACAGAATAGTTACGCAATTCTAAACCTGCTCTTGTTGGTTTAGTTTGCTTCATTTCACAAACCTATATAAACTGCAGCACTCAAAGGTCCTTTTGTTATGGTGTATGATTTATCTGTTGCAGTTGCATCAAGATTTCCTCTGTGCAGACAAGTCATGTAACATGGATAGGATGAAGGTAATGTGCCATAAGAGAATAGTTTAGAGAGCTGATATAGTTCCCAAGTGCCAGGAAGAGGTTAGAAAGGGTTGGTGTGGTACTCAGAATGGGAGGTACTCTAGTTGTTGGGGGAAAAAGGGTATTTCCTCTTTTTAAAAATAAATAAAATGTTACAATATTCAAACAAGCTTCAAGGCCAACTCAGCAGAAAGCACTCAAAGATTGGTTAACAGACATTCAGATATTAACAGAGAGAGAGAGAGGCACACATATATTGATAAAAATACACCAGTCATTTCCAAAGGGACAATCTCTGTTAAAAAAACAAGCTAGGGACCTGAATTTGACCATCATAATTCATACTTTGGCTCTTCCATGTACAAAAATGTTCCTGCAATTTGTGAATATGTATCTCATTCCTTATTGTAACCCATTTCATGTGCTAGAAGTCATTATCGTAACTTACCACATATGCAAATACATGAACTGCAACTCATTTTTCCAATGAAGTAGTTGGGGGTCAAAACTGTTGAATAGCTACCTTTATCAATCAGCTACTAAGATGAGAGTGCTTAGTAACCTGATAGCGGGCCTTTTACAGATAAATTATTTTTTCATTTTCTTCTTTATCTAAAAGGGAGAATATAGATGGTAGTTACCTTTGATCACTAAAATTGTATTACAGTCTTAATATTGCCTGTCATATACAAAGGACAATTCCCTTAAACTCATAGCTTACCTGAAAAAGCAAACATAAACATTATAGTTCCAGGATTCTTTTGTGTATTTGTTTCATAAGTACATGCATCAGTATATTTTCATAATCTTTGTGGTTTATTCATTCACTCCTCTTTTCAGGGCTAAGAATAAGCAATACAAATTGAATGGATTGAACATCTTAGACACATCCTAATTTTAGAGATCCCGTCAAAAAATAAAACTCCTGTCTTACTGACATATTAAGCAACTACAGGACTGCAGTGGGAAACTCTTTAATAATTTATCATTTGCAAACAAAAATGAGAAGTATTGTGCATAACAGTGTGCATCATTAAAGAGCAATCTTTTCAAATTGCCACCTGATTACTTAAATAAGTTTAAGAGAAATGAGTATGTATGGCTGTAAATCATTAACTTTATTTAAAAAATAAATTAGCCAGAATAAATACTTAGTGTATCACATAGCAATTATATAATTATCACTCCCTCAATCATGAACTGAGAATTCTTTTTTATGGGAAAAACATTAGAGAGCTGTGTCCACAGAGAGGAGCTCATGGTTGCCTTTAATAAGTGCTCTTTCCAGGCTGCATATCCCAAATTTTTGCTGCAGCTGGGAGTTACATTAAATATAGCAAAATACATTTTGTCTGCAAAGAAGCTCATGAAATTTCCCATGTGGCTGTGGTAGATTTGATCAGCTCATGAATGGGAAAGCAAATCAAAGAAAATCTCTCAGGCTCAGGGTTGTAACCTAAGCTTTTCTTTTTAATCCCACCCATACAGACCTCCACAGACACCTCAGATATCCACACTGCTCTTGCTTGAGATAATGCAAATTATATGTGCACATCATCTGATGGTGTCAGGACCCTGTGAGTGTTAGCTCTAAGTGTGGCAAAAAGGAATGTTCTGAAACACTCCAGGGATTAAACTTCACTCCAGTGAAGCCAGTAGGATCTTCAACTTTGGCTTCCACACAACTGAGATTTTTACTCTGGTTCTTTTAAATGTGGGCTACTGCCTCTGCTGGAAGAACTGGTTCTTTCTTTTTATTTTCCTCTTTCATTCCTTTTTTTTTTTTTTTTTTAAAGCTGTGCTTTCAAGTAAGTACTTATGAAAGATGTTATTCTTATGGTCCCAGAGAGTGATTTTTTGATTTTTTTTTTTCTGCTAGCCTCAGAGTTGTTTCAGCAAGGAAAGGCTTTCTCATACTAGCATACTAATATGCACTAGTCATCTTCTGCAAGAATAGCTTGTGACAATTCAATCTTCATACTTCTTCAGCTTTTTTTTTTTTACCCACCCCCCTCCATGGGAATATCATATGTTTTTGCAGGTGTTCAGCTTTGAGCTCTAGCTCAGACTGTAGCAAATTTCCAAGAAAGGGCTGCTTAAGATGTTTACCCAAATGTAGATCTGATTGGATTGCTATGGGATGTATTCTATGCTTAGTACTACATGAACTGCATAGTTTTGTCATGCAAAATTGATCTCTTGTGAGGTTTTTTGCTGTAACCAATCAGACTAAAGCCACCTTAATGCTTCTGAGTTCTTAAGGATCTTTAAATAAGCATTAGTACTGAAAGGGAAAGAACACATCCTTTTATCATTTTTACATTGATTCATGATGATTGTGCTCTCTAAATTTGATATGTTAATTAAAATGGGAGCCATTCCTACCAATAGTGCATCAAATGTTGCAAACATGCATGTTCCAAGCTTGAGTCCATGGGTGCTGCCTCAATGCTTGTCCTCATCGCAATATTGATTTTGATTACAGAACTTACACCATACACAGAAATATGACTTCTCTATACTTTTTATTCTGTACTTATTATACTTCCATATACTTCTCAGTGAGTTAATAGGACCTCTTTATACTTCTTAGTTCCTCTAACTTCCATTGACATACAAACTCCCTATGATCAAGCACAATTACATTATAATACTAAAAACAGAGACTAAGACTTGAATGGCTGTAACTCATTAGCTGACAACATGACAATTTTATGGTACCTATGGCAACCCAGCAGTCAAGTATTCCACTCTGCCTACTGGCAACACATAAGGAGAAATCACATAGGGACTGTCCTGGAACGTATTTTCCACACTGAAAATATGCAAAAAAAAAAAAAAGCCATATTTATAGCCTTTATTTCATGACATGAAATAAAGTTCCTCCATACTTCAGTATGGAGGGACATATCCCCTGTAGGAAATACTTATTTTTCCTCTCTCAGATGTTATTTCATGCTTGAAGGATCCTTGTAAACTCTTAGTCCATTTATGTGCAGATTTCCACTGTCCTCTTTGTCACTATCCTGACCTCTGTTGCTACTGCTGGAACAAATACTGCCAACAAGAGCCATAGAATAATAAAACTGTATGGTGCACACAATCACATTTGTTACATGACTAATTCAGGACACCTGACATGGTTGACAGCCAAACAATATCAAGTATAGGTGATTTTTTCAAGGTCCTCTTAGTTTATATAGTTTATCTAGACACCTTATTCCACTTCAACTATTTCAGAGAATTTAAACAATGCTCAATGAAAAAGAAAGCAGGAGTGCAATTAGAAATGTGTGAAGGTTAAAAGTGGTAAGTATTGACCTTTTCTACAAAGCAAGTTGACACTTTTGCATCTCTACTTAGAAAATGAGTCTAATAGAATTTTATTATTATTGATCAATAGCTGTTATGACTCAACCAATTACATTAAGACAACAAAGACATAACAATCATGGCATATGTCCATTTAGCTCTGTATGTCACAGTCACCACTCTGGACGCTGTTAGAATTAGTGTTAGAATAAAAGACAGGCAGGCATATTATCCCAACCACGAAAAATTTGCAGCTTAAGGATTCCTATGCTAGACCTTTCATCCACTTCTGTGTTGTCAACAGTACTCTTCTATATCAATATACTTGCCTTTTGAATCAACTTGTACTTCAGCTTTCAGTAACATCTTGTGACAACAAATTTTATAATCTCAATATTCATTGGATTTCAGTAGATATTTTTTGACAATGACTCAATATTATGAGCTAATCCTGAAATGCCTTGCCTAAATCTGATAGAATGTGAGATAATTTCAAGACTCCATCTTCCAATATAGAGAATATTTATGCCACTAATAGTAACAGACTTTAGCAGGACCAGAAAAAGCCAGTATCACAAATTGGCAGAATAAAAGAGCTATTAAATACATATATATATATATATGTATATGTTTAAAGAGAACAAAGAGGAAGTCAAGTCTGATGAGGGAGTCATCTTAAACAGCAGTAAATTGAAATTTAAAATACCTAATAAAAAAAATAGAGTAAAATGGAATAAAGATACTAAAAAAATGTATGGTAAGCCTTGTGTGCCAACATGAAAGGGATGGTCATGAAGTGAGCTGGTTGAACTTCAGGAGATGTGACTGAAGGCTTAGATTTTGAATGCCATAGACTGTGATCTTATGCAAAAGTGATTGCTAAGAAAAAAATTTTAATAGTCCCTCAGTAGTGAATCTCTTCTCTCATTGCACTACCAACAAAGGGTAGCAACAGAAAACATCTCATTTAAAATTCAAATCCTGAAAGATCTTGGGTGGCTTTATTAGTTTCCAGTCCACCTCATTAAAAGATGTTGAAGGGTCAGAGACAGTAGAGTCTAAAACTGGAAATCTTTGTAATAAAAATTGTAGTTCAACTGGGACTCTATTCTCTATTCGCAGTTACTTGTCCTTAAATGCAAAAGACCAAATACACACTTCACTGCTGAGTTATCCATAAAACTCCCTGTCTCCACCCCAGTTCTTATGAATTCTACCCTGTTACCAAGCAAAAGCAAGATAATGATTGTAGAGTTTGGGACACCCACAATAAAACATTTCTCTAAGGTATGCTGTTGGGCCCATCTCTTGTTTGAAATGCATTTTAGCTGGCAGTCCTGTAAGAAGTCAGCATTCTAAGCAAAAAACACAGAAACTTCTTTTGATGCCATCATTAATCAGGCCTGTTATTTAGAATATCTACACATTTTTTTAAAAGTGATTGAAGACAATGACATTTTAAATGTAATATCCCAACACTCTGCTAATACGTTCTTAGATATCTATTTTATCATGAGTGTATTTGGGCCACATGAACAAGTTTTTTTTAAGGAATCATCTAAAATTACTATGCAGCAAGTCTGTTCTCCCTGCACTTGGTATGTATCACACATAACAGGTTCAAGTATAACTGCTGCTGTAACAACTCCTTGAATCTGACACCTGATTTTTTATTATGTTTAATGCATGTTGAATGTAAAAAAGGGGTGTTTGGTCAAGAAACACAACGAGCTAGTAGGAGTCATACAGAAATACAAGGTGATAGGAGGTGTTTTTAAAGTGATATCTCACAAGACAGTGATCTGGAGAGAAAGCACTAAAGCCAAATAAGAATGTCAAACTTGTATTCCAGTCACCAGACATAAAGGACAATTAAAAAAACCCACATATTTGCAGCACAGACATTTTATGTGTGCTCTATTTCAATACAACAATGCATGAGTGACACTGAGAGTCACATTCTGCAGAGACAGAGGAAGTTGTTGATTTGTCACTAAACCCGCATTTGTTTATGGAGGCAAATGACAGTGAAGACTGTCTTACCCTCAACTGGCAAAGCAGTCTGAGTGGTAATCATACGCTCTACCCTTAGCCACCTTGCTGCATTCCTTGACATACCCTATGTGCAAAAAAGGCTGTTCCTATTTTTCTTCTTGCTTCAGGCTGTCCATTTAGCTGATGTATTTATTAAATTTGACATTGTACTTTAATTCCACATCTATATAAAATGTGAGTTTATTCTGAAGTGCAAACAAAAATGCAACAATAACATCACTGGCAGTTGAATGGTACCATTCAGATTATCCAGTTTCTCTTTTCCTACTTCATATTTACATTTGCTATCTGAGATTTTAATAACTTCACAGCCTAAAACAAGTCCATAGTCGGGAACTTTGCCTTGCATTCCAGTTTATTTATCCAAATTCATTGGCAGCTTGCAGACCTCCTGCTCTCTTAACTCAGTCAACTGTTAGTTAATCACCACTGTTAATGAATCACCACTGTTTCAAGCAGCTTTCAGTTCAGATAGTTTTTCTATCCACAGGCAGTTGGCTTAATCTGCCACAGAAAATTTCATGAGGTAACATCAAATGCTCTAACAGGTTGCTTTTATCTTTGAGCTCTCTTTCCCAATGTTGTTATTATCCTGTATCACCATATATGTGTGTTTGTGTATAAAATTATAGTTTTCTGGTAACATATTTTATCAGCTAAAAGTACTTTTTTTCATGTTATCATAATAAAAAGGCTGAAAGGAACAACCAGACCTTTACATGTGAGGATCTAAATGTTAGTTACATTTTTAGAAAGAGTAGGAAATATTTGGGAAGCATGAAGGTGAACAAAAACTCCTGGTGTTTAAGAGCTCATTCTACTATGAAAAATAAGACTTTATTTGAACATCCCTTCATTTGCCCTGTGTAAATCATATGCTGGTACTCAGCTGAACATAATGGTAAGTAAAAAGTCTGTTTGCACTCGGGCATTCAAAAAGATATTATCAGAAATATTGGGGATGATTTGTGGGCTATTATTTATATAAGAAGCTAGATAATCCCTGTGGAACCTTCTCTTCTCTAGGCTAAGCAGTCAGAGCTCTCTAAGTCTTTCTATCATCATCATCTCTAGGTTTAATTTTACCTAATTCTAGGAGGCAATGATGAGTTTATGTTTCTGTCAAATTCACTGATATAACAGGTGCAATTGGATACCACCTGTTAGATCAGGCTTTTCTTCCATCAAACAGTCATAGCAATGTGGCTTTAATGACTGTCAGGGCCCTGAATGCACTACCTGGGCAGCCCCTCTGCTGCTTCTGCCTTTAACTTTTCTTCTTCTTCAGTTACTTCCTGTGTGAAATCAAATAATTTGTAATTACTGCTTCTATTGTAGATTAGTTACCCACAGCCCATGAGGCCCTTTGAACAAATCAGTATGTTCAAGCAGGATTTATCATCTTCGTTCCTTACAGAAAACTGGGGCACCAACTCAATAGCTATTTTCATACTTGGGAACAGCCTTCAGTTAGTTTTTTATTATCCTGAATCCTGAAAGCATGGGGGGAGGAGAAGAAACAACCTGAAACCCTATACAGATGTCACTCCAGAACCTCCTGAAGTTGATTTTAGGTGTCATTCACCTGCTTGACAAGGCCATTTTCCTTCAATGGACAGTTTATCAATCCCAGTCAGGAGAACTAAGAGACATGTAATTGGATATGAAGGTGATTCAGAGAAGCTGAAGAACACTTTATTGGGAAACATGGCCAAGTTGCATTATAAGCACTTGAGGACAATATTTGCAAGGGGCAACACTTAACACTTGTTTTTCAGGTGAGTCCTTTTTTTCCCCAAAGAAATTAAGAATCCTCCTTGGAGATGTTTAACCAAGTTAAATTCAGGAAGACTGAAAATTTGTATATAATTACAAACACGCTGTTGCTTGTTTCTACTCAAAGAACACTCTTAATTTTGTCAAATTCTTGTGTTCAGCTATTTTACAAAAACTTGATCAAGACAAGTGCTAAAACAACGTCTCAGTCCTAGTAAAAGGCACATGGTTACAATATCAAAATGACTGATACTGGAATATATATAAAACTTCTAAGAAATATGACATCGGTTTAAAACTTTCAACAGCTCATAACTTCCTAGTCTTCAAGTTAGAGAAGGTATGAGTGAGATTAGGCAAAGCCAAAGTCAGGACCAATGGAGGTCAATGTGTGTCTCTGCCTGTGTGTGTGCATGCATGTGGGGGTGTGTTAAGCAAAAAGGCTTTATGAGATACAAATAATTAATTCAACTGACTCCAAGCAACACCATATAAATACTGGATGTATATATAGAATTCCTTTTTTTATTTATTTCTGAGACTTTCATTTATGTGCTCTTGACGTGTATCTTTTCACGGCTGAAAATGGAGTTTGGGCAGCAGGGTAGATACTCTAAGCTAGAAGCAGTTGATGGTGGTGCTTTAATAGTAGATAGACTTTGTGCCAGGCACTGTGCATTCCTGTGGCTGATCTGAAGCTGCAAACCTCCTTGGAAGCAAAGAGATCTTTTAAAGGATGACAGGTGATTACTGACAGTTGAAGGAGTGGGTAATAGTCCTTGGAAATGAAAATAAGAAATCTAAACAACACTTGATACCTCACTGAGAATGTAAATTCATTTCTGAAGACAAATAGATTCTTCCCTTTCTCCCTCTTTTAATCTTTGATTTCTGGCTCAGATTTACTAGATGCATTTAAAATTTATTCCTCTGATGCTATTTTTGTAAGTTCCTTTATAGACTAGAACTGCAATTTTAATAGGTTCTAAAAATGAAGCCTTTTATTTTTGGTACACAGAACACTGTGTACTAAATGCAATGTAATAGAAGTTGCACAAAACACATGAACTTTAGTACTTTGTATTTAAGAATAGAAGCTTGTAGTTCACATTTTTCTACAAAAACCTGTATGTAAAGCTTCTCTTTAAGTAAATGCTTAATTATTTTTCCTTCTAGTCCTTCACATAACAGGAATGAAATTTGAGAAGCTATTTATGAAACCAGTAGTATTTATCACACAATTGATATTTTGAATCATACCCCTTATGGATAAAGTACAGGTTTCAACTTAAATGAAACAGAAGTCTGCAGAATGATGTTAGGGAGATGTTAGTAGAAATAGAAAATTCCAAACCCCAGAATTATTATTTTTAGGAAATAATAGAATAAATATATCCTTTAAAAACATAGTTGGTACAGAAATTCTGCTTTTGGAATAATTTAATATGGGCTAGATCTCTTCCCAAATTCACTACTTTGGGAAAAAAGGGGCAATTAAAAGTGTCATAATTAAATTACCCTCTATATATTATTCATTAATAATAATTCATAATAACATAATCATAATTTTATTAAATTAGTATTACAGTAATTCTTTAATATAGTTGTAATTTACTTGGGTTGTTGATTAATTGAGACATTAATACAAAATATTATGGAGTAGATGCCATCATGCACAGCTCAAATTATTATCCCAGAACATTATGAACATGACTATTCTTCAGTCACAAAAGTATTATAGTTCTCTAGTTCGGATGTACTTCAAATAATTCTAATAGTGAGTGTTCAACATATTTCTCTGAAATAAAAACTATAGATTAATGGCCCTACATCTACTAAAACACTTTCATACACACAAAGAAGATGAACAAGTATCCAAGAGAGATGTTAGATTGCTTCTACAGTCTAGAGAATGCAGTGCAGGTAATAAACAGCTTGGACTACATAATGGAAATTGCAAAAACTGAAATCAGCCCAATCCTATTGATCTCACTACAGCATTAGCTGGCTCTTTCTAAATACAGAACATGTGTTAAATCTAAGTTAATGTAGCTTCATTAATTCAATTCTTTCTTGTTTCAGAAAAAAATGCTTGCACAAATCCTTCTGTTGCAAAGTGATTCCTTAGATATAAACATCTTGGCTACTCTTAATGTTCTCAGTATTGCTGAGGATCTCAGAAAAGCTGCAGAAATACATCACAGCAAACACTAGTGATCAAGAGTTTGCAATTACTAAGTCACACCTACTTGTCGAGCAGTTGATCCAAATGAAGTAAAACTAAGAATTTGTAAATACAAGGAGTAAAGCAAGGAGTTTTCTAAGAAAAAGGAAGGTCACACTTCCAGAATATTTACTTAAAATGCAGACACACACCAGAGAGGAAATTCTACTACACTACTGTAGTCATATTGCCTTAGCAAACCAGTTAACTGGAGCCGTAGTTTGATTTGAAAGTTGAAAGAACTATACACATGACTATAAGTGTTTCATCCAAAGATGTAGTAGCCACTCACCTCTTTGGTTTTCCTGAATTAGTCTGTATATTCTTATCAGGTACAGCAGTGCTTACAGATGGCAGTATCTGTGACAGAATTAAAAAAAAAGGTATTTGGACAACGTACAATGAAATAATTGCAATAAGATAGGAGGGTTTTCTTTGAAAGAATGCCTGACGACTTCTAAGCACTGTTGCATAAATCTGAGTTGCACTTTTACATGATGTTATACATACAACCCAACTGACATCATGTAGAAATTCGGTAAATATTAATGATCTAAATCAAAATCTTGCTCTTGGCAAAAAGGAATGCTAAGAATTTATTTATAGTTACAAAAATGTTTTTATAGTCTAGTAGTAAACAAAAATAGTACAGAAAAATATAATTAATAATACAGTTAAAATTACTTCACAAACAATATCTATCCCACCCTTTTCTTTGTTGTGATGTTCATTTTTCCCATGTCCTTCTGAATCCTAAGGTCAAGAGCTTAACCTTTCTCAGCTGCCATAGGGTCGGTAGTGATAGTAAGTAATCAGCAACCTGAGGACCTTGGAGGAAGAAGCATAATGTTTTTGGTGGACTTTCAGACTGGGATTTGTTTCTACAAGCTTTCGCACCATATTTTCTTTTCCATTGATCCCCAAACATTCCTGACAGAAAGAGCTGTTGTTTGTGCAGTGTTTGTAAGTGCACCTGGGTAGCACTTAGATATACCATATGGAAGAGATAAATGATATTTCCTTTAGTTGCAGGTTATACATGGTCTTAACATGCATTTTGAAAAAACTGATTCTTTAAAATGGTTACTTACATATTGATAGCACACAAAGTAAAGGGAAGCATTTTCAAGGATAATGCACAAATCAATGCATTGATTTCCTCGGCTGTGAGACATTGCTGCACGGTGTAGTGTTAAGATACCACACCTGAAACGAATTCACCTGACAATTGTTGTAACAAGATAAATCCAGCTCAGGCTATACCGACCTGGATGAGACCTGAGATCTTGCATTGGCCTGTCAATGGAAAGCCTATGGCTTTCTACTAGCAATGGCAAAAAATCTTATTTACTGGGCTAGATCTATCACCAAGGTGAACAGAAACATACCACTGACTTTCAGCTGATGGCACCTGGGTCAGCTTATGCATTCCACCAGATAAAATGTAAAAGAAAATTGTACTTATATTTCCTGAAGATATCTTCAAAATGATTAGACTATCAAAAGTTCAGAGGACTTGACAAATGTCAATTTTTTAAATTTTTTTTAAACATTCAGTATAGTTAACATTGTTAAGAAAAGGCACTTTCTTGGAGTGTAAAACCGAAAGTATTGAAACGGTGAAAGAAAACTACTTTCTTTCCTGCTAGATGGGAGATTGAAATTGCACGTATTGGTTCATGTGCTCAGAGGTAGGATTGGGAAAATGGGTAGTAAAAACAAGGCAACTTCCCAAATTCAAAATTCATTTCATATTTATTAATCTAGGCTTTGTTCCTAATTAGAGCTGTTTTCTTATTCATGTAGGGGCTTTTTTCAGTATTAAACAGACCAGTGAAAGCTCCTTTTGAGACTAACCTCTTTCAAACGTGCAATCAGAAATGTTCCTTATTAACTTGCAGTATCTCTTTGATGCCACTATATGGTTTTGTTGTTATGTCTTTGAATTAAACACTGTTAATATTGATAAAACTCCATGTTGCAGTTTTCCTCATACTTACTTTACTCTTTAATGCTTTCTTCCAGATCTTGTTTGAGATAAATGAAAATGGAAAGAGAATTATAAAATTAATATGTTTGAGATGAATAGCTACATCTTTCATAAATCTGTTTGTTAATTACAAATGAGCTCAACATAGTAACGCATTTTACTTTAATTACGATTTTGATGACCTTCTTAGAGCTGGATGCAATTCCTCTTTTTTTAATGACATGCATGTGTATGTTTCAGGAGCTCTGTTGCTAAGTGATTTCTAGGGAAGCTAGTGAAGCAAACTAAAGAAGTGTCAGATAATATTTTGTAGTTTTTTTATGGAGTGGCATTACTGGACCAAGAGACCTGTAAAGTCTTCAGAGTCTGAAGGTTTGAGAGAGCTTAGCAGACTCAAATTTGAAACCAAATCCCCGTCTCCCTGTTTTACCATATCCAGCTTGTACATTTGACCATATAATACAAAATTAGGCTAGTGATAGATAAGTGCAATGCATTTTTTCCCATTAATTTAAAAAGGTCCAAACTATTATTGACTCTTGTATTTCCCTGTTCCTTTTCTTTTTCTTGTGTGCTCAAGCTTTCTTTTTAAATAAGCATCACCATCTCTCTTTTCTGCAGCTTTGTTTCTGGAAGAAGCTGAAATGCACTGCATCTGACATATATAGTATATAAATTCAGCTTGAAGATACGGAACTTGTCAACTTCAGAGTGGATTTGTAGCAGGTGGAAGTGACACAGCACTGACTCTGGTATAGCTCTGTCACAACAATAATGGAACCTGGGCCCAGCTCCACAAACAGTTTAAAAACACTCTTTATAACAGATTTGTTCATAAGTAATCTCTCTCACAATGGCAACCCAAAAGATTTGGGTCTTAAAATAGAAACGCTGAAGCAATTCTAGAAGACTACTGGTGTAGGATTCTTATGTTTTAGTGAGAAAAGGAAGCTGTATTTCCTCTGGGATCAAGAATTTTAAGTCTTTAGTAATAAGTTACAGAGCACCTGGGTAGCACTTAGATATACCATATGGAAGAGATAAATGATATTTCCTTTAGTTGCAGGTTATACATGGTCTTAACATGCATTTTGAAAAAACTGATTCTTTAAAATGGTTACTTACATATTGATAGCACACAAAGTAAAGGGAAGCATTTTCAAGGATAATGCACAAAATCCAGCTTCTTCCACATTTTCATAATTAATTAAAAAATCCTGACCTTTCTTAAAGAAATGAACAACAAATTATTATTTTTATTTTCTTTTTAAGCCAGTGAAGTTCAAAATCATTATATAAATGACAAAAATTAACCTAAACTGATTTAGACTTTAAGAAATTCAGGGAGTATTATAGTCTTCATGTACCCTAATTTAGAAAACATGAAATTCACAATAGCTTTTCTTTCTCACTCTGACTTTCCTCTAGATCTTCTTTTCCTCACTTAATAAACTACCTCCTTCCATTGATACTGCTGGACCAAAACCATGTTTGTGTTATACATTATTAAAGTGGTGTCAGGCTCATGATATAGTATGCTTGGGGCTTTGCAGCAGCATTATTTTAGTTGGTGTTCCTTAAAATATACTCAAGGGATTCCAAGGCAGTATTAGCTCATTTTACAATGTACTGCATAACCTGTTTAGTTGTATGTCATTAAGTTACTAAAGAAAATCAAAGATGCTGGTGGTCCCTACATCCTACTTTAGATTTTTGGTAGACAGGATTTTCAGTCCCCACAGAAAAGACCTAATATTTAAAGTATCGTATATATTTATTTATATTAAATTTGCCAGTGGGGAAGTCACACAGATGATGGTTAAAGAGAATAGCTTGCCTTTTCACTGTGAGAGTGTGTACCAAATCTGAAAGTCTCTCAATTGCTCATGTACCTGCAGCAACAATGTACTCCTATTGCAACTTGTTCAAAGGGCAACGCATACCACTCTAGTGTTTAAATTAATTAGGTCCTCTTTCTCTTCTCAGGTTTGAAAACAAAATATTTCTCATGTTTCTGTGACAGAAAAGAGTAGTTTTCAGTTAGAGGGGAAATGATACAAGATTAAATGGTGAATAAAACTGATACCATACTGGTCTGCAGCATGATATGTGGGTACCTTATGTCCTGTGAGAGGACAGAGCTGTGAAAGGATTGCCTTTTTGCTTCATTCTGTTTAGTCTCAAAGCAGGGAAAGTAGGTCCCTTCACATAAACAACCAAACATATTGAAGCAGAAACCTACTTTCTGCTCACTTTATTCTGCCCTTAAAGTGAATAAGAAAGACCGCAAGCTGGAGACTATTATAAAAATAAACTGAAAGTCTTCAACAAAGAGTGGGGAAGGTATGTAGGTAGCCCTCAGAGGTGAGAAAGACTTTTCCTAGGAAAAATGGGCAGCTTATGGAGTAGGGGAGAAGCCCAGAAGCAATATTCAGTTTCCTAGCACTAAGATTTGCTGAAGCAAGAGAAGGCAGAGTCCCACCCTGCAACAATGTATTGTGCAGTCCTCTTGTTTCAGGGTCACACCCTAGTGATTCAGCTTTTCGGAGTCAAAAGTTGCTGTGCACTAGTTGGTGTTCCAGTGCAGAAAATCAAGAGCCTTTTGGTATCTTGTGTTGTACTCACTTTTCAGAAAATTTCAATACCATGGCTTACTAGGGGTGTTCCATGTTAGGAAGACATTCATAGTTTACTTATATTCAATTTGCACTGAAAGGTGCAAAACCTACAATGATGCAAAACAGTCATGTTTGAATGCTTTCTCATCTCTGTGTCAGTCAGGGGTGGGCCAAGAAAGAGTGCAATATTTCTTGCCAACAAGCTGTTCCTGTGAATAGTAGGAGATGTTAGTGTTGCTTTCATATCGTACACAGACAGTTTTCATCTCTCTGCTGGTATTGTTGACTGAAAGTCATTACAAGCCGTGATTTTTTGGGCTTGAGATTCCAGTTCTTGCCTCCTGGGAACTGCACAGAATCAACCTAATTATTTAGTATTTGTAACAATAACTAAATGCTTTTCACAATTTCACTTTGTGTGGAGCAGACTGACATAACTGTAAAGTTGACCTTTCCTTCTCTCCTCAACTCAAAGTTTAGCAACATGCATGCTGCCTCCAGCTGACTTCATAAATGAGTAAAATGAGTAATAAATACTTTATCAGAATGTTAGGCACAATGGTCTGGGACAAAATTAGTTAAATCACTGAAGATGTCTAGCATTTGATTTGTACTGCAATGGCTTATTCTGTTCTATAATAAAAAATAAATAAAATTAGGTGGACTTTGTTAGTCTGAGGGTTTATCAATTCCTTGCTCAGAACAGCTAAACATTACTGAGTATATGAGGCCTTATTACACCCCCACATATTGAAAAAAACTCAGATATCTGAAGGCAAAAAAACAACATAGCAGATTACATCTAACACAATTTTTTTGAAAGGGGAATAAGTAGTTGACCAGTATTTTCTTGTACCCTCCTTGTCTCCACCTTCACTTTACACATTGTTCCCTAAGTGAAATTTACAGTAATGACCTTTCTGTAATTTATTTATAGTACTGAGACATATGAAAGACTGAGTATTCCTGTACTCTTCCCTAGTGTCATTGGTGTATATATGACCTTTGTAGAAGATTGCTACAAAACAGTATTGAGAAGAGTAATAGGCAAACATATACAAGGCTGTGTTGTGTTTTAACTCTTTTGTCTCCTTTGGGAGTGTTAAATTCTTGGACCAGAGCCTCTGGTCCCTCTCTCTTTCCCTGCAACAATTCCCACAGTTCAAAGACATCTTGAAGTCCATTAGTACAAATTCAGATATTTAAACTCAGTTAACTTGGCTTTGCCAACTCAGTAAGGTATACATTATATTTCAAATTCAGTTTCTTTTTTAGCCTTTTAGTCTTTTAAAAAATGACAAAGGATTTTACCAATCACTTTTGTTAAGTGAAACTGCAAAAGGAATTACTTTTTT